>JBAMHW010000018.1:7445248-7459524 GCA_037177495.1 Rhadinocentrus ornatus
GTCTTCCTGTTTGTACTGTGTGCCGTACCACTCCTCTGTCCTGTCTGTTTGACCTTCAAATGACTTGGACACCACTGCAACTCTGGAAAATGGTGGAAAGGAAATAAAGAACATAGTTGCATGTAAAGATACACTTCTTTCAGAGCTAATTATAAACTATGTCCTGTTGGCATCAGCATCAACAGATGTAAGTGATGCATGATTTCATTTGGATCATGTTTGATGTGGAGATCCATCAACATTCGACTCAATGTTTAAAATTTCTCCACCAGCAACACAGTGGCCTGATGCACATTTAGTGCCAGTTTACCAGTTTAATCAGAGGGATAATGGCATGTTTGTGGGTTTTTGGAATTTAAAAATAATTATTAGAAATTCACACCATGAACCAAGGCTCGTGATTTTGTTACCCTACGTGTATTTGACTATTTGATTCAGTGTTTCAATGCCTTTTATGTAAACAACTTCTATGACATGCCTTCTTTCTGCCATCATAATCTACAGCTCCCTGAAGTGGATATGAATATTAATTACTACTTCAAAGGCTTGTTTGAACTTGACAAAATAAACATCCTTATTAAACAACCAACAGACAGGGAGAAAGAGACTGCGAACAGTCCTGCAGGTGTTGGCAGCTCCGTTTTGGGAGGAATCACTTAAGGTTATTTCATAAGATCAAATAAAACCAGTCTCTTCTTCTCCCTAATTGCTACTGGAGCTCAGAAAAAAACAAGAGCTGCCATTGCAATAAAGCTGGAGGTGAGGTAACCTTCCTTTTAATTCTCTTTATTTGCCCAGAAGACTGAAGCCTCCCAAAATGTTTATGCTGCAAACAAGACAAAGTTCCAGTTCAATCCAAATCAAGATAGTCTCTTTGTGTTGGACCATGTTTGGTGGTTTGGTCCAGGGGATATACCACACCTGTAAGTTTGGAACAATGGAGTACTTTATAAGCAAATTATGCTCAAGTGACATTAGCTTCCCACACTTTTTTTTAGTACTTCATTTTCTTAATGGTGATTGCCCCAGTGATAGGGGCCCTTTGCTCCCACTAAACACAGGGATGTCAGGACAACAAGGGAGATCATTTTTCCAACTGGAGGGTTAGGGTTATGGCCTATTGTAGCCTTGTCCCAATCACCAACTCCTTACTGTTGCTGGATTGAGTTTAATACAAAGTAATACCAACTTTTGAATTTCAAGAACTGTCAAAAGCCCAAGTTTAAACAGACACTTAAATAAAAGGCAAGGACTTAATCACAAACAGCCAATTAGAGCATCCCATCTCAGTCTTTGCAAGACATCAATGACAGATAAAAAAAACTTCCAGGACAAATTGTGTGAGAATTTTTGCAGAGGTGGACTGGAGCTTAGGATTTTTCTTTAAAAATAGGGGGGGAAAGCACAACTAGCCTTCACAGCGGTTTGTCCTGCTCAAATGTCTTTCTGGTTTTTCCTGACAATCTATAAATCAGCTTCATACTAACTGCATGCAGTTTATGTGTAAAACAATGTTAACGTTGATCAAGTACAATGTGGCACAGCAGCACATTTAGCACCGAGTCAGTTCAAATGTATCTCAAGGTAAACACACCGTTTATTTAAAATCAAATTATTAATATAAAGTCTTACGAACCTCACGTTTTCTGGTTTTAGATTATTAAGCACCATCTCAATCAGATCTGGCCTGAAGTCCTCCAGAAGGTACTCTGCTGCCAAGACTTCTTCAAGAGGGTAGTACTGCAGCACACAGAGCAGATATTTTTTTAGACTGTGTTTCCTGTGGCTTAAAGGGAGACTAACAGACAAACTAACAGCTTTGTGTGGAGACATTTCAATTCAAATACATTTTTTGAAAGGCAAAAATAATTGTTAGTCTTCAGCAAACAAAGAGAGGACTGAAACATATTTCCTGTTAGAGCTTATTGATTTTTGGTAAACAGGTAAATGTGTTACAGACTAAAAGAGTGAAATTACAAGAAGATCTGCTACACATGAGGTAAAAGTGCATTCTGTCTTGCAGTAAGTGTGTAATGAAAGGTCTTTGTGAAAACTGCTGTAATGGAAAATAATTTTTACAGCCCAACTTGGTGTAACGAAATTTCTGTAATTAGCTCCACAGTAGTCATTAGATATTTTTATCTACCTGCAGACAGAGTCAGTCATGGTCATAAAACTAGCTTAAATCTGACTGTTTCCCTGAAACATTTCCAGTCTTAGAAAACAGTCAGCAGCCTAATGACGCCAGCAGGAATAGACACAATGAGCTGCTTTAGGTTGCCATGGAAACACCCTCTGCAGTTGGAAAATGGCACCTACATGAAGTAGACCAGCCACTTTGGAGGTGTAGCCACGGGGTCGCTCCTTGTCCTTGAACCTGAAGGCAACTTTGCTTAAATCCTACAAAGACAGAGAAGATAAAACTTTAAACTTGTGTCCATAATTTTTTTTTTCTATACGCAACAGTTTCTTTTCAATAATAACAAATGAAAAAAGAGACTAAGGAAGCCTACAGGAACCTAACCCTAATCCCCCCCCCTCCCCACCCCAAAAAAAACCCCACATCCTAAATGTTGAAAAAGCAGATGGCACCTTCAACAATCTGAATGTAGTCCTACTTAATCATCCCTTATTTAAGCCAAACTAGTCTGAACTGAGCCCTTTATTGTAGCCAAGGAACCCAATAATACTCTTAAAATGCTGCTTTCTCACAGCAACTATTATCTCATTGCACTAGGAGGTCCTATTAACTTGAGACAAGCTTGTCCAGTGATCATAAAAGAGCAAGTGTCCTCCATTTGGTGGAAAAACAATGTTAAATAGATAGCTGGCTGATAAATAGATCAATGAAAACAAATAGCTGTTTTATGATAAACCATTGTTATATAAATTCAAATATATAAATATACACGTGTTTTATTAAAGAATTCCTACTTTGGAGCGATTTTGATGAAATGCTGACAAAAAGTGATGTGAATGAATAAACTAACTTACTTTGCACTCTTCAAACACCCATTCTTGAGGCCCCTCAGTGCGCAGTTTCTGGATGTACTGGAACATGTGGAAGATGATGTCCTCTACGTGCACTGCAGTGACAGATCAAATCACAGGAAAGACATAAGAAAAACGGAACAAATCTAACCCCAACTTGGCTGTTAATAATAAAACATACTAATTAGTGTACTTACAAAGACCTTCCTCAGTCAAATCCACATTGATTATAAAGAACATGAATCCCTTGGCTCCTTCTTTTTGCCCTCCAACGAGTGTGTTCACCCAGCCTGAAAAATAATTATCACAATACATTTCTTTAAGTAAAGGGTTTATGTTTGCTTTAATTATACAATAAAAAAAAAGATTTAATAGCTATTAAAGTGCTGCTCTTAAATGTTTCAGTACTATGGAGATTCAATTAGAAGAGGTTTTGCATTTGGTTATGACAATATAAAAAACAAATAAATAAATAAAATAAAATAACCACGAGTCAGTTATACAATATTTATTTGTCCAGAGAGTGTAGAGCATTTTAATTATAATCCTTTAAATATTTATCAGGTCAGCCTTTTTCTTTTAGTACCTTTGGATTTCAGCTCAGACAACAAACTTCCAGGTCCTTCATGACCAATAAGGTGTCCCAGATAATGTCCTGGGTTAGATTTATAGTACTTCTGCAGGTCTGGGATGGGGAACGTCACATACAAGTTTCTTATGTCTTTGATAGGGACCACTTTGTAGAATTGCTGTGACAGAAGACGAAACTGCATTACTAAAAGTGCCACTGAGGAAATCACAGAAAATGTCTTGATATTAAAGTCTCAGCCAAGTGAAATAAAATGAACTTTTTGTGTCCACAGTCTTACGTTACAGTAAAGGTTTTTAAGAGGGTAAAAAAATATAAGAAAAGACTCACTTTGAGGTGCACTTCCTGGAAAGGGTGCTCAGGGAATTCTGGGACTGGCACATTCTTGTTTTCAACTTCACCAAATAATTTTACCACCATGGAAGTCAGCTTATCGAGCGACTCTGGGAAAAGATCAAGAAAACAAAACTGATGTGTAGCTCAAACAATTGAAAATTAATACCTAAACGGTCAAGAGGGACAAAAAGGACAATCTTTGGCCTTTCCTGGATTGCTCTAAAATATCAATAAAGTCAATTTAAGTGCAGTTAAGTGCAGAAATTTTGCATTATTAAAATTATCATCATCATTGGTACAATGATCATTATTACCTGCAATGACAAAATAAATGCAGAACGAAATTATTACAAGCACAAACCAAACTACTGACCACTGCACTGTTTCCAAGCATCGCTGCTTTGTTCTTTATCTGTTCAGATTCCTGTTTAAGGTAAGTTTAAATTAAATACAGAAATATACCATTTTGAGTAAAAAAACAAACATATAATATAAACGGGGATAACAAACAAAGAAGGAAAGAGATGAAAAAGCACTAATTAAATACATTTAGAAAACTGAAATAAAAAAGAGAAATTAAAACTAAAACAGTACAAAAGAACAAAAGAAAAATCTGTCACATTTTTAAAAATGTGTTAACAGAAAAATTATTTTTAAAATATTTTGTTGGTATACTAATTAGTCTGAGCTGTGTTTATATTTCTGTATTTATTTTATTGCAGTTTTGGTCGCCCGTGGCAATCAACGACATGCAGTAACCATTTGGCACAGACGTGCCCAGAGGGACAAAACATGCAAATTTAATAACTTCTTGTTGAGTCTCTTCATAAAGTTCAAGGATCACGGTCTTTTCTAGGAAATACTTCCACTGCCTTCATTATGGCTTTTTCTGTTTGACTTTTGATGGAGAGGATGTTTAAAAGTTGCTGAGTTGAAGTTGTGACCAGACTCTCACAAAACATGTAGAAAATAGGGCTGCAACGATTATCCGACGTTGTCAACAATAAAAATAGTCCACAACAAATTTACCAGTGGAGTACTGTCGGCAAAAAAACAAAAAACAACCTACAGAGTGAGACATCGTCTTCTTTTACTATCTCTGCTGAGAGTTGCACATGCGCAATAAAGTCTGCTAAGGCAAAAATATGGCGGCAGACCAGGCAACAAAACGGTGGCAGAGGAAGTCAAAAGTCTGGGATAACTTAACGTTAAACTTACAAAATAAATGAAAAACATGTGAGATTTGTAAAGCGGACCATGCGTACCACGGAAGTACGTCTGCAATGCTCAAACATTTAAAGAGGAGGCACGTCGGACTTGCATAACTTCATGCAAGATTTAAAAGCTGAAAGCGAAATAAGAGCCCTTTAATACTTATGAGATGCATAATCCGATTAGTCGACTAGTCGTTTGATTAGTCGTGACTAATCACCTATTAAAAAATAGTCATTAGTTGCAGCCCTAGTAGAAAATAGAACAGTGTTGCACAGTGTTATCACACAGATGTGGCTGATACATCCTCCAACTCTAGACTTTTTTAGTCTTTTCTGTTCATGTCCATGTCCAACACTTAATCCCCTTTGCCTTAGGCATCCTGAGCCAAGAAAAGTAAGTTGTTGTTTTTCACTGTTTTATCGGCAATCAATTAACTTGTTCAAAAGCTGGTGGAAAATTCAAAGAAGAGTCTTGTTCTTCATGAGATGTCAAACAAATGGTAATCTGCAGGTGTTAAATGTAAGCATGACATCTCAATTCTTTTTGAGAATAAAACCGATGTACAATATCTCCACTGATCTCAGCCTAATGGGTGCTGTTGGACAATGATTTGGTAATAAAACTTGAAATACTGTGGTTTTCATGTTTACCATTTACTGCATGACTTGCACTCCTTGTTCCTTCATGACAGTACAGACGTGTGGTATCTTACTTAAGTGTTTTGCTGAAGCATAGTGAGAACTTAGATCTCCATGTTACATTTGTGAGAGATAAAGTCTTACCTCTTCCTAGCACACACAGTCCCATGAGGTTAGAGGAGTAATATGTAGAGTGAAATTTCAGGAGCTCTTGACGGACGTCGATCCCATCTTCAGATGGTCTGGTCTCAAGTGTCAATTTGTTACCTATATGAAATATTAAAAAGGTCTATTAGTTATATCCATTGTTGAAGAATTCTAACCCAAATTTTTCATACCAAAGCTTCCAGTTCAACTGTAATAATTAATAATGCCTGAATAAACTCTTAGCAAGAAGAAAACGGACACATTCACTAAACTAAAGTATGTCTGCAGCAACTAAAACCGAAAACCTTGTAAGTTTGTCAATTTGAGAGCATAAGAGATGGAGCAATTTCTTTTTACAACACTGTACTCAAACTATGTCAAATAAGTGCTTGCATGCCATGTCTGCATGAACTGCATGCATGAAATACAGGTCAAACCTACAGAGGGTACAGTTGCTTTAATACTGTATAATAGTGCCACTGTGATTATAGCTCAGCATATATTGCTCTTCTTGACCAGACAGACAAGTGTTTTACATCTGGTAAAAATGTTTTCTGACGGTTTCTACCTGTTCCAAATTTACTGAAGGGGTGGGTTGGGTTGCCTGTGGCCTTCTCCAGTTGAAAAAGCCTCCAGGCATCATTCATCAGGTTCTTTTCATGCTCAGAGTCCACAGCATTCACCTCCCGGTCCTTACAGCTCTCATCAAACAGAGGGCACAGGAAGAACTGAGCAAACCTGAGGAGATTGAAAAGAACAGGAGGAATTCGGCATATAAAAATCACCAAACAGATGTCACATTCTAGAAGCTAAGGCTTTGTCGTTTTTAGCATTTGTAAACTAAATGTGTTCCATATTAAAGACAGCAGGACCGTGTACACATGCACAGAAGGGACACTGAGATGACATGATGAATAATCATTTGCATAAGAAAAAAGGTCAGAACTGCCACGCAAATGAGACATGCGAAGCACATAAACAAGTTGATACAGTATATTCAATAGTTTCCACTAAGCACCTCTGCCATGTTCCTTTGTTTCAAAGTTTTTAAATAAGTGGTTTATGAAATTGCAAAATAGCAAGATTAATACAGTTTTCCCTTCTGATTACACAGAACTCCCATTATAAGAAAGATTAAGCAATTTAAAATGTAACCACGTAACCCATCCGGACATAAATGTCTGACTATAAAAAGTATTACTATATAATTAGCAAAGGGAGCTACACAGTCACATGGCCCTTTTAGACAATGCTTTTATTAATAATTAAGGTCACTGCAATGTCCTTTCCAACCACTGGAGTCTAGATGGCCTTCACAATTCACTGGCACATGAGAACAACAAGTAACTGCAACTTAGACAGGTGCTCACTATACTGTCATTCATTTCTAATAAGGTAAGCTTATCCCTTTAGGTTTAATTCTGACTTCCCGAATTTTATTTCCAAGTTAACACAGCTGGGACATGAGTATGGCCCCCTGCAAGGCTGAGGACATCCGTTTTGTTGCGTGCCTAAGGTTTCAAGCATGACGTGTGTGTGTGTGTGTCTGTGGGCGGGGGGACGGCGACACCATGGCAATGGTTACAAAAGACAGCACAGTGAAGGTTAGTCTGGTAACCAAAATGAAGAAGAAGATGTCAATGACCTGGCAGTTCTCATAGATTAGCATGTAGACTCTTGTGGCCAACATACTCGCAACCTAACAACTGCTGCATCAAGCATGTGATATCTGTCTTGATTTGAACCGCTTACAACAAAATAAAAGCAATCGAACACACAAACATCTTTAAAGATATGAATTAGATGTACAGGAGCTAATGCTGAGAATCGCCAATTTTTACACTTACAAAGTCGTACAAGAGTGCTGTAAGTAAGAGTATGTAAGAACATAAAAATAATACAGGTACAGGGTCAATCTAATCCCATTCAATGACTGTTAAAGTACCTATCAAGAGCTCCTTGCAAGTGCTCATGCGACACATCAAAGTAATAGTTGGTATGTTCCCCACTGGTAAAGGCATTGGAGCTGCCTGCATGTTCGCTGAGAAATTGGCTGTATTCATTCTCCTTGGGATACTTCTGTGTTCCCAGAAAAAGCATGTGCTCACAAAAGTGTGCCAGGCCTGAGATGTTCTCTGGGTCTGATAGTGAACCTGTGAATAGAAAAAACAATAGACACTCAGATTTGATTAATGAATCTTTATGTCTTAGCTCTTAAGAATTCAGAAACAGAACTTTTATTTAATAAAGTTTACTACAAGGACATTGAATTATCTTTAGTGTGTAATGATACTACAAACGATACGTTCATGTGAACATTTGTTGGTACGTTTGAAAAGCAATCATATCAACTGCCATATACCAACATAACAGCACGGATAATATTAGGCAATGCTTGCCAATCCTACTTTATAAGACCAAGTAATGCCATTGTACATTTTTAAAAACTAAAATACATTAATGTGGCAAGACTTTATTTCACATTACTTTGTCAAAACCTCAGATTATGTAATAATAAAAATATTTAATGTTCACTGAAAACTTTGAAATATTAAACATCAAGCTTTTTTTTTTGTAAGTCCCTTCTCAACCTTTTTTTTTTTTTACAACCAACAAGATATATTTTGTCAGACAGGACTGAAAGCTAGAAGACAGCACAAGTTAATAGTTGTAGATGAGCAAATACATAAGGGAAAGAATCTAGCTAAATACCAGTATCCTAAATGGGAATTAAAACAGACCAAAAATAAATACATAGAAAAACATGCTTATCCTCAGACAACAGCAAATAGTAAATCAGTTTCAGTTACGTTGTGCATGTAATTACAGTAATGTTGTGCATAAAAACATTTTACCTACAGGGGAAAAAAAGCCTTTTTCTTTTGCTTTTCAAGACAATGTGTGGGTTTTCATGGGTACCTAGCACAATAAACAGCACTTATAAGGTTTTACCTATGTGGACATCCAAAGCAGCTGAGGATTTGTCTGTAGTTGGATCACTGATGAGCATTGCCTTCAAGCCATTGATAAACTCCAGGCCCCTGTAAACCCTTTTATCCTCTGGAGACCGAATTATATCACCGATCACCCTTTTCACAGCTGGATCAGTCATTCTGAGTGGTAAGGATGAGACCAGCCTGCAGTGGAGGGAAGAATTCAAAGGCTTAAATAACTTAGAAAGGTATTTTACATTAAGGATGTCTTTATTATTCCTTAAAGCTATGAAGTATACAATCCAATGGAGGTAGAATCTATTAAGCATATGTGGTGTCACTGCAATTGGGTAACTCAAACACATATACGGCATGTGATAATAAATGTTTAGTTAATTTGGCAAATACAGTTTATTTTCAAACTGTTGTAAAACAACAAGTATCAAATTTGGATAAGTTTACGTAGCCTTTCTGTTATTATTACCCCAAAATATTTGGTAACAAGACGGCAGAAATCGTTAAACCAGATCTAAACGACAAAAATGCATAAAGTTGGCTGTTATGTGGGGTGACAAGCGAATTCAAACGCTGTTGTTAAGCATAATAGTCCCAGTAGTGGAAGACTAAATTATCTGTCAGAAAAGGAGGAAACTAGCGTTAGCTTCTTTAATTTATAACAGAACCAACGAGGTTAGCAAGTATCGAAATAGCAAGAGAAATTCTTTGTCAAATTTTGCGAACACGTTTAATTCCACAAGTCTGAACGTGTATATTAACTAAGTAACGGAAAGTTGAACATCGGACACAAGCTGGTTTAGCTCTTTATGTAGCAACACAGCTAACAACGTCGTCTTTGCCAGGGAAGGTAGCTAGGTCAACAAACACCGGCTTTAGCGGCCCAAGATGCTAATGTTAGTTTGATAGATAGCCAACTTGACGCTTGGTATAAAAAAAAAGAAATTATTTTATCTGAAAGCTAAAACATTTGTCCGAGGGTGCTTACCTAAAATCTTGATTAATACAGACGCCGCTTCCTGTTGACTGGAGTAACTCGTAAAGTAGGCCGTTCGGTTAATGCACTTAACCATACTTTGCACTCATGGAAAACAAACCTTTTACGGCGCCATCTTTAAACAGCCACTAGCAGTTGAGCCCACAGTGTAGCGTAATGATGCGATTCTGCTGATAGATTCAACAATTAAATTTACAACTTAGGCATTATCACACAATAAAGGAAATAACCATGGCATATACTTGAATATGATACACCGGCAATTGACAAACAGCCTAGATCTTAACGGAAGTTTCCGTCGTGTCATTAATTCTGATATTGATTAAGCAGACTGCACTGGGATATCCGTTTACATCCAACGTCTCAGATCAAGTTTATTTCAAGCCCCTTGACCTACTGCACGAAATGCATGATCATTTACATTATATTACCCCTCTCTCTCTTTCCTTTCCTTTAACACGTAAACATTTTTAATAAGCCTTGAATTTTTTTAAGAGGGTCTAATTTTGAAAGTTAATGTCGTAACGGAGCAACAACGTTCTCCCGTTTTTTGTTTTTTTTTTATCTTCCAGATATCACGACCTTTAGTTTTTAGTTATTGTTTAAACATTTTAAAGCTCAATTTGATATATCATTGGCCTAGACTAAACTGTTTAAAATACTTTAAGTATTTTGTTCTTCGCGTGCTATTTAAATCAGCCTGCGGAGAGCAGGCGCGTGAGCGGGTGCTGCTGTCACCACTTTTCCACTAGATGGCGACAATTAGCTTTATTTGTATATTCAAATCACATTTATATTCCACGTTATCCTTCACTCAGTCAGGACCAGCAACACGTAACTTGTAGTTATTTATTTGTTTGTTTTTTGGGAACTCCCGAACATAATTTACTCGAAATTCATATCTGAATGTATAATTAAAAGCCATACACAACATATGCACAATTGATAAATTATGTGGCTTCTGCTGGAGATTGCTGCTAAACAAAATTTTGCTGGACTCCGCTGTACAATCACAATAAAGATTATGTAACAAGTTTCTAAGTCCTTTTTCTTCACCCAAAATTTTGTCACTCAAAAAAATGACCTCAATAGTAAAAACAAAGGAGAAACGAAAACACGAGCATGTAAAAAAACAAAACAAAAACGAAGTCAGGGCTCTTAGCTGGGTCAGAGATGTGAGCACTGTGATAAATGATATGATAAAATGCTGAGTTACTTCCCCCAGATCTGAGACAAAGGCAGTGCTAAGCAACAATTAAAATTTGATCACATCATTTTCTGCAATTAACCACATTTAATACATTAAGCACAAAATCCAATAATGAATCAAAAGTAGTGTATTCTACATTTTCAAAAACCTTAAAGAAATCAGCTTAAATATTTAAATATTAAAAATAGTAAAAACTCTAAATCACGATTGTTTTTAATTAAATCCCGCTGCTTCTGTCTTAGGCTTCATTGAGGTTTTTGCTCAGCTCTCTAGATTAGGGGTGACAAACTCAAATACACAGTGGGCCAAAAAAAGAAAAAAAGTGCTGGAAGTCAAGGGCCAGACTGGTTCAGTGTTTTTTGAAAACTGAGCAAAAAGGACTTAATACACATTTGAACCTAGAACTAGCATCTTATCACATACCACTTTACACTCACATTAATATTTTTATAGAAATTCAAAGGAACATATCTCCGGTTTACTCAGTCCATCTACGTCAAAAAACCTGAGCGTTTAAATTCTCCACCTTATGAAGTTAACAGCAGCCTCCATGTGACCTTGTTTATTTTTAAGATACTTTGAAAACATCGTGCAATCCGCTACACCTCTATTAACTCCTGAAGTTAAAAATTTAGATTTAAACATTTGACTCTTATAGAGTTAACTGGTGATACGCGAGTAATTTCTCAGCTCACCTGAATCCCTGAGGAGTCCTGCAGTAACGAACCACATTCATTTTACCTTGCATCGTTTCCTGACGAGAGCATTTACTTTGTTGCTTAATGAGAGAAGTGCATATATTCATTTATTTTAAATGCAAAAGCTACAGGAAGTCTCACATCCAGATGCACAATGTAAATAAATAAAAATTTTCCAGAGATTACAACAAAACCAATGTCTCAGTGCTGAGCTATTACCAAATAATTGCAGATTACTTGTAAAATAAAAAACAACAACATTGAATGTCCATTAAGTTCTTGGATATAAAACCTTAAAATGATTGTACAGTGGGCAATTAGAAAACCAGTTTCATAAAAAGGTCTCAACATTTTCCAGTTCACAAGAAAGAACATTTAAAAAAAGAGATAGAAATCATAGTACAGCTGCAGAAATGCAAACATTTATATAAAATCTTTCATTTTAGACTTTTGCGATGTTTTCAGCAGAGCTGTTGCTGCCTGAGACTTAAATGTAGAACATACTTGTCCAAAAAATAACCCCCCACCGCCATTTTATCACGCACAAGCCATTCTCAAAGCAGCATCTGAAGAAATCAAACAAAACGCCTCCTACTGTGAAGCTCCTGTGTAAAGGCCTTCATAAGATTTTAGGATTTTTACTTCTGCAACACGCTTGTGGACTCAGTCAGGCCAACATCTTGATGTGAGAAGATAAAGTGGGCGTGGGTTTGAAACCGCGCGAAGTCCTTCGCTGACATCCTCCTCCCCACCACTGCGTGCTGCTGTGCGTTGAACTGCCAGCCTTGCTCATAGTTTGGCAGCCATTAAGTTGACGTGAGGTTTGGGCCGAGGGAACAGAGGCAGGCTCCTCTTAAACGCCATTATGTCCTGAACCAATGTGGGCTGAGGACACAAAACATCTGGAGGTCAAAGACGGGTTGAAGTGGAAGCCACAACAGTTTTACTGTGTGCATCTAATTTATGTCACGCTACAAGACTTCAGTCATTAATGTTCCCTTAGCTTTAAATGGTCTGTTGCAAGTTTATGTTAAGTAAAAAATGCAAACAGTAAAGGAAGGGGGTAACCAAAAAAGAGGCTTAAAGAAAAGAATATTGATTACCTGTGGCAGGGAAGGAGCAGGAGACAGGTTGACGTCGTTCTGAGCAGGAAATTCTCCCACTGTTGGACCTGGTACACACACAAACACACACACGTCACTAAATAAACTAATCAAGCAACCAGCATCTTTGTACATATACTTACAGGACTCCATCTCTCTGGACAGGATGTGGACGGACACCTTGCGTCTCTTTGGGGCCTTAACTGCCAGCTTGTCCTGTATAGACAAAAAATAAATAAATAAAAAAAAATAAAAAAAAAAGATTAGGGCCGAGAATGTCTTTAAAGCAAGACTACGTAAGTTTCCACCCTGTAAATTCTGTACTCCTGACTTGTTTTGATGACACTGACATTCATTATGCACATTCCTGGGCCGTTGTTGCCCTGCAGCATCCTGAGGCTTAAAAACCGCAATTCCCCACTTTTTTCCCGCAGCCTGGAGCATCATGTGACAGCTGTGTTTTGCCTGACGGCTCTATGTAACATGTCAGAAACTGGATATCAGCATACTGCCTGTTTTGAAGTTGCACAATGACCGATTCAGGAAAAAAATAAAAGAAAATAAATAGCAATATAGAAGAAAGCGAGGAAAAGAGAGTCAACATCGGACTAACTTCCACTGGCTGAAGAGAGTTCAGAGAAGCAACGGGAAGCAAGACGGATGCTGAATTAGCCGTTGTTAGGGGACACCAAAGCACTTTGATTTATATATTTTTTCTTGCTTAATTTATTATTTTTCTAAAAATTCTTGTATTTTCTGGGTGTAAAACATGAATTTCTTTAGAACAGGAATAATTTTTATAATGGCAGAGATGGCTGAGAGTTTACACCAATAAGTCTGGGATCAGCTCTTTGAGGGTTTAACTTAACGGGCTCGTGATGCAGAATCACATCAGACTGAAGGTTTGTCTAATTTGGATTCTGTCTTTAGACACTGTCAACTAGGACAAAATAAAATATTTTAAAGCATCGTTTTGCTTTAAATTCATTGCTTCACTCAGTGAAATTACTAACGTACACGTAAGTAACACTACCACAGCTGACAATATAAAATGATTCTATAGGTCAGTCTTTTTTTAGTCCTTTTGTGGTTAACTAGTGGTTAAATCCAGTTAGGTGCTGTGATCTGTTAAAATGTCCTTAAAGCAAAGATTTGTTTGGCATTTGAGGTTTCAGTTGTACGATATGTAAAGACATCTGACGCATTTATTATAAAATAAATAAAACCAACTAAACTAACACCTCCTAACCCGTAATTATTCCAGAGAAATATGTGAAAGTATCACTTTTCTATCAAATGATATAGAATCCCAGAAAGTAATCAGATGTTAGCAGCAGTGTCTGTAACAAGCAGGACGAGGTGGGACAGAGATCTCTGTTAGAGCTCAGAGATGTAACCGACTCA
>JBAMHW010000018.1:7467835-7479226 GCA_037177495.1 Rhadinocentrus ornatus
GTCTTCCTGTTTGTACTGTGTGCCGTACCACTCCTCTGTCCTGTCTGTTTGACCTTCAAATGACTTGGACACCACTGTAACTCTGGGAATTGGTGAGAAGGAAACAAAGTGCAAAGTTACATGGACAGAGGAACCCGTCAGAGTCGATCACATACTCTTTGTCCTACTGGGCAAATCTAAACCCTCTTACAATGAGGCATTACTGATCAGATTGAAATTTTTCTGAGCTACAAAAAACCATTTCATCTGAATGTAAAAGAATGTCCATATGAAAAATTCCCTCATATATTGTCTGGTGCTTCACTAACAATATAGGTGTTCATTTAAACAGAGTTCAAAGACCGACCTCAAGTTTTCTGGTCTCAGGTTATTAAGCAACATCTCAATCAGATCGGGCCTGAAGTCCTCCAGAAGGTATTCTGCTGCTAAGGCTTCTTCAAGCGGGTAGTACTGCAACACACAGAGCAGACATTTGGTCAGGCTGCGTTTCATAAGGTTAAAGGGGGATTCACTACACATCTTTGTGTAGAAACATATCAATTCAATGTGAAATCATTCATAGAGTTTAACTTTCAAAAAAGATAAATGACTAATCATTTAGTGCAAAAGTGCATATCTTTTTGTAACAGATAAAATTTTGCTTTAATGACTGAAAAAAGACTAAAATTGTGAAAGAATAAAAGATAAAACAGAATGCAAATATAACATATTGAAGCATATATCTAATGAAAGTTCTATCAGAGCCGTTTTAATGGTGTAGAATGAAAACAATAATAAATAATTTCACAGTCATGCTTGGTTTGACAACTTTAAACCTACATGTAGTTGACCTGCTACATTAGAGGTGTAGCTACGGGGTCGCTCCTTGTCCTTGAACCTGAAGGCAATTTTCCTTAAATCCTACACAGAAAAACAGAGCAGAAGAACAATTAAAGACACAACACAGAGGTTATGAGTTTTTTTTACAGCTGATTAAATCCTTGGACCTTGGTCCATTAAATATTTGTTGTTTTTCCAGAAAGCTCAGTTATTTCAGGGTTTAACTAGAAAACCTCTTAAACTTGAATTAGTAATTTTTACTTTCAGGTTTTCTTCAAAGAAAACCATTCATTTTGTCTGGTTACAGGCAAGATAATTAACTTGTTCTTGCTTATTTTGTTAATATTTTGGGAGGCAAACAGCTGGACACTAAAATACAGAAAGCCAACAGGAAATCCTTCCTTCCCGTGGCCATCAAACTCCATAACTCTGCACTGAACCAGAACTCCGAGCCATAACCTCTTGTAAATATTTAGCTATTTTTATTGTCTTGTGTTATTTTATGTTCCATTTTTCTTATTTTATTATGTTTAATTTAATTTAAAAAATTTTTTTTATTTAATTTCATCAGATTATTTTAATTTCATTTGCACCATTATTGCTCTGTTTTCTACCTCCTTTTCTCTCATTGGTTGTCAATCTAATAAGGAGCACTGCATGGCAGCAATTTCCCTCTGTAATTAATAAATTATCTCTGATTCTGAATGCTGATGATAATATTGATAGAAGTGTTAGTGAAAAAGCGAAAAGTGTTAAAATGAAAGCAGCTGGTAGTCTGCCCTGTAGTTGGCAGCAAAGCACACACTATTGTGCTGCATGGTTAGCTGTCTCTTTGATAAATGGACTTTGCAGTTGGAACCAGACTCCAATTTAAAATGGTCCCTTGTTTAACCCAAAATGGTCATGTAACCACACCTTATCTTAATGTAGCTCCACCACACCATGATATATTCACTATATTGCTGTTGTCTTATAGTCATATTATGCAACTGTATAGTCTTTGCACTGTGACAGTCACATTGATTTGTGACAAACTTATCCAAAGACTATAAGAGTACAAATTTCCTTAGTTTGGTACTTAAGATGGAAAACATTGTTAAAATTGTTAAAAGATTGATGAATAAGAAAAAGGAGGATGAATTTAAATGAAAAAGCTGATGACACCAAGGCTTTCACCATAGACACCATCCACAAACATCTGGAAGTCCTCAACACCACAGCCAGACTCCTGTTTGCTGATTTCTCCTCAGCTTTCAACACATAGCAGCTCCACATTCTCACTGAGAAACTCTGGATTATAAGATTCCTAACAAACAGGTTACAGAGAGTGCTGGACAACACCTTCTTTAGCCTCCTGTACACCTCAGCTGGCTCCCCAAAAGGCTATGTTCTCTCACTGCTGCTTTTCAACCTCTACGCCGATGACTGCAGTCTAGCCAGTCCAACCGTCTCCTAGTTAATTTTGCAGATGACACAGTCCCCGTCTCTACTGAAAGGCCCCTCACAGCACCGCAGTTCAGCTTTGCAGGAGCTTGTGGAGAGGTGAGACAACTCCCATCTAGAAGTGAATGTGGACAAGACCAAGGGGATTTTGGTGGCGTTTTCCAACCAACAGGAACTGGCTGCAGAAATCACCACGACCATCAATGGGAGGCCCGTAGGGATTTTTTGGACAGTGCAAGTACCTCAGCACCATTTTTTAACCACCACCTCAAATTTGCCGACATAGAAGATAGACAGGAAATTACATCAGTGTACATGGTAAATACCTGAAAGTATCTATCAAGAAAGCTCAACTTTTTTGAAAATTAGCAAAGAAAAGATTCTACCACTGCTTCATTGAAACTGTCCTCACTTCTTCCTACACCAGCTGATTCCACTCTATCAGTTTCCATGGCAATTAAATTCCCCTAAAAGTTAAAATTCCCTCCCTATCTCTCAACTGCACCACTAGCATTGGTTTAAAGCAACACAACTGTTGGAAGTGCCATGGTCTGTGGGTGTTTGTTCTACTTGGTTAGTCTTGCTTCTTTCTTTTATAAATGTATTATTCTGTCCAAGTCCTCTAGGGTGCCCTGGGGACCCATTTCACTTTCGAGCCCATGTGGGGAGCAAGGGAAGTTTCCACCAGCAGATGGACAGCTGCCACCTGTCTCATAGGGATCTACAGGCACTCTACGAGCTCCTGTAACCCAGCTGCAACAATTTTGGCCCAGGAAGGTTAACAGTCTTGCCAGCTTCGCTTGAGCTGCTGGTTCTGCCTGAATCACGGCCAGCCACCTTAGGATAGGTGGAGGAGGGGGGGTGGGGGTGGGGCGCTGTTCCAGCCTCTTCCAGAGCAGCCTCTCCTGTCTGCCCAGCCATAAGGTCGCCCTCCAGAACTTTTCTGCCTATAATCCCCGATGTTTTGTTT
The DNA here is from genome assembly GCA_037177495.1 of Rhadinocentrus ornatus. NCBI lineage: Eukaryota > Metazoa > Chordata > Actinopteri > Atheriniformes > Melanotaeniidae > Rhadinocentrus > Rhadinocentrus ornatus. The sequence goes on from JBAMHW010000018.1 coordinate 7,471,068, forward strand.
TTTTTGGTGTCCTTAGTTCGGTGCCAAATCATCATTGTATGGTCACACACCCTTATATTGTGAAGAAGAGAACATGATATCCAGCTTCAGCTGACACGGTTGGATATAGCAGACTGTAAAATATCTGACTGCTTAAAGTGACAGTTTGTCCTCTTCAGAAATTATGTGAATTAATGAACAGAATTTACTTTGCCCTCTTCAAACACCCATTCTTGAGGCCCCTCGGTGCGCAGCTTCTGGATGTACTGGAACATGTGGAAGATGATGTCCTCAACATGCACTGCAGTGACAGATCATACCCCAGTGAACACACATGTTCTTACTTTTTTCTGCTCCCTTTGAAAAAACAAACCCCCCCTTACTAAAAGGTGTGCCGGTGACAGCAGACCTACAGGAATGATGTGTTACTTACAGAGACCCTCCTCAGTCAAATCCATTTTGATGGTGAAGAACATGAATCCTTTGGCTCCTTCTTTTTGTCCTGAAGCAAGAGTGTCCAGCCAGCCTTAAAAATAATAATTGAGTTATTTTAATTATACAATGGAAAAATTAAGCTCTTAAATTAAATGCACTCTTTAGGTACTGAAAAGGACAATTTCTATTCTCCAAGTGTTCATTTTTAAAGTTTCAATCCCATGGGGATAAAGTTTGCTCTTTAATCCTAAAGAAAAGTAAATTCTAAAGTTTAATCAGAAGAGGCTTAACAGTCTCATTTCTTCTGTTATTGACTTGTTACAGTTATTAAATTTATAGAAGCTAAAATCTCTGAGGTATAAATAACATTGAGAAAGCCTTCATCTTTTATTTTTTTGAGAATATTTCCTTTTTTTTTTAAACAATCCTTAAAACTTATGTTATTGGCTGCTGGATCAACTTAACATCTCAGTACCTCTGGATCTGAGCTCAGAGAACAAACTTCCAGGTCCTTCATGACCAATCAGATGTCCCAGATAACGTCCTGGGCCAGATTTGTAGTACTTTTGCATATCTGGGATGGGGAAAGTCACGTTCAACTGTCTTATGTCTTTAACGGGAACCACTTTGTAGCGTTGCTGTAATAAAAGAAGAACAACCACATTACTAACATGGCAGTCGTGCTTGGATTTAATGAAACTAGAATTTCTAGCTTACTACTGATAAAGCGAATACTGCTTATGTTAACACTCTAGGAAGAAATGAACAATTAGTAGAGCCCAGCTGACTGATCGGCCGGCCGATGAAATCGGGCGATTATAGACAGATTTAAAATGTTCATAAGTGGCCAGAGTTTTGCCGATTAAACACTGATATATTCTTAATTACTCATAAAACAGGAAATGCTGTTAAGTGTCTGGAGTTGTGCAGAATGCTGTCGTTGTGCTGTTTGCCCACTAGATGAAGCTGTGACTCCATTCAATCCTCAGTCCTCGGTAGCTACAGCAATAGACCATGTTTTGGCATCTGAGAAAGGTTTTTATTTTGGCTCATATGAGTCACGGTTTAATGTCAAAGTAAATAATGGAGTAGAAAAAATTGTGATTTAACATTAAAGGGTGTCAGGGGGCTGCACAAATAATGTTATGCCAGTAACTTTACTCATTACATTGCTTTTATACAGAATACACGTATGTTATCTCCACAGAAAGAAACATTTACAATGCAAATATAAAATAAAATAAATAAAAGTTATTTCATTCATATATTTTTAAATTAATCAACCAATTAATCGGCTATTGGAATTTTTTTCCTGCCAAATATCGGAATCGGCCTCCAAAAACTCATATTGGTCAGGTTCTAATTAGGAGACTGAGTGCTTATAATAAACAGGACTCCTGCACAAAAAGGAACACGGCTTACATTAAATTTAAGCCAACACTTACATATTTTTTTTTATCTTATATGCATTTATAATGCAAAAGAAAATGTTTTGATCAGACAGTTTATTTCTGTTCTCCGAACAAAAACATTTATCTGTGACAATATTAAGATAGAATTAACACTAATGTGCTTGATTTAATTAATTGATTGCTTGTGTGAACATAAGGTAAACAAAAAAAGAAAAAGAAAATAAAACCAAAAATACCAACACAACTAAATGTCTTTGTTCAAAAAGGAGTGGGAAGAAGCTTGAGCTTATCTGATCCAAAGTCTTTTTGATTGACGCATTAGCGTCACTGCCAGTACAATGCACACATCACCTTTTTGTCATATTTTTATGTAAGCTCCATTTTAAATCTAATGAGCAGCTCTCCCTTCACGGCATGACTGAATCAACTAAATTTTACTGTCATGCAATTCCTGCTTTTCAACTTTCTGCAAGTTTTTGTTTTTCAGCCAGTAATTTTAGTTTCTATGACGACATACAGCCACAATGAAAGCGGGACATGAAATACACAACATTCCTGTCTTTGCATTATACAGTACTTACTCATGCCCAAAGTATTTGCCTGTTGATTCCACATCTTACACTTACTACTGACTATTGTGTTTATAAAAAAACAAAAAAATAAATAAAAATTGCTTTGTAGATGATGATCACAGTGTTTTGTGAGTCACACTCGCATCGACTTTCCAGTCTCTAACTCAGATTCATACAGGTTTATGAAAACAAACATTTGCACATCCAAGTTTTCACAGAAAACCTCACTGTTGTTGTCTCTCCAAAAAATGGCACAAATTGTAAGCAGCTGCAATCTGGGGATATTAGAAAAATAAAAACAAAGCTAAGTTAATTTTATACTGTGATAGCAGCAGCTTAGTGCTTTTAACGCAACAGTGTTCAGCTGCCAATGGAAGGAGTTGTGCATAAATATATATGCAGTGGTGTGAATTTTTGTGTCAGGTTGTGTAGATGAAGATGAACTTATAATGTCCTTATAAGGAATGTACAGAAAACATCTTAAAGTAACAGTATTTTGTCAATACAGACTAGAAGGTATAGTAGTCTCATAAGGCTCACTTTGAGTTGTGATTCCTGGAAGGGATGCTCAGGGAATTCTGGGATAGGTACATTCTTGTTTTCCACCTCACTGAATAGTCTTACCACTATTGAAGTCAACTCATCAAGTGACTCTGAAAAGATTAAGATGACATCAGTTTTATTTAAGCATCCATAATTAACCCCCAACACAGACAAAAAGACAAAGATAACAAAGGTGCAGCTAAACACAGTGTACTGCATTTGAGCTAAACTGGATTAAAATAAAATATCAGTAAAATAAACATGTTTAATATCAACCAACCCTCAGAGCTCGATGGAATTCCAGAGTGGGAATTATTACAGCTTTTTAAAAATCACCAAAAGCTTTTTTTAAAGCTCAGGGTAACGTTTAAAGAGTTAATACATTATAAAAACACTAAAATGGGAAAAACATGAGCTAATCTGTGAACTGGGTAGAAGCTCGTGCCTCAATTGTTTTTGCTAATAAAAATTAGGTACTATACCTCAATTGATCTCAGAATAATGTGAGGTGTCAAACAATGATTTGCTAACAAAGCATGAAATCCTGTGGTCCACCATGTACTGCACAACGCATCTTACTGCAGAGTTGCTGAGACGCAGTGAGAATTTAAAAAAAATCCCCATGTTACATTAGTGAGAGATGAAGTCTTACCTCTTCCTAACACACACAGTCCCATGAGGTTAGAGGAGTAATATGTAGAGTGAAATTTCAGGAGCTCTTCACGTACGTCAATCCCATCTTCAGATGGTCTGGTCTCGAGTGTCAGTTTGTTACCTATATGAAACATTAAATTAGCCGGTTAGCTAAATCGGTTTTGTTGGCAAAAAAACAAAACCAACCCTACTTTTCACAGATCAAAACAACTTTTGTTGAGACAGATGATCCCTGCCCTGGCAGATGCTTTTTAAATAAAAAGGAGAGCTACTGAAAACTTCAGCACCAACTATGCAGATTATTAACAGAGAAAACCTACGAGTGTATGTTTGTATGCACAAAATCATGGAAAGTACATTTGTAATATGAATGCATGCCATGACGTTGTGAATGACAGGTCAAATACAGGCGATGTATTAAACCAAGCCATTGCAAGTGTTTAATTTTAATTGTTTAAGTTAAGATTATGCCAGCTAGCTTCCGGAGCACAGCCTTTAATTCCTTCTCTTAACTGGAAATCAACACTGCCATCAGGTGGTAATTTTGAGCACAAAGATTAACTGCACATGATTAATAATTTACCCATATAGAAAAAAAAAACCAACCCTTTCCTGATGTCAGATCATTTCCCTCATAACAGCTTCATTTTTGGATGACTCAATTAATAATAGTTTTCAGCAGTTTATGTGCGATAGGTTTTACTTTTAAAGCTGGCTGTTTGGAACTCTACATCACATCATCTCAAGCTTCCAGAGAGAATTACTTCAATACTGTCTGATAATGTCACTGTGATTTTCAACATACTTTTATATGACATCCAAATATAACAAAAGCAAGATGCAAAAAACAAGTACCATACAGAATAATTTCACAATATAATAATTAATGTTACAGAGAGGTAATGTGACTATTCTTGATGGTTTCTACCTGTTCCAAATTTACTGAATGGGTGGTTTGGGTTGGCTGTGGTCTTATGAAGCTGAAAAAGCCTCCTGATATCATTCATCAGGTTCTTGTCATACTCGGAGTCAACAGCATTCAGCTCCCGGTCCTTACAGCTCTCATCAAACAGAGGACACAGAAAGAACTGGGCAAACCTGCAAAGATTAAAAAAGACACGAGGAATTCATCATGTAGGATCACCGACCAGATGTACAATTCTTGCAATTCATGCTTTGTTATTTTCAACATCATTAACCTGTGTAAAATAAACAATGGTCTCCACATTAACCCCGAGTTGTTGTGGTGGGCACAGCAGAGTCACTCGAACATGCACAGAAGGGCTCTCGGATGAAATTCTAAAAATCAATTTGCATAAGCTTAAGGTCAGAGCAACTGCTATGCAAATGAGGAAATGCAAAGCACACAATGATTGATACTCTACATTAAACAGAGTTACTGCAAACACCTGCACCGTGATTCGTTTTAGAGCAAGGTATCTGCAACATGAAACGCAGCATTGTTAGTTATTTGTTTGAAAAGGTTCAGCATCACCTAATATTTATATAATTTCACAATATTAAAAGCAGGGTTAGTAAAAAAAAAAAAAGCCCTTCTTTAAATGTTTATTAACAGATGGAAAGACCTAAATTTCTGCTAAAATCTTCCTCTACTAAAAATAATGTTAACCCTTTAAAGTGTGTCCCGTTTTTATGTTTTACAAGTCATTAGCAAAATCAGTCATCAACACAGTGGTTGAAAATTTCTGCTTTAAATCTGCACAACACCATCTCAGAGTCACAGAAAGGGAAGGTGAGGTAGCCTATATGCTCTATGTAGACTGCAGGTACCAGCATCAACCAGTCTAGAGTAATTGCAGGATGATCCTTACAGGCAATTTTTTTTATTAATAATTAAACTCATTTCAGAGTGTCGTTCCTACCAAAGGTGTCCAGATGGTGTTCATAATTTATTGGGCAATGAGGGTCTATGCAAAGAGAACCGGTGCTTAAAATTCATTCATTTCTAATAAGGCTGCTTATCCCTACAGATCAAATTCTGATTTAACAAGTTTCCTTTCCAAACCAACACAGCTGGGACACGAGTATGGCCCCACACTGATTACAAATGAAAGTGGGACTCTTGTGGACTATATGCTTGGTAACAACTGCTAAGAAGTGAGTATTTGACATCCATCCTTGATTTGCCTTAAAAAGCGAAGGAAAGTTGAAGTAAGAATGAGTTTAATTTTGTTAGACAAAGAATTGTAAGTGTGGAAATGTACACAACAAGGAATAAAAATAGTGGAGCTCTTGACAGGTATTTTACAAGCATGTAAAGCACAGTACCTATCGAGAGCTTCTTGCAAGTGCTCATGGGACACATCAAAGTAATAGTTGGTATGTTCGCCGCAGGTAAAGGCATTGGAGCTGCCTCCATGTTCGCTGAGGAACTGGCCATATTCATTCTCCTTGGGATACTTCTGTGTTCCCAGGAACAGCATGTGCTCACAGAAGTGTGCCAGGCCTGAGAGGTTTTCTGGGTCTGATAGTGAACCTGTGAATGGAAGAGAAATGGACACATTTATTTAATGAAGCTGCATCTGTTGGCACGTATGGTTGTCCAAGAAAGCACGGACAGTGAATGATCTTTAATATACAATTACACTACAAATTGTGCTTTAATAAACACATTGTTGGCATGTTAGTAATTATGTAACACTTAGAAACAGTACCTTTTTAATAATATATAATAGTAATAACCAAATAAGGCGATGCTAGAGTAGAAAGCAAAACTATCTGCTGTGTTGTAATACAAAAATATAATTATAGGTACATTTAATCACACTTTATAATTTGAGCAACTCTGTCTTTTAATGTGACAAAAAGTTTATTAAAGAAAAAAGGTGAACGATGATTATCTTATCTTAGATCATCTATGCGTCTTAATATTTCCTCTTCATATGCTACAACCAACAAGTTGTCAGTTTCATCAGTCCTGTCAGATGGGTTACTAAATTCAGAAGTTACATTTTTTTCTCTTTCATTTTATTTTGGCAGTTGTAAATAGGAAATAAGGTGTGTAGATTTACCGATGTGGACATCTAAAGCAGCTGAGGATTTGTCTGTAGTTTGATCACTGATGAGAATTGCCTTTAATCCATTTGTAAACTCCAGACCCCTGTAAACCCTTTTGTCCTCTGGAGAGCGAATTATATCACTGACCACCCTCTTCACAGCTGGATCAGTCATTCTGCGTGGTAAGGATGACACCAGCCTGCAGTGGAGAGAATAATTCCAAAGTTTAAAGAAATGAGAGCAAAGGGTATTTAGCACCAAGGATGCTTTCATCATCTCAAAGTTAAGAAGTATACAATTCAATTAGGTCAAAATCTATTTTTAAAAAAACTAACGCCTGGTTTCGCGGCTGTTAGCAAAGTCATAAACACATAACAGGCATGTGATATTAAACCTTTGAGTTAGTTTTGCAAATACAGCTTAGTTTAAAAACTGTTGAATAACAACAAATGCCTAGCTTTGTCATCATCACTACTAATCTTGTAAATCGTGCATTCAACAAGAACAAAATCATTAAGGTGATCAGAGGAAGAACAAAAATGCTTAAAGCGGACTGTTAACTACAGTGATAAATGAATTCAACCGACAAATATCCCTTTCACAAAGTGAATTAGCATTAGCTTGTCTGACCTATAACAACAACTACAGAAAAGTTATGCATGAAAATGTCAACCGACTTGCTTTGTCTGGTTTCGCAAAACCTTTCATCCCACCCAGCTGAAAGTGTATCATAACTAAAATACTAAAAGTTGAACATTGTTCACAAGCCGGTTTAGCTACTAACTTAGCAACACAGCTAACAATGCTTAGTCAGGGAAACACCAGCTTCAGCGGCACGAGATGCTAATGTTAGTTTGGTAGACTTAGCCAAAGTTTTAGCGTACTTTTCAAAAGCTACAACAATTGCCCAAGGGCACTTACCTAAATGGTTGATCTATAGCAGGGGTCAGCAACGTTTGTGAGATGGAGCGCCAGTTTGAAATTTTCTTCTCAACGAGTGTGCCATTATCAACTATAACACAAAGTTAAATTATGACACAAAATATGAAAACATTTCCAACATACCTGGAATGTTATTACATCCAATCATATTTTTAAAGATAATTTTCTGGTATTAACTCAAAAATTACTTTCATAAATAGAATAGAACTTTATTGTCTTTGCAACAAGTGCAACGAAGTTACAAAGCCCTCCAGTATGTGCAAAACAGAATAAAAATAGAATAATTAACTAACGCAAAACGCAACGCTCCTTTTCTTTGTGGCCTGAAGTCTGTGATGATAGGCTGTCATTCATGCCTATTACTCAAGTATAGCCAATCACTGGGCGGTAACTCAAACACTTCCGGTGGATTCTTCTTTGTTGGTGTTTGGTGTTAATAGTCCGAGGATCCACGCCTTATGTGCAGTTGTATGTAGAACTGAAACTGTCAAAATAAAAAATAAATACAGAAATCTAAAAATGGCTTAATCAACAAATTGATGTGCCAATAAATTATACAACAAAATGTAAAAAATAGTTTTTCTATTTAGAAACCTATTAAACA
>JBAMHW010000018.1:7479326-7504004 GCA_037177495.1 Rhadinocentrus ornatus
ATCAATTTAACTATATGGTAATATCCATATTTATTTACTTTTCCATGTCATTTTCAGTTAAATTTATTTATTTATTTGGTGATTTTTTTTTATTATTTCCTCCTTTATTTTTATGTCTGTATTTATTTTGTGCTATTTTTCTTTTACATTTTTTCCTAAGCATATAAATTTCTCTGTTTCCTTTTTACATTGCCACGTGTCCTTTTTACATTTCTTTATGCTTTTCTGCCTCATTATGTAAATGAGGGGGGCGCCTATTGGTCCATCAAGGAGCAGGTTACAAGCTCTCAGTGCAGGCAGATTTTCCTGCATGGCTGCCTGGCTCTGCCAAGTGTGGCAGTGGGAGGGAAATAAAGGTTCAGTTGGCAGAAATGACTGACTTTCAACAGGAAACTAAACAGGATCTTTGGCATGTTGCTCTTTTAGCCGAAAAAAAAAAATCACACAATCACTGATGACTGTGTAGACTGCTGAAGACCTGATGCAGAAGTAATTCCTGAGTTGAAAAAAAAAAAGAATTCAAGTTCAGACTGCTGTGGACAAAAAGAGAGGACTCAGTTAAAGTCCACAAAGAAGACCATGGCTTGTAAGTCTGACTTACACAATAACAATTCCAGATAGTGATTAAATATAATTACTATACCTGCTGTAGCTTTCTGGTCCTGCATGTATCTTCACTCATGGTGTAACTTGGGCATTTAATCAGGCATCATTTATTCATTCTAAATCGAATCATTTTACAAAACATAGACCTACCTAAAGTCTATAAAAAATAGCAAACTTCAACATTTGCTACTGCTCTAAGGTTTAAGCAGGAAAGCGCTGCTTGTTTCTGTTGACACTGTATTATTCTCTTAGATAGCATTGATTAAACTTTATAAAAACAACCATTTTTAGTTTTCTCATTCAGATTTCATGAACAGAAAAATGCTTGTTTCAGAGCTGCTTTGTTTGTTAGATTGTCCCATCTGACTTGGACAGGTACTGCAGACCTGCATTTACTACCACCTTCACAATCACCAACATGAAAATGAAGCTTGTCCAGTTGCCAATTACTAAACAATGCAATTACATAAAATATTAATTCAAAGTATGACCTTTTCCCCAAGATATTAGTCTTCTAGTGTGAAAACAATATAGGTGTGAAGTTTGCCATTTTTGCTGTGCTTTTTACTCTGGTAACTTTTATGAATTTTTTTCTGTTATTGTAAAACATATGACTTATATTTGCACATAATTTACAAGTTATTTTACCATTTGTAATATACCACAAATTACCACAGCCACAAATGATAACTCACATTCAAGCATTTCCCCAGATTGTGCTCTTTGAACATTACAACAGATATTACTCTATACATTTTGTCAAATAAAAAAAGAAAAAAAGACATTTAAATTGCAACTGACACAGTAGTAACTAGTGTTAGAGTAATGTGGCTGAGCTGGGAAACAAGAACATCCAAAAACATGTTGCTGACACTGGATGGAAGGGCTACCATGGAGGCAGTAATTCTCTAGTTCATCTTCTCCTACAAGCATTGTGGAAGAACATGAAGAAACACATACATACACAAACAAACAAACAATAAAAAAAAAAGAGTAAAATCCCACACAGAAGCACAGATTAAAACCCCCTTTGATGGTAAGGGGGCTACATCTCATCATACCAAAGTAGACCAATGGCAGAACTTCTGATCCATATACTATGAGCCGGTCTTCTCTACAAGCTAGTCTTCTCTAAAATAGAAATACTACCTGCAAGTGTTTTTGATCTATTACACCTTTACCAAATTTCTACTGTCATGAAAATGAAGTATATAACTAGTTGCTTTAAAGGTCAGAAAGCAGCAAAAGCAAAAGAAGAAAAGGAGATTTAAGGTTTGCAGCTTGCACAAAGCCTGTGTTTAGATTTATTAGGAAATTGGAACAAACCTAAGAACGATATCTTCACAGTTAGCATGTTAGAAGTTAATGTTCATGAATTAGAATTAGACTGAACAAGTGTAGCTTGTTTGAAAGGGTTACAGGATTTGTTGTTTTACATGGTTGAAACCACATCCTACTCATACTCTGCATATGTGAAGCCTGCTTTGTATTACAACTACCTGGCAAGGATTTGTTTGTGATGCCCTAATATGCAAAGCTTGAATGTCAGAGGAGGTTTTTCCTTTTTAACAACTATTAACCACAGATGAGACTAGTTAATTACTTGTGTATAACACAGAAATCCTGTTTTAAGAGTTGAAATTGAGAGAAACGCTTACTTTAATAAACACACTGGTGATTGTGAAAGCTGATGTACAGAAGGTCAGGAGCAGAGAAATTGTAGCAATCCCTGTGTGCAAACAACATTCAGCCGAGGAAGGCTTTGAAAATGAGCCCATCAGAAGTAGCATAAAAGGTTTTTGTCCAACTCGCAGGATGTGATTAGCTAAACTTAGCACCAGCTACTCACTGCAGATTGTGCCATTATTAAGCTTAAGACTTGAAACTCTTTCCTGTCAGATCAAGCTGAGAAAAGACTTTATATTTACTTAATCTCCTCACTTTTACTGAGTTTCTGGATCGTCATGTGTTGTTGCTTAGTGAGCCAATTCAAAATTAAATGAAGCCAAAAAAAAAAAAAAAAAAAGTGGAAATAGCTTTTTTAAAACTTAATGTAGGACTTATGATGTTACCCTGCAGCGCTTGGTTTTAATTGTTTTTTAAAAGTGGCTTAGGTTACACTAAAATTAAGATACTGAGCAATACTGCATCTTTTAATCAAATAAAAACATGTATCTATTACAGTAGAACCATTGCAGATAAAATTAAAGGCATTTTTTTAGATTGAAGGCTTAAACTTGTGCTGAGAAATGTAAATTTTTAAGTTTTAATGAGTTAATGTAGATTTAAGAGGTTTGCAAAAGTTAAGAATTTATACAAATAAAGCATATTCTGTACATAACACACATTGTTGATAATAGATACAACATTCGAGCATTCTGTTACTCTCCACAAGAAAAATGATGCTGTTCTCGATGCTGTTATGCACTTTAACACCAAACAGCAAGAGGTGGCGGCCTTTTATACACACTTAGCAGTGAAACACTGTGTTATGTGTAGTTTGTGGTTACTGAGGATTCAAAATGTTGCTGTTTTAATCAGATCAATCCACAGAGAACCTCCAAGAAGCCTGACAGCAAGATCAAATAGTTGTCAAACTATTTATCTTTGACAAATGAAGATGCATGGATGCATATAAAGATGTGTTGCTTATTTAAGATATCAAGACAGCACAACAGTCAAAAGGAAAAGGCCCCTGCATTTAACACGACTTTTAAGTGGTAAGCTTAAATATGCTGTTTGAAGTGTTCGGAGTATTTTAACTGAAGACCTCGCTTATCACATAGTTTTAATGGCTAAAGGCATGCTTTTCTTCTTCTTCTTAGTTCCCTTTATTACCATTATAGTAACATTTTAAACTCACTTGTTAATTTAAACCAGCTAAACTGGCGTTAGATGTATACAAATCGGTACATCGAAAACTGTCTATGATCAAGAAGCCTAATCCCTGGACATTCAACCTATAGTCCTGCTTTTATATGACTCAATAGTCAGATTTGTGGAAATTTCCTCAGGCTAAACTTGACTAAATAATTCTGATGTGATTAAACAAACCATTGTAGAACTGATCATCAGTCCTCTCTCTGTACTGGGACTGTGCTCCTGGGGACCAATGATAGTGGGAAAACAGTTTGCCAAGTTTGAGTCATTGATGGCCACTGCTGAGAGCCTTGGGGGGTCCTAAATTATCCCTGATCTGGGCATAGAATACTTCACTCATCTATTTAGTGATTCCTGGCTTCAGGTTTTCTATTCTGTGCCTGGCTTTGAGTTTATTGGTCACTTTAACCCACTCTGGAAGGAAAAACACCTTTTCAAGTAAGATGACATCTATCTTTTCAGACATGGAATGAATAAATTTGCATCTAGTAAGTGGAAATCATCATTTATTAAAAGGTGACTGACACATTCCCCCACAGTTCCATTAGCAGAATAATTTTTCCAGAACCCTTTGAACAGTAAAGGTCCTGCTAATCTTTCCAACAACATTATTATTATTTTGATTTATTTTGACTAATTATATTAAAGTGGAGGAAAGGTTTAGGATGGATTTATGTTAATATTCCAAGTTTAATCCACCAGCAGACGCATAATAAATAAATTATATTAATTTCTCAAGTAGCTCCATAACATGGCTCAAGAGTTGTCTATATAAATTACAGGTAGCCTTGAGAGATCTAATTTTTTTCTGTATGAGAAAACAGATATGGGTGTTACTGCGTCTGTTTATGTTAAATATTGTTTCTCTACTTCTATGTCTATCCATGCTGTTTATGTACTTAGATATTGTGAGCTTACTGTATTAAAAGTAAATTTTTGTTACATGACTGTTAAATTATTGTTAGTGCAATAGTAGTATTAAAATGCAGTTTTAAACTGCACTCCTTAATCTAGCACCAGAGAAATAAAATAAATAATAAAAAAAATTGAGTAATCATTTACATTCTTCAAATTGTGCTTGTTCTTAGTCTTAGACTTGTAATGAATGCCAGAACCAGTGGTGACAGATCCAGTCAGTTTGATTTAACGTGAATAATTTGCTAGTTTTTACATGCTCTATTTGTCAAATGTTGTCTTTACTATGTATTTTAATATTTCTGTTATGATTTGTGTGGGCCACCGTTCTATGATTTTTAAGAAAAAGCAATGCTCATGTATGTGCACTGACATCGTCTTGCCGCTAGATGGCAACATAATGCTTTACTTGTTTAAATTCTACTCCTATTTAATATTACCTGTTTGGTAAAGCAGGACCAGAAATCTGTTTTAAAAGTAGTTTTTTGTGATAAGATGACCCCAAACAATATTTAGTGTAATGACCTTTTATTCTCACATCATTTGAATGAACTGCTGAGAAAAGCTTAGGGATTATGAAACCAATCAATAAGCAAAAATCCAACAAGCAAGCTGAAATTTTCTGTAAACAAAAGAGTATGTTCTTCTTATTTCATCCAAATAAGTTGTCTTAGTGTCATGTTATGAGGTTTTGGCTTTTGACATCAGAGTGAACTGTCAGATGCAGCTCAGAGCGCCCTGTGTTATCTGTTGTTCCTGTTTGCATTGAAAGAGGAACTGATTATGAAAGTGACATTCATGAGATTCCAGTGGGATCCACTCTGCTCCTCCTCTTTTAAATCTTAACTCAACTGTTCTGTAAATGACTTTGAACCGGAGAGTGAGAGGATCAGACCCCAGAGAAACCTGAGCAACATGGAAGAAACAGCAGGCAGACGGGCTGAGAAGAAAGTTGTTGCAGTGGTAGGCGGTGGTTTGGTAAGGACAGAAAATGAAAGTAAATTATTAATGTACTCCACGTGTTGTCATTTTATCTCATGACTGCAAATGTGGTCTGCTTTTTTTCTGTTCTTGTTTTGCTTGTTTGTTTGTTTTCCCCATGGCAACCTGCGTCTTATTCAGAGATTAGTTTAACAAAGCAATACTCTTACACAGTCTGGTGAAAGAAGTATTTACATTTAAGTTCTAAGGAGCGATGGGTTCGCACACTGGAGCTTAATATTGTGCAACCACTAAATATTAGTATGACTATGTAAATGTGGTCATTTAGACTGCGTTTCTCTTTAATTCATAGGTTGGGGCCCTTAGCGCCTGTTTCTTCGCCAAAAGAGGCTTTGACGTGGAGGTCTTTGAAACCAGGGAAGGTAGCATTCAAAGCTCTTTTCAGATCCTACTTTTCAAACTAAACATAGCAGACACATCCGTCTCCAAGAAATGGACTCACTTGTCAATTGCAATATTGCTGAATAGCATATGAAACTTTTAACGTAAATCTCTCCAGGCCAAAAACTAATTGTGTGTTTTTGGGCAGATATCCGGAAAGCCAAAATTGTGAAGGGGAGAAGCATCAACCTGGCTTTGTCTCACCGAGGCCGACAAGCTCTAAAACATGTTGGAATAGAGGAGAAGGTTTGCAGATTTAATGGATTTACTGTTAATAAGGTGAAGATTACATAAGCTAGACCAGACGGACATTGTCCTGTCCAGTTTGTTTGTTGTTCTGAATAATGTTTGTGTATAGAAACTGTAGATCATCCATTATTCCTGCTATTGTTTAAAGTTCCTTACACCAAATATAGACAAATTTATACAAAAGCATTTTGTCTAGCTGATTTCTAACAATAAAATCTTAATACATGACCATGCCTTAGGAAATCCATCACGCTGCTTTCTTTGGTTCCAGCCCAAATTAAAATATTTTACAAGTTAGGTCAGCAGTTATTCTACATTTGCTGCCCTGAGTTTGTTAAGCAGGCCTTGGGGCTCTGCATCAGCCCTTTTCTTCACACTTGCATGAGTTTTCAGCATGAGAAAATAAGGCCTGCTTTGCCAGGTTTGCATCACTGATCTCAAGGCCAGATGCATAAAAGCAGTGCTAAGCAATCACAGCACTTACTGTCTGTTTGTAGCGTGATGTTTTCTTTTCACCTCTTTTTCAGCAAACACCCTAATGTGCCACTGCAAACCATATTATACAAATATATTCTAAATGACTGTACCTGTCTGTTTTCATATTTATAATGATCTATTTATGGCTCAGATTGTCTCTCAGGGAATCCCAATGCATGCAAGAATGATCCATTCACTGAGTGGGAAACAGTCTCCAATCCCTTATGGCAGGAAAGGCCAGGTAAACTCTCCATTTGTGACATTTACTCTCCCTGCCTGCTGCAAAACCGCAGCCATTTCCCTGCTTCAACCTATACACTTTTTGTCCAATTCTTCAAGTTTCTTTATTGTTTCTACGACAGAGCCAATCAATCGTAATAACATAATAAACAAAAACGTACATTCTGACATAACATTGTAAAAACTAGCTGATCACCATAAATGCTGTCAATGATTGCTAATCAACAGCATTGACCATATTTCTTTCTATACTATTTGTTGCTGAAATTTTTTAAATTACATTCATGTTATAAGCATCTGACTGTAACCAAACATGCTGTAAGAATTGCATCATGCATACAAACACTGTCTTCAGATAAAATATTCATGCTGCTGCTTGCTAGACTTTGTATGTGTTCGACAGAAACTCTGGGTTGCAGCGGTACAACGATCCAACTAACTAATCCAATCTGTCACATAATTAATCTTCTGGTTAAGATAAACAGCGGTTGGGATTACATTTAAAATGTGTCCCTGTGATTTTCTATGTGATGTCTTGTCTTAAAACCGTTGTAATTATCCTGCTGTCTGTTTTGCTGAGGCTCTTAATCTTATTAGGGAGTCCTTCAATGGTTTAATAAAACAAAAATATTAAAGTTGCATAACATCTCACGTCATACACACAGGGAGAGTATTCTAACCGCAGAACCTTCCTGTCTCTGTTTAAAATGAATGCACTTAGTTCTGATTGAGAATTTGTGGCAAATTACAAATTGTTCTGCTTTCAGTACATCTTGTCTGTTGACCGTGCCAACCTGAACAAACAGCTACTAACAGGTAAGAAAGTTTATTAAAGTCAGCACAAAGAACTACAGCTCTGACTTTGAGAGTTTCTTTCAGACATGTACCTTTTAGTAACTAATAGCAGCCTGTCTAATCACCTGAATCAGAAACTGGATAATTGTTAATCCACTTTTGTGAAGATGCCTGCAAGAACTATGTTCTGCAGTTTAATCCTCTACACTGTTTGATATCATAAAACTGAATGTGAAGCAGATCATGCTCCCAAACAACATTCAATGATAAGACCATGGATGCCATGGATCTGTGAATTCATGCTTTAAACTGAGCCAAGCATTAAAATACCAAAAGCTAAAAGTGTAAACTGGATTTTGCCAAAACACAGCAGTTCATGTGTTCATGTAGTGGATTTGAAGAGGACTGCAGAAACGAGGGCAGTCTTCAAGCATTTTATGATGCTGTCACAGAAACAGTGAAAACCTGAAGGAATTCAACTTCCATCCAGTTCTTTCTATTCTTTATTACTCACACTGTATTTTCATTGACTAAAAAAATCCCACTGAATTAAAAAAAAAAAAAAAAAAAGCACAATGTGTGTCTATCAGCACAAAATAATGATCTTATTTTGTGTAATACTGTATTTCACTTATAGGTATGAGATGATATTGGTAGTTCTGAGGATTAATTAAACTTTGTGTGACTTACAGTAAAACAGTTCCTGAATTTTGTCATTGTGTAAATAAATTACTTTTGAACCTGAGATTGAATAATCTAAAATATAAAATCTATGATCTTCTATCAGTATCTTTTACAATAAAGGGAAAGGTGAGTGATAAAACTTTAAGGGTGCTTCAGATTAGCTAGACATCAGTATGGACAATGGTCATGACATTAAAAACAAAAAGAAAATGGACAACTTGCTAATAATACACATTTGACACCATCCAGATTTGATCTCAGTTGATACAAGCAAAACAATTTATTTCTGTATAATAAGTTTCTTGTTTCTGATTTACAGTGTAATTCAAGTGCAAAAATAGAATGAAAAAACCCTAAAAGAACAAAGATGAATTAACAGTATTTATCATCTATGCTTTATTATCATAAATACTTTTGACCGAGGTAATTGTGCAGTCATGATAAAAGTCTTGACAACCCTTTGAGAAATAAAAAAAAAGGTGGAAAAAAAGACCAGAGGCTTAGAGATTTAACTTCAGCTAAGAAAACTACAATAACTTTGTTAGTAACCAGGCCTAGTAAGTATTTTAAAGTTGATAAACTAAACAATTTGTCATAAGGATTACACATTAATACAGATTAATGAAGAGATCTAATTTTAGATTAAGTATTATCCCACTCTCTGGCACTGATGTGACCAGAAGGTGTTGCCCCCACAGAGGTGGAACCCCCCCCCCCCACAGAACCTCATATAGCTGATGACAGAGAAGACGACAGTACATTTAAGTATTTACAGCAGGAACCCCAAAGTACTGACAGCGATACTTTGTAGAGGAATACACAGGACTGTTTTCATTACAATGTCCTTGTAGCTCCTTGCTGGAAACACATATATGTAATGAGTGGCGTAGGTGAGGACCCAGATGCAGGCAGTTGAGACCGGAGGCAGAACTGTGCAGATGATAATGGTTTTATTCTTCAAAACCAGAAACAGAAAATCCACACATAACAGGAAATGAACCACAAGGACCTGACCAGCACAACTGGAAACCAAGGGACATAAAAACACAGAGGGAGTAATGAGGCACAGGTGAAGTAAATGAACAAATCAGACCAGGTGAAATAAATGAGCAGAAACCATAAAACACAGAACACATAAGGGAAAACTACAAACTGAACTAAACATGAAAAAAAAACAACAAGAAAGTAATCGCATATTAATGACATTTTTAATTGAATATCTAATGCATTAAAGTCATGTTTGCCTGTAGATATCTTCTTGCTGACAAGTGAAACATAACCTCTTACTGTCATGTTCAGTCTTCTGTCAATTTACAGTTCGTATGTAAATATGTGTTCTCAGTATTTCATATGTTCAAAGGTTGCACAAAACTTTACTTCTAAGGAAGTTCCCTCCCGTCATTTGTCCTAATTTAGACTGTTTGCTAGCAAACAGAGCTCCATCTACTGCAGATGCTCCCTGTGTGTAAGCTTCTTGGCAGACTTTAAAGGGCCTAAGTGCATCAGGCAACATCAGGGAATGTGCTAGTTTTCTTTAGCTAGAAGGATTTTGCCTAACATTTAATGAGGAGCCTCAGTGTGGGTTTGGAGATAATGTGACAGCACGGCTCTGTCATGAATTAGATTGCCTGGATGTGCTGAAAGAGAGGCTGATTGTCATTGCTCTTATCAGGGCCGATCCAGGCTCTAACAGTAAACATTGAAATAAAGAGATTTTGCAGTGTGACATCTCAAACATCGGTGTTCACAGAAGCAGCTACAGTGACAGCTGTGTTTTGTTATTCAGGAGATGCATGCTGATCAGCACAAGGCTGCTTCCCTATGACTTTCTGTTAACGCACAAAGTTATTACTCCATTTTATTAGCTTTATTCACATTTCTTGCATATTTCAATGAGATGTTTGTCTTATAAAAAGCGCTGGTGTTGTGTCATGCCCGCATCTGTGATATAATCTCTTTTTGTTACATCTCACTCTCAAAGAGGCAGATAAGTATTCAAACACAAAGCTGAACTTCGATCACAAACTGCAGAACTGGAGCCCTGAAACAGGGCTGATGACCTTCGTCAGGTAAATAGTTACAGCTCTTACATATGTGCACCTAAACACACACAGGCTTCAAAAAGAGGGGGAGCTGCTCATTTGGATTCTTTGGATTTATTGATCATGTTTCCTGTTCGCTCTTGCGTGAAAAGAAACGTGGACTCATGCATGTTAACTGCCTAGGGTCGGGGAAGGTGATAGACATGTTGTCTTTGAAGCTGCTGTGGGTGACTCTTAGTTACTTTATAATTGGCTGTCCTTGAGGTAAATGTGACACACAATTTACAATCCAATTAACACAAAAACGCCTCCAGGTCTTTTTAGCTGTGGGGATTATTGTACTTAGTTAAACACAGCATGCATGAGCATTAACTCTGCTAAATTTGTTTTGAGTTCTTAAATTGAATTTAGTCTTATCTAAAATGTAAAATTATCCAGTTGATGCCCATGTTTGAATTTCTATTCAATTATATATTTACATGTTTAAAAGTAACTTGGTAACATTTGGGTTATATTGAATCTCTGCGGTTATGACTACAACAAACAAACAAAATCTTTAATGCACTTTAATTAAATAAGGTTTTATGTAAGGGCTCCAAAACTCATCCTGTGGTGCACCTCACACATCCAGGCTGCATCTCTTAACCCTTTCCTGTTGGTTAAACAGTGAAAGCACATATTTGCTGTTTTTATGTCCAATTTGCACAATGTACTGATTGACATCTTCTCCAATAACTATTACTTATTATGATATTTATAGATCACCATTAGCATAAACTAGATGCCTCAATTCCTTATATGGTCCACACTAATCATACAATAATCTGCTTTAATGTTGTAAATCTAATAACATGCTAATGAGGAAATGTGACATGAACATCCTAAGATGCAGGTAAATGCATATAACAAATGGGTTGCCATTCCTCATGATGCTGTAATCAGGAAACCAGATATTATCAGATTTACTATGCACAAGCCAATTACGAGATTTATGAGTTGTTGAGCACATTAATTATTACCATACACCTGTAACTTTTATGATAAAAGAAAGTTGTCATTGACAATAATAAATCCATTTACTAATTGTGTTAATTACCTATTGTTAAAGCACATCTGGTGCTGAGTTCAGAGGCGGAGCATGGATAGTGGAGAGATGCTGAGGATGTGCAGGAACAATAAGCAGATGTATGTCCGGTTTAGACTAGTCTTTTAGGAATTCCATTTAACAAAAACAACTACAGGTATACATGCTCAGAACATGATGAGCAGACTTACAGATACATTTTTCTGTTATGATATTAGTAGCAGTGACCTTACTGGTGGCATTCTGCCTGTCATGCACTCATTCGCATTCTTTGGATTGGATTACCACCAAATTTTGATCACCCATTATTGTGGTTTATGATAAAAAATACTTTCTATTTTCTTGATTTGGTAACAGTATTTTATTTATATAAATTTTTTAGATATTAGTTAAACTATAGTAGGCCTAAGCAGAGCACACTGCAGTCTTTACTATGTTAGTATAAGTGGACAATGTGTATATGAAGAGTACTCTCTTGCTCCAGTATACAAGAAATGCCCAGTTAAGGGAACTTAGGGGTGAAAAGAAACTGGACAATCAGCACGCTTCCATCATATGATCATGCTCATATTTATTTTGGGAACTACTGTGCATGAGCAATATAGCTTCACAGACACTGGACAATAGATAGAACAAAAATAGAAAGTAGAAAAGTACTGTATAAAGTTTTGCCTCCATCCTGATTAAGCAGACACAAAAATTTGTTTACATCATCCTTTTTACTTAGAAAAGGTTTGGGAAATGACTTTGAGTCATTGGTCAAATAAGAAGTTGCATTTACCTAAATGCTAGTGAAAGGCGCAATAATGCCTCCAGTATCCTTGGATGTTCCACACTATTGTCTGTATTAGGGAAGGAAATAATGCCATCCCATCCCAAAAATATTGTTATTGACAATGCCATCAATATACAAAGACATAGTGGCATTTTTGACAGTTCAAGATATCCAACTAGGCATTTAAAGGCAAGCCTTGCTGCTGATTTAACACAATTTTAAGGTTCTGATTGAACAATTTCTGCTTTAAAATCAGATTTTCATAATACATTTATGCTTTTTTTCTCTCTGCTATAAAGCTGGCATACATTTGTACTTGTAAGAGTAATGTGAGAATAATTTCTGTGGCTTTGTTCTGTACATATTGTAGTTGCCCTTTCTGACATACATGGTGTAATCTGATATTTTTACTATTTATTTGAGGGAATTTCAATAAATTACACTCAGTAACATTACTCATTGATGTCTAGATAATTTTTATGGTGCTGAAACAATCTGGCGGTGCTGAACATCATTATGCATTCAGAATGGATCATTAAAAATTAAGATGGAATGGCAAGAAAATTAGCAAAGGTACTTAGCATTGATTTTTATAAAACACATCAGTATCCACTGATGTGTGAACAACCTCAAAGGTAAGATCAGTAAATCCTGGTACTATTATAGGAACTGTTTTATGAGATGTATATCAGACTGAGCCTAGGGATGTTTGGATGTTAAATTACTGTTAAGTTTTCAAAATGTCATGAGCAGAATGGTGTGTTTACAGAAACCCTTTAAACATTGCACTAACAGCAAGAGTTAATATTTATTTGCTTTTTTTGTTCTCAACTGGACAAAAATAATAAGAATCAATGTGTTTTTTAACAAATGGTTGAGACATAGTTGACAGTATATAATATAGTAACAATAGTGTAGCGGTCATGAGATTACAAACACTTACTTTTGGCATTACATACCCAAAACATGTTGTAAAAGCTGGTTTATTTACACTAATTAGTAACAAAATGTAATATAATTTGAAAATTTTGCTCTATCAAATGGTAGAGCAAGAATAACAGAAGGTGCCAACATCAGTGTGCACCTACTAAAAGTCAAATTAACAAAAGCTATGATCATTCAGTCATAATTTTAGACAAATACCACCATAAAAATGAAAGTAATTTTAATGACAACATGAAAAAAGCAAGAATTTTAGTCAGCTAGTGCAGAGGAAATAATCAAATGGAAAAGAGTAAAGCTTAAACCATGCAGCTGTGTTATGGCAGGGTTTAACCCGAGGCAATGAGCCGAAGGGCTTTGCAATTATCAAACTCTCTCATGCAGAGGAAGACTTTTTGCAAATGTGCTGTGTTAGCCGGGGTGACAGGTGTGAAGACAGTGGGACATCGCTTCCAGGAAGGCTAATGAAGTCCCAAAATGTTGCTCATTAAATTATTCAGTGCTGGTTTTTATTTTAAAGAAAGACCTTCGGGCTGTGCACGATGCCTGTCAAATCAACTCTGAGATTAATGACTGTCTTTACTGAAGGGAATTTGTTATGTCGCTGGTCTGGTCTTCAGGTCAGATGGATCTAGGGAGAAGATTCACGCAGACCTGATTGTAGGCTGTGATGGAGCTTTCTCTGCCACTCGCAAACAATTCCTTCGTCGCAGTCGCTTCAACTACAGCCAGACGTACATCCCACATGGCTACATGGAGCTCACCATACCACCCATCAATGGAGAGGTCAGTCCTCTACAGTGGTTGTAAGCTTTGTCATTATTATCTTTAAGTTAATTCAATTTTAGCTTCCCTCTTTCATCTTCATCTCCAGTTCGCTATGAAACCTAATTATCTGCACATCTGGCCTCGAAACACATTCATGATGATCGCCCTTCCCAACCTGGTGAGAGCAAGTTCTCTTTTCCTCTTTTTTTTTTTTTGTTAATTGAACAATGTAAGCTTATGACCGACTATTTTATAAAGAAGTAATTACAGAAAGATAAAACCCTAATCAGTTCAGAAAAAATTAAGGCCATATTAGACCTCTGGGATGTCCTTATAGAGTTATCTAAGCCCTCCCCACAGCCAGTGGAGGCTTACTCATCAGAAACCAAATGCCTTGGCTTCCTGAGGTTTATTCTACTTTTCAAACTGCATTTGTGTCCTCCTTCTTACCTGTGTCTCATCCTGTCTTTGTTAGACCTTTCTCTATGTCTCATCTGTCCCCTCTAATCCTGCAATGACTTTTTTCTGCACGGCTGACTCAGCACAATGATTATGCTCTCCACAGTGAGACCAGGTTAAGACAGCTACCGTTAGAGTGCAATCACGCTGTCATTTACTGCCTGAACTGATAGAAACACCTTAAGGCTGAGGGAAAAAAAAGCATCCTTGCTGATGCAGATGCCATGGCAACAGTGACACTGCTAAAAGGTCCACTGGGAGTATTTTGCTTATGCTGATAGATGGCACCTGCTCAGATGGTAGATAATGATATGCCCACAACCTCAGTAGAGTTTCATCCATCACTGGTTGGAGTTGGGTGTTACATTTGAATTGATTGCATTAAAATGCATGCAATATATTGTGTCTTCATCACACCACATGATGTGTTTACATAATGTGGGCTGTTGCCTTATGTGGCATTTGCATTTGGATTTATATTTGGATTATATGAGGCAGTAAAATGACCTCTCAATGCCTGTGAAACGTTCCATTGTAAACCCACAGAAATATGTGAAATATATTAGAAATATGGCAAGAACACAACAAGTGTCCAAATCAATAGTTTGTTACTTTCTGGATTAAAAAAAAAAAGAAAAAGAAAAGAAAAAAAAGAGCACACCAGTGAGCTCTGCAACATAAAAGGTCTGAATGTCCACAAAAGACAGCAGTGGTCGATGAACAATGTAGGAGAAAGACATGTCATTACCCAAGTCTACTTTGAAAAAAAAAAGGACTTCAAATGTGAACAAAAGCAAAGGGTTTGCCAAAGGTTATAAACAATTTATAATCCTTGGGAAGTGAAAAGGCCAGACAGTGGTTGGACAAAAAGCCTGCACATTTCTAGAACAGCCTTTTCTTCTTCTCCTTCTTCTTTTTGGACAGATGAAGCTATGACACCAACCTGTACGGTACACAGTGTTAACTGCAAACAGAATATACTAGGAGCTCAGACATGGCCTAATGAAGCAAAGTTGATTGGAAACTGTATCAGTGTGCAGTGACCCGTCATTCTCTGAGTAAGCAACCTGAAGGTTTTATGGGAAAACATGTTTGGAAACTGGACAAATTAATCATTTTAAAATCAGGAAAACAAAACAAAGCAAGGCAACAGATGGGCTCTCAAGTTAAGGTTGTAATTTTCTAAAAAAGTGGAAATATATTTATATTGTTTTATATTTTTATTGTTCAATCAAAAGATTATTTATGATTGTGTTTTGTGATAAATGGTACATAAAATTAAAAAGCTGTAATTCTTCAGATTTAGATGAAAATACCATCAGTTAAAGCTGAGTTGGCATTTCGAGTGTGACTATAACTTGACTATGTCTTTCTTTGTGAACATCTAACATGAAAACAACTTTAACTGTGATCAATGTGTAATAAAATGGGGCCATTTTTCTTAGGTTTATTTTTTAAGCATTATATAAGTAAGTTGCTGCCCTGCTGCCTTGACATGGCATGGACACTTTGCCCGTGTAGCTTTTACACTAAATGAATTTGTATAAAGCAATTCAGTGCATCAAGGCAACAACTTGCTTCATTATCCAACTTGTACAATGAAAATTGAACAAGAAGGCTGAGTGCTCACCCTCAGAGTAGAAGCTAACATGTTTTGAAGCTTGTCTGCAGCAGCTGTTCAAAGAAAGGAAAAGTAATTTTTTAAAGTTTAAATTCTTAAATTAATTTATCTTGAATTATCGTTGCTATCATTTTATTGCAATTAGAAGAAGGCCACAACGTCACCACTGTAAAAATACTACATCCTCTTGATGTAAACTAAACAATTTTAAGAAGTATAACCGATGAATTACCAATATAACATTGAAAGTCTCATTAAGACAGACAACAGTCCCATCACAGATTAGAGAATACCAAGATAAAGAGCTTCTAAGTTGCATATCATTGCATCATTTTTAATCATTTGAAGTGAGATCAGCCTTTTTAATATTGAGTGATTTTGAAGCCAATTCCTTGCAAAAGGAACCAAAGTAATTTTTTTTCCCCAGTTTTGTGAGCAGATAGCAGGAATAAATCCTGAACACAAAGACAATCATTTCCTTTAGGTCCATAAATATGGAGGAAGCAGACTGAGACTCGTGTCGTAAAAAACTCATACCAACGATTGAAAAAATTTTGCTAAACATAGCGGGCAACTCTATAACATCCAAATGACACAGGGATTAAACCTTGAGTGTGTTCAGTCAGAGGCTGCTTCAGTCAAGCAGAAGATCGGTGGATAGATAACAGGCTTTCCCTGACCACATGTCGAAGTGCCGTTGGGCAAGACACTTAACCCCACGTTGCCTCCCGATGTGCCTATCGGGGTATGAGTGTGTGTGTGTGAATGGGGGAATTGCTGACTGGAAAAACGCTATATAAGTACAAGTCCATTTACCATTTATTTTGCGTTAATGTAATTTCAGTTTGGGATCGATAAAGCTTTGCTGAACTAAAATAAATAGAAGTAATTTGAACTGAAATCATCATAATCAACTACTATTTTTTTTAAAAAACACAAGTATCATTTAAATACAATTGCAACTATGCAGCCATTTGCATTTATGTGGCACCTGAAGCCTGAATCAAATACATAAAACAATTAATAGAATTACATGCATTTATAATCACATGCATATGTGAATGTACATTGCCTTAGCGTTTGTGCAACAGTGAGATTAGTTAAAGAAATAATAATAATATTCTGCATTTTCTGTTATGTATTTTGAATAATTAAAGAATTATACAACTTTAATGAATGTGAAAAGTTTATATTATTATCAATACCCAAACTCTAGTGTTTCTGAATTCTTCAATTCTGAATTCTTCAATTCTGAATTCTTCAAATGTGTCAGCATAGTAGTAACATAGATGTAGTAGCTTGTTTTGCCTTTTCTTTAAGGATGCAGAATATACCAAAGCCATACATAGCTTTAGAAGTCTGAACCAATGGGTGCTGAGGATTAATTATGTAAAGTATCACTTGATCATGGGACCAGAATCCTGTCACAGTGGATTTTAGAACAAAAATAACTGCGAACTTTAATTATTTTCCAATTTAGGACAAGACTTATACCTGCACCCTCTTCATGCCCTTTGGCGAATTTGAGAAGATCACCACAGGAGATGAAGTCATCGAGTTTTTCCAAAAATACTTCCCTGACTCCATCCCACTAATCGGAGTGTAAGTGACCTTCTCACTCATCCCCCCCCCCCCCCCCCGCACCCCCACCCCGCATGAGTGTCCTGTCAGCCATCCATGTTTCCTCTTTCTGTCCCTCTGCCTTTATCTTGTCATCCAGCCAGCAAAGGCATCCTCAAGAACACCTTAGTCCCATCAACTGCAGCCACATCCACAGCCGTGGTCTGTGGAGTGTAAAATTGCAGACTAAAACTCGCATGGTTTTCTGCCTTGAGGTTTCAATTTGAGGTGAATCATATCTTGCAGGTGATGGAGAGATGCATGAGGTGTAGATGCTTGAGGCTTTTATTCCACTCACCTCCTTCTTGTGACAACTTTATCCAGAGTGCTCAGGCATTAACAGATGAATGCATCCTTTTATTCCTCTTTTTTTCTTTAAAAGAGAAAAACCAGGACAGACAGAGTAAGGTCGTTTTAACATACTCAGATGTGGCAGATTCTTCTGTTGTAAGCAAAAAAGGATAGACTGTTTAGAAAAAGCAATCAGATTAAATCACCTGCTCAAACAAAGTTTGTAATTGTTTTGTTTTTATTTGTGCTTTGCAGTGAAGCTCTCAAGAGAGATTACTTTCGACTGCCTGCACAGGCCATGGTGTCTGTTAAATGCTCCCCATATCACATTGGTGACAAATGTGTCCTCATGGGAGATGCAGCCCATGCTGTGGTGCCTTTTTACGGGCAGGGAATGAATGCTGTAAGTAACAGTAAATGGAGTAGAAGAAAAGGGAGAAGAGAATTAGATGGAGATTCAATCATCCATTTATGCTTTGTAGGGCTTTGAGGACTGCATTGTCTTTGATGAAATAATGGATCAATTCAATGAGGATTTCAGTAAGTGCCTTTTAAATGAACAAAAGGTAAAGATGAAGCAGAAGAAGTGCTGAGTGTGCACAAGAAAATCATATTGCTGTCTCTGTTTATCTGCCCAGGTACTGTACTACCTGAGTATACCAGGGTCCGGGTTCCTGATGATCATGCAATCGCAGACCTGGCCATGTACAACTATATTGAAGTAAGTCACATCTTTTACATGCCAATGAATTCTACAGTTTACATGCAAGAAGGTAGAAAAGTGCAGATGCATTAATCTTTGCCAGATTTATAAAGCCACTATTGAAACCCCCCCTGTCCAGTTAATAAGTTGAACATAAAAAACAAACAAACGTGCTTGCTTTTGCACCATAATAGGCAGCTGCAGTAAAGGATTTAATTTCATTAAGTCATTTTCCAAATGACAAATTCAGACACCAATCGTTCTGCAGAGAAAATGAAAATCTCTTTCATTTTCTGCTCTTAGAATTGAATCATGACCAGAATAAAAGCAGCTGAATAAGTAATAGAAACATTGACTTTGTATGTTTAAAGAAAAGAACCCTACAGAGGTATTAAAATTAAAAGCACATCAGTCCACTTCATCAAAACCACAGTGGTCACACTTTCTCAAACAACTCAAGGAGAGACATGTCTAACCTAAAGTGATGCATGAGCCATTTATCATTTTCCACCAGATGATCAAAACGACCTCAAATTGCTTCTTATTTCTTAAAGCTGCATTTCACTCAGATAAAATAAATACCTAACTCCACCTTTAGGGGTACGAAGTATTTTCTCTGGGGTGTTACCTTTAAAAGTACTGAGATTGTACCTTCAGTGGTGGGTACTCAGTCATACCTTATAAAGCTTTGTATTTTATATCTGGTTGATGTCCCTTCACTCTAATTTAAAAGTAGAAAATGTTTCTCTCCCACCACGATCCCAAAGGAAGATAATGCTTTTTTTTCTATCATACAGTCACATGCTAATGAACACATCAAAGGGAACATGGGGTTCAGTGTCTTCCACAAGAACACTAACTGGCAGAAAGCCACTCTTCCTCCTGAGCCACCTCCACAATCATGATACTACTGAGGAAAATGTGAATCAAGTTAAAAACATTAGTTAAGTGTGTGTTAAATCAAAGTGCATTCAAAACATACATAGAATCAAACTGTAAAAATCTAAATTTAAGAATAAGTCTTTTATTCTTTCCTCAAGATTACACAGTTTTATAGATTTATTGAAATCTGATTGAATGCAAAGGAAATGGAAAGTCTTCACGAAGCTTGTAAAATTTTATGTTTGTCCCCTAATAATATCTATTAATGTTGTACCCAAACATTTAGAAGAAACAGTACATTAATTTATCACTTGAGCATAAATGTACCTTTCAGACCCTGAAATACCTAGATAGTTACTCTAATGGTTCAGGTGTGAGCCCTAGTGGGTACAGAAGTCCAGATTGTGTCCTAGGCAACAGAAATGTATACTATACTCCTTTTCTTTACAGCATAGTCAGGTTATCCAACAGCAGCAGAGCTGCTATCCTTCTGCACAACCATCACAAACAGCTGCACTTATAGCATTAATAATTATATAGTCATGTTGAGCAAGGCCAGTTAATGTGCATGAGGTTTAATTTAACTCTAAAAAAATTTGTCCTCAGAACGTACATCTCACCACACAAACTTCAGGTGGAAATACAAGTTTTTATGTAAGAAAGGGTATGTACATTACATGTGTATATGTATCAAATGGATTATTGGACCACTGGTGTTTTTAAATTGTCTGGTTCACGTGGTGTTACTGGGTTTTTAAGCTGCTCTGTTTTTGGGTGGAGTTGGCTTTTCAGTAAAATGTTTATTATTCAGTGATTTCTTGTAAAGCTATCATTATCCAGGCTCATTTTAAAACTTTTTAATATCAGCATAATCCCTTAAAATGCAGCAGTTGAGTATAATTATGTTTAACTTTATTCGGTGTGACATCTTTTATGCAGGTTCAAAGTGCTTCTCAGATGACTGGCAGTGACTGGTAACTGACCATGAGACCACAAGTGGGATTTAAAAACTAAATTAAGAAATAGAAAAGATTAATCTAAAAGTCAAAACAACCATAAGAAGAAGAAGAAGAAGAAGAAAAAAAAAACCTGAATAGAAAACAGTTTAACATTAATAAGGTAAGGTTAGTGCATAATAGATAATTTCTAAAGACATTTCTTATTCAAGTTTCAGGGTAAAGAGGTTTGCAGTGACAGATTTCAGCACTTGCTGCAGCTCTCAGGTCCTCGGGCAGTTTGTTCCACTTGCTTGAAACATTAAAGCATAAAGCTGCATCACTAAAGCATTTCAGCCCTCCTCTCTGGAACAGCAAACAGAACCGTGCCAAGTAGACCTGAAGGCCCGCAGTGATTCATATATGCCGGGAGCATGTGAGACACATCATGACCACACTCCAAGACCAAAAAGTGCTTCATAAACAGTGTTATAATCAATACAGAAACTGAAAGGCAGCCGGTGTGTTCTCTGCCACAGATCCCAGTACGCACTCGAGCTGGAGGGTTCTGCATCAGGAGCATTACGGTATTGGAGCCTAGTTGGCATGAAAGCATGCATCACTGTGTCCATCAGATAGAAACACGCTCACACGTTAGAGCTGTGAGAGGAGACAGATTTGGAAACAAACCCCTCGAATGCCTTAAAGATTGGGTCCCGAACCAGGACAAGGTTTGACGTGGCATGGACTAACTAAACTAACAGTAATAACAGAGAGCAGGACGCAAACAATGAACTAGCGACAGAGGAACTGAAACCAATGACTTAAACACACTGAGGAACTAATGAGACACAGGTAAGGTAAATGAACAACTCAGACCAGGTGAACTAATGAGCAGAAACCAAAAAACACAGAACATGACCCTAAATACCAGAAACCAAGATTAAACCAACAACCAAACACATGAAGCCAGAACAGAAACCATAAACCATGACACTGAGGCTCCTGGATGCACTTGCAGATGAAGCCATGTTTATGTCTGGAAGAATTTTGGCTGCAGGCAGCCACCATCTATTCACAACAGTGCTTGGCATTTGAAGTCATGTCTATGTTCCTCTTTCCCACTAAATGTCAGTAATGTCTACACTCTGTACCTTTAAACAAGTCCAAAGAAATCCAGTTTTGTGTTACTGAGCTGTAGAGCTGTTTAATTTAAGTGTGAATGAAGGAGACATGATGCTTCACCTCACCAACACCTTTCTTATTTTACCCTCCAGATGCGAGCACACGTCAACTCCAAATGGTTCCTTTTCAGAAAGTATGTTGATAACGTCCTCCACTTCCTCATGCCAAAAGCAATAATCCCACTCTACACAATGGTGAGTGTGCAGCTGATAAAGACTGACGCATTTCGTCCACCCCAAAAATCAACTTTTTGATTTTGTCTCCAGGTGACTTTCACCAGGACCAGATACCATGTAGCTGTGGAGCGCTGGCACTGGCAAAACAAAGTAAAACCCTTTCAGATAATGCTTTTTTTTTTCTTTAAGCTCTTTTGCTTCATAACACCTTACTTCTTTGGTAACGTTTCCTACCTTTGAACATCTTAGTGTTGTAATTCAGGACTCTTTTGAAGTGGCAGTATTGTCAGCACAGAGTGTGAAAGACGGATGCTTCTCCCTAGATAAACATTTTCCCTTTCAGAAAAATTAGACAGCTCTGCAGCATGGGGGAAATGTCTCCCAATCCTCATGCTGGGCTGTGGATAAGCCAGTAAGTCCTTGGCCTGTGCTGATGACTTCTGCACAAATGGTCAGAGACAGCGGGGAGTTTCACAGCGAGCGAGCAAAGCTGCAAATACAGTTCTATAACAACTCTTTACAATGATAATAAAGTGTGATTCTGAATTAGAGAACTGGAGATGTGAGGCAGGACAGTCTGTGAGGCAGGACAGTCTGTGTCTGTGCTAAGTGGAATAGAAGTGTGTGTATTTTAAGAACCCGCCCAAAACTTTCTCTTATTTATCACCCTCTGATTGATTTAAATTGTCTAGTTTATTTATTCAGTCATCTATTAGATGGATCGCCAAGAAATTTATTTTAAACATCCACGTTCCTCAGAGGATGGATTGTAAGTAAGAGGTGTCGCAAGAGAAAACTTATTCATTATAGGAGTTGATAGAATTCTCTAAAAAGACACTTAAAAAAGACCTTTAGCCTTGTTCAAACGTCAGTAGTTTTCAGAGCCATTTTAATTGGGACAGGTGTTGTTAATTGAAAGTGGACAGGAAGCTGAGCGAGAGCAGCATAACATCTGTTTCAGATCACACCTCATCCTGACATGAAATCTTCACTCATTTCCAAGAAACAAATTGTAAATAAAACCAGGAGCTAAGAGCAAGTAAACCATGGCAAATTTATTAACTAATACATTTTTAAAGAGGATGATGATGAATAATTATCTCATGGAACTAACAATAATACAAAAACAGTTCAAAAATTGAAAAAGGTCTCTCTTGTCTATGGTATAATGTACACAAGGAGTAAAAAAAAATAACTGACTTTTATAACCAACTTACACATGGTCAGTAGTAAAACTGTTTAGGCACAAATGATGGCTTACTGAAACTAAATTCAATTCAAAGTCCTATTACATATTCTTGTCAGGGTTTTAAAGATGGAGGAAATGACCAAATGTATTAAAAATCCACAAGGCTAAATTATTGAAGGAAATAGGAATATGTAGTTAATAGTTTAAATTTTTGTTCACAAAGTGAACTTTCTGTACTAAAACATCTTTATTATTGTTGTGTCTGGCCTTTGCAAAGATAATGTTCACACATCATACAACGATTTGATAGAGGTTTAGAGCTACAGCCGCATCATTCTGAGGGATGTTCAAGTTCATCCTGAAAATGCATACAATGTTTACAGAACTGAATCAAGCCAATTAGGTTTAAATTCTTTGGTTTTCCACCCCAGGTGATAAACTACAGCCTGCTGCTCGGTGCTGCGGGAGCTGTTTTCGGAGCCTCCTACCTGCTCATTAAAAATCCTCCAGATATGAACAAGCTCGTCACTCCCGCTGAGAAGATGTGGAACAAGCTTGTGGCTCTTAAGACCCCCTGAGTACTGGCACCTTCTCAGACCTGATAGACAGGTGCAGTGACTGGAGCATCCAACATGAGAATGAGCTGAGGGGTGTCTAAATTTAATTAGATTTTGATTAAATCATCAGGTTCACAGTGAAGACTCTGCCAGGGGAATTATGTTCTGTAATAATGACTGCATAAACTTATACCAGTGATGGATGTTACGATTTGACAACATTTCATCAAGGTTGAAGCAATAATGGTTAAACTCAGGGAGTCTGGTGGTGGAGTTTTCATTAGATTGCCTGAAAAGGTTTTCATGTTAAAAAAAAAGATGTCAGTATTAAATTCTTAGACAGGGTCTAAGGTACCTGTGTGAGCTTTTATAGCTGCTTGTATATGCAAATAAATGTTACCTCTCATCAAAGTTACTGTAAGATTTTCCTCTTTGGCTTTGTTTTTCTTAACAATACTCTATCTATACTGTAAGACTTTGTTTTTATGTAAAGCTGCACTAATTTGGATTGGGAGGTTATGGGGCTTATATTTCATTACCTTACACAGAGATAACAGAGAATATATTTGCAAACAATTGTCTATTCATCCATATATTGTTTACAACCAAAAGTGCAACTTTAAAGTTCCCTCTCTTTTTAGCTCTGTGCTTCTGAGAGCTCCAGTCTATTTGTCCTCTGCTAGTTCATTATCTGTTGTTTTCTGATAAGCACACAGTAATATGTGCAGCATTAGAACTAATAGACTATTTATTTATTTTATGTAAAGCTTTTTGACTCAAAACATTTCAGAAAACTGTAACATGTTGCTCATGAACTCTGTGGTAAAAGGCTACCGTATATACCGTACCCCCACCCAGTCACTTTACACGTGTTCAATTGCTTGTTAGCATAAATAATTTAACAGACAATCACGTGGGAGCAGCTCACTACATTTAGGCATGTGAACATAGTCAAGATGACTTGAATAAAAACCTTCTAAAACCTGAGGAGTTTGAGAATAGATGGAAAAACTGAAAAAATGGCCATTTTTGAGACCTCACCTGACCTGACCTGTTGTGAGGGTGGCTTGGCTGAAAGTCGGACACAAACGCAGGCATCAAAGTGTAAGCCGTTTATTCAGCATCTCTAGTGGAGCAGGAATTATACCATACAATGATCTCATGCAGGTAGAGGTTTAAATAGAGAGGAGACCAGGTGTGACGCCTTAGGCTGATGAGAC
>JBAMHW010000018.1:7510720-7528095 GCA_037177495.1 Rhadinocentrus ornatus
TCTGTTCTTGGTAGAGAAGAGGTTGGTTTGGTTCTGTTCTTGGTAGAGAAGAGGTGGGTTCTGTTCTTGGTAGAGAACAGGTTAGTATGCATTGTTTTGCATTTACACAGGCAAAACTGAAAAGGATGCCAGAACATCCGAGCCGTCCTAGTTTTTTGGTACTCCTCCATCTGAATCTTCCGTAAATGAAATAGAAAAAAAAAAGGTTGGGAACACAGCATGTTTAAATATACCATAGACTGTTTTGTTTCTTAAAGAAGCACTACAGAACTTTGGCAGATTTTCTCAGAGACACGCTCCTATCGACGGCTAATTTGGCATCTATTTGGCATCCTACCTGCACTGTAAGCTCTCTCCAGACAGTAAAAATCACTCCGATGTTGACTCCTGTCCTATCTCTTGTTCTGTCCTTTTCTCTCATCCTTCTTTGATGTCCCCTTACATTTCTTTGCTGAATCAGCTACTGTGAGTGTTGCTGAGCAGTGACAGCTCCAGAAATGTTCATAATAAATGTCACTGCGCCATCAAACCACTCTGGAATGCAGGGATTTAATGCTGGAAAGTCACATAGTGACTTTAAAGCCAGATTCTAAGGAGAAAGAACACAAACTGCTGGATTTCCGCTATTCTTTTCCTTTGTTTCTGTGTCATGTTCTTTTTTATAATTCAAGGAAGCAGTTGTGCTGTGATTACATCATAGTATTATGTAGCTGACGCATCAATCGATCAGGGTTTACCGAACTAAACCATCCCCCACGGAGTCAGACCCCTTGGTGGAAACAGGCCACTAAGGTCCCATCACAGTACGTCAGTCAGATTAAGGATTTTGTGTGTGTCATTGCATCTGCTTTAGATTTACTGCTGTTTGTTTGTTTGTTTGAGTCCTGTTGCATGAGCCACTTTCATCCAAGCTTTAGCTGTCAGACAGATGGTCTCGAGCTTTACTCTAGAACATTTTGGTATACAGAGGAGTTCATCCTCGACTCCATGACTGCAAGCTGGCTTGCAAACAAGCTAACATCCTCAAAGCTCCTGACAGTTGATATGAGGTGCTTGAGCTGTCTTCACCAAACATGGTGCAAAATATCTTCCCTCTGGTCTCGTCTCTCCAGAGTTCATTGTTCCAGAAGTCTTGTGGTTTGTTTCTCAAGCTTTGGTTGTGAGTAGGTTTTCTCCATTTGCAAACAAGCCATACCTGTTCAGTCACTGTCAAATCATGAGGCCTGTAGAGTCCGAGTTTTAGCTCTTTACTTTTATTTGTGCTACACGGTCTGATCTTGGGGTGAATTTTCTGGGACCCGAGCTCCTGGAAAGGTTGGCATCTGTCTTGAATGCTTTTTGATTTGTCTGTCTCTGTGATCTGTCTGACTGCAACAAAAATGGACTACAAAGAGTTTAGAAATGATCTTATAACTCTTCCCAGATTAAAGGGCAGAAACAGTTGCTTCTCTCATTGCTTATGTCTTTCCTCCTTGGCATTTTGTTAACACACACCATAATGCCCCAGACCAGCAAACTGCAAAAGCTTTTGTTTTTATAGATTTGTTTACACTTGCTGGTGATCAGTTATTCATTTATATTTAATAAGTAGAACCTGGTTGCTATTTACTCTTTACATTTTTTTTTATCACACACTGCTTTTGCATTGGAATTTAATTTTGATAAACAATAACAGAGTCTAACACAGTGCTTCTCAACGGGGGCGTTGTAATAACGTCAGGGGGCGCTAGGAGCATTAATTATGATAGGGGGCTGGTGGCTTTACTGACCAATCAAATTCTTAAAGAAAAAAAAAACAAAAACAAAAAATGCACAGTCCTCTGAATAACTGCAAAACTGCAAAGGTAAGACAGACTTTATGATTTTGTTAAACTTCCGTGACTTGGATAATAAATAGGGGGGCACTGGCTCAAAAAAGGTTGAGAAGCGCCGGTCTAACATGTCATGTGTTGTTGATATCTGAAATAGTATGTACTAATTCTAAGATCTGGTAAGGAGCAGGTGATTTATTATGATGCCCTGATATGAAAAACTGTTTTTTTTTTTTTGTGTTTAATTAAGAAGCAGAAGCACGAATGCTAAAATGAAGTGAATGGAGTCAAACTGTTCTTTCAGAGTGCAGAATTAGATATACTGACCTCAGAGGAATTAAAGTTAAAGTCATAAAAAAAAAAACCCCAAAAAAACATGTAAACATGAAACCATTCAAAGCAGGGGTGCCGAAAGTAGGGCCCGTGGGCAAAATTTGGCCCACTAACCCATTACGTCTAGCCCGCCAATTAGATATCGTAACTATTTCAAGGATGTTACACTTGAAGGACTGACTCACAACTCGATGACACAAGCCGTGTTTCCATTACAGCTTTTCACAAAATTGAAGAAGCATTTTTAAAATTTCCGACGAAGCACAATTGCAATTTGCACGTGTTTCCATTGAATGGTGTTTAGCGCATTAGCCGTTACTCTCGTAAAATCTCGGCTCACGAGACTCCACTTTGAGGAGGATGGATTTTGAATTATTTGTAAAACTATGCATTTGCTTGCTTTCAAGATTGGCAGTTATATTTTTCTTTCTTTAATTATTTGTAAAAATATTTCCATCTCCTCCTGCGTCTACTCATATCATATACCATCTTTACTTAAAATGAACTGGTCACGCAACCCCCTACATCACGCCCCGGGATGTGTAAATGCGAAAAAAGTGTTTCAATTACACCTTTGCGATATACTTGTATATCGACACGTCTGAAAAACGACCTCATAAGAGCTTAAAAACTTGTTTTCAATATTTGAGAGGTTTTTCGAAATGAAGGTGTTTCCATTGCCGTTTTTTTTAATGGGATATTTAGGTTTTGCGTAGTTCACCTTGTCAGTGAGCCAGGTGCATCCTAACATTGACAAGCTAGTAATGTCCAAAGATTAGCAATCTGCCTTGTTGAACATGCATTGTTTTTGATGACATTTTACACTATATTTGGTTACAATTTAGTGCGTGCAATTATTGTTTGCTGTCCTTCTATCTCGGCCTTTATTTTTATTTTGCCATGTTGATGTTTTTAGTGTGTTATTTTCACTGATGGAAGAGAATGCATTTGCATGCATGAACGATACTTAAAAACACAACAATGATTTACATTTATTTGTGTTTCACCCTTAAAATCGCTGTGTTTGGCCAGCGGCTCACTGGCACACTGTCACTTTGGCTCATGGAGGCAAAAAGTTTGGGCATGCCTGATTTAAAAGGTCGTTCATGTTTCAAGTATTTAAACAGCTGAATTTCATTGGAAGACAAAGCAATGATGACCACAGCTCATGAGTGTAAAAGATTCTTTCTGTGCTCTTGTGTGTGATGAACTGACTTGGAAGCTACTTGAAGTGAAAGTCCTGAAACAAACTCAGTGCAAGGCCATAAACATCAGCCATGACTTCAGACTAACTTTTTTCTGCTTGTGCTTTTCCTAATGAAAATTGAAGACATAGAACAAAATTATGAAGCATCTGTTAAATCCTTAACTAATAAAGCATATTCACAATTTTTCTCCTACCTATGTATAGAATTAATGTTTTGTTTTGGTTGTAACAGTGAAGCATTAAACTGTGTTTTTTCTCCTTTAAAATAAAATGAATCCTTTTATTTGAATCTCATTAATAAAAGAAGATTATTATTATGTCTGAAGATTTACTATATTTTACTATATTCAATCTCAATCTTTATCTGTAGTAAAATAGAAATAGAGAAAATAACACATTGTTTTCCATTTGCAGGAGTTACCACTCATCATGAACACAAGACTAGAGGAACCCTTTAACTTTTTACTGTTCTTCATTTTCTGTTAATCCACAAATGAACTGCTTATAGTGGAAATCCTTTCTGATGCAACCCCAGTTCCCTTCACAATAAGCTGTTTTGACTTAAATTGTTGTCTCAGCTCAGTTAGTAGATTTCTGACATCAGATACTGAAAGCTGCTATCAGCTAGCAGTGCGTATGAAATTAAGTTTTCCAAGAAACAATTTGCCACTCGAGTACTAGATAAAAATTCAAGATGTTCCGATCGTTGTACTACCACATTTTATAATTCCATACTTTTCATGATTCGGATTTCCAGGTTTGTCAGTTAATTGTTTTTTTTTCTTTTGTCAGACTATCTAAGACATCAGAGGAGAAACATGTAGATTTTTATTAAATGGTTTTGGATTTAAATGCTGAAAATGCGATGATGCTTTCAGTTGTGTGCCAGAAGATTGTGGTTGTAAGTACTGTAGTTCACACAGTACCTAACATCTCTGATCAAAGACAAAGAAAAACATAAATAAATAATTAAAAATTCCATTTTGTTGATATTTTTTGTTCCTCCTTACTTTTGCTCTGACCCATCCACTATCAAACAGTGGTGGGGCTCACTGCCTGCACCAACCACTAAAAGAAATAAACACATATAAAAGACTGATGGAGGCTCCAGTGAACCCAGTGTGACTTTAAATCTGCATTCTCTTAAAATGACATTGGGACAATGATGACAGGTCATCTGTTATCCATTCCCCTAATGAAGTTTGTTGCAGAACACAGCTGCCACGCAAGGCACTGCCCCTGGGAGACACTGGGAACATACTGACTTGTTTGGAGGAAAAGCTGCGGTCTGAGCTGCAAACCTTGTGAACAGAGAGCAGCCAAGTGAGAGGAAAAGTGCTTACAGACCTGACACAGGTCACGATGACAAGAACTTTCAAACAGCTCTAAACTTAAAATACTTTTTGTCACATTTGGGCTGTTTTTACACATGCATTGGAATCCTCTAAGCTCTAGACATGTTCAGGAGCAGCAGCATGTAAGGATGCAAATGTCCTTGGAATTTCCTCTGGATCTCTTTCCACCCGCCTGGCAAAATATCAGGCTTATCAGTGAGTGAGATTATGTGCAAACACTGGTGCGAATATTTTGGAGCATTTGTTGCTACTGGAGGAGGTGAGTGAGTGTGTGTGCTGCTGAGATTTTCTGCTTTATTTTCCTTTCTACCGACCTGTTTGCTGCTTTTCACTCACTCCTCGCTACTGAATGTAGATACACGAGGTAGTAATATCAACACAAAAGTGAACAAGGAGCATCACCTGCAATTTTTAACATTTGCAAAGAAAATACTGCATTTTCCACAATGTACACCTTTGACCTCCTCTGTGCTCTTGACAGACACTTGCTCACGGCCCCACCCATAACATTTCCAGCTGTGAGAGCATTTCTGAAGCAGACAGTTTGTTGTGAAGTGCTTGTGTTAAAAGCAACTGCAGGGGAGAAGATTGTCTGCATGTGTGAAAAAGGCATTACACGTCCACATGTTATTTCCTAATGTCATGACACACCACAATGACTGGACATGGAAGGTTGTTTGAACTATTGCTAATGTAATTTTGTGCAGGTAAATCACCATTACAGATGAAGAGTTTAATCTGGTTATAGTGTTACTGGTGTTTATTATTTTAACTTATTTATTTATTCTGTTGGCTTATATAATAGTAACAAACATATGCATGTCTTACCATTCTCACTGTATAAAGGATGTTCCCATAGCAGTAGATCATGATGCCAACTGGCACGAAGAAACATGCCAGGAGGAAGAAGAGGATGAAGGAGCTATCATTTGGGTCTTTAGACGCCCAGTCCAAGGAGCAGCCCAGCCGATGGATCTCCAACGTGTAGCGGTTCCACCCGAGCAGAGGAGCTCCCGTCCAAACCAAGGAGTACAGCCAGATGTGGGCGATGGCCCGCCATGCCCACGGAAAGTCCACCACCTGGGCATGGACCACCCGGATGTAGCGCTCATAAGCCAGGGCAGCCAAAGTCATAATGGAGACTATGCCTGGCAGGGGAGAGCGTGAGAAAGACAAGAGCGCTGAGTAATGCAGAGTGCTCGCTGCAGGATGTGGGTCAGTGGCAACTCACCATTCTTTCGACCATGTTTAATCACACTGCATGTAAACAGAATTCTGAACATCACATTCAATCGCTTCAGTCTTCTCAGGCCTTGAGAATTCACAGAAAGTGACTCAACGCCCCCACACACACACCTGCAAGACCTGCATCTCTGTTATGCCGTCTCATTTTCCCACAATAAGTGGAGAGTTTGCTTTTGTAAGTCAGAGTCAGAGAAACACATGTCTAACTTGCAAGCTATAATGCATTATCTAACACTGAATCTGTACCATATATATTTAACCTCTAAAACATGTTTATATATCAGAGCTGCAAAGAGTTGTCCAACAACTGCAGCTGCTGTCACCATCCTCCACTGAGTAGGTGCAAATAAGGTGCAAAAATGAAGGCAGGTGTGCGTGCAGAGGACAAGAGGAAACATGTATGGTGGAGCCCATGGAATTTATATTTGTGCATTTTAGGTTTACAAAGTAAGCTCAATATGAACAGAGATCTACAGAAGATTTCCAATCTTCTCATTCAATCATGCCACAGGGCCATCAGTATGACCTTGGGCCTCACATGTAAGAGTATAACCCAGAATATATGAGTATTTTTCAGCTGCAGTGCTGTATTGTGAATGAGCAAGCAGGGGAGGGGCAGGCCGGTTTGCTTTAACTTATATTTCCAATATCTACCAGGTATGCCCTGTTTATCCGAGTGTGAGTCGAAGCAGCCTTTCTGCTCAGTGATAAAATAAAATATCTTCAGCTCAATAAAATAGCGTATGAGCCTTGATGTAAACAGTAACTTTGCATGCCTTTGATTTGCAATTTTGCAATGCATACCAGATTAACAAAGGCATTGTTGCAGTACTGCTCGCCGACAGAGGCAGGCAGAAATGCTCTTCAGATCATATGCACAGAGGACAATGTCAGTTAAAGGACAGGAAGATGACTAAAGTGGAGGACAACTGTCCAGCGGGTCTTTTGTGTTAAGTCTGATTATAAAGCAGCCAAAGGCTTGAAGGCTTGTTTTTTCAAGCTCATTACTGCACACCAATCACACTGAGCTGTAGTTCTTGCAGTGGTGGGACCTGGTGAATGACCCCGAATGCTCATTCACACTTCAGTGCTAAACAGACTTATGCTGATAATAAATGGACAGTCGTGTCACAGCAGCAAAGGTGCAACAACTGTGATAACAAGAGACAACCCCTGTACGAAACAGTAGTCTGCTGAATAAGCTCACACACTTAAGAAACACAAGACATGATGCACTGTTTGACAACAGAAAGAGGTACACGTTATGAAACCATCTAGGTTATGTTTCTCTGCAGCTCATTAACGTAGAAAACTAAATGTGAAACTGCTATCAGAAAATAATTCTCACAATTCTGTGAAAGCACATCTTTAATCTGTATGTATTTAATATAAAATATCCTTATTTTAATACATTCCTTATCTAAGAATTATTCTATATTGTGAATTAGCTAATTCATGCTTGCAAAATTTTAAAGGCTGCATTTGTCACATACTGATGAATATTGGGAATTAAAATAATAATGTTTTAATTAACTTCAAATACTTAAACTATTAATTTTCATAATAAAAGCTTTAATTCGTTATAATTCAGCTATAAACACGTTTATTTAGTACAGAAAAAATAATAAAGGAGCGTCATATGAATATACATGCAAGAAACAATAGATTTAAATCAATTTAATCATTTCTTCCTCTTACCAAATAAGCTGTTACTGAAGCCGTCCCAGACGCACGTCGCCTGGGTCCATATCCATCTGCCTTTGATGCACGAAACGAAGGTAAAGTTTATACCGATGACTGAAACCAGAAAATCGCTCAAACTTATATTAACCAGCAGCAAATTTGTGGGAGTCCGAAGTCTTTTGAATTTACAGTACAGTATGATAACAATGACATTATTACAAAAGCCGAACGCTCCGATGGTTCCGATGGTAAAAGCGAGAAGTTTGTAGGTTCCAACTGCGAAAATGTACTGCTCCGTACTTCTCTCGGTTCTGGTTT
Organism: Rhadinocentrus ornatus; assembly: GCA_037177495.1. Lineage (NCBI taxonomy): Eukaryota > Metazoa > Chordata > Actinopteri > Atheriniformes > Melanotaeniidae > Rhadinocentrus > Rhadinocentrus ornatus. The sequence continues at coordinate 7,518,673 of JBAMHW010000018.1, forward strand.
CGTTGGCAGGATTCATTGCGCGGATAAAAACTTGTTTTCCAGCATTGTGAAGCGCGCGCCTGAGGCACGACAGACAAGTGTGTGCGGGGGTCCACCCGGGGCGCTGCTCCTGAACCACACAAGATACCCCGCGCGCCGCTAGTTCAAACCAACACCGAGACAGCGGCTTGATGAAAGTGGGTCAATGTACCAACATCAATTCTGACAGAACGTTGGTGCTTGACTTCCGCTTTGCTCATTCAAAGTAAAACAGGTGCTTTTGGCCCAGATGTCGCGCGCGCGCATTTGTTGTCAGTTTGTGGTCGTTTGGAAACTTGTATTCATTAGCAACATTTAGCTAGCTTCTGAACACAGTATAACTGTTCATGTATAGTCAGTTTATCCCATAATTTAGCCAAAAAACACTTCTATATTATTTTGAAGTCAAAGTTTAGTGGTTATTTCCGGTATTTAATCTGTACGTGAAAAGATGATATGAAAAACGTTTTAAAATTAATCTATTACAGTTATTAAAAACTAATTTCAGACTATACAAGGTGCAAATTAAATATATAGTTATTGCCTTTATTACTTTAAACCGAACTTTAATGGACACTTTCAATCTTAATAAAATAAATACAATGATCAAGTATCCAATTTTCAGTTTAAATTCAGTTGAAAATAAAGCAGGGTAAAAAAAAAGAGTTCTGTCAAGTTGTATTTATTATATATTTCGGCTAATATATATATATAGAGCACACACACACACACGCGCGCGCATAAATGATCTTATAAATCTGAAAAGATTATTTCATAATATAAAAAATCTACTTGAATCCTGTGTATAACTGTTTGGTTGTATGTCTAACAGTAACTGATGTGTCTTGTTTTTGTATTTGAGCTATTTTACCTCTTATTTGTTTAAAATTAATCGATCAATCCATTAAATTGTTGATCAGTGATTTTTGCTTTGTTATATTATATTGTTTTGTATTGCTTGTACCTGTGGGATGCACAAATAAATGTTTTCAAATATAAACAACAAACAAACAAACAAAGTTATCCTGTCTTTGTTTTTTTCTGAGTGAAAGCAACATGTTTGCTACCAAGTTTCCAACAACCCTCATCTCACCATAACCTCACCTGTCTGCATGTTTACCTCTCTGGAACAGTCAAATTATAATCCATGCGTATGTTCATTGCATTAATGCTTTTAAAATGATTTTCAAATGTTGCAGGGTAGCAAGGATGCAAAAGCTTGCCAGAATGTAACTTCTATTAATGGCACTTTTATTTTTATTTTTTCTTTATGCCTTTTTTTTCCCGTGATGTGACATTTCGAGCTGCTCTTCTTCGACTGTCGTCTCAGAGAAATGTCACTGTGCTGAAATGCTTGATTCTCACTTGAGCATCTTTTGCTGCTGACCTAATTTTTCAAAGCGTATAGGTTGATTCAACATAGCAGATCTCAGTCAAACACAAGAGGAAAAGAAAAAGAAAAAAATACAAGTGTGGGTTGGGAAGTGCATGGCACACAGACTCTAGGAATGTATTAATTATGCTGCAGCTCACCCACTGACTTACTTGCATGCTTCCCATTCATTGTTTAATTTTTTTTATTATTTTTTTTATTCAAGGCACAGAGAAAGCTTCCCTGTATGTCTTCCATGTGCTATAATCAGTCAGCAAGGATTTATGCCAGGGTCTGACACTGTAATAAAATGCACTCCTTTTTACACCAAGGGCATGTAGCAGGAAACTGTTAAGTACCAAGTATCAATCATATAAATCTCTGGAATATTTTGTCACGCATTTCATTGTTGCCTATGACTAATATTGGGCTCTCGCTTTAAGGACTGCTGCAATGCTGCTAAGTAGGGAAACTGTCATATACTGGTCGCATTCAGCATTCAGACAACCGATTAAAGGTTTCAAGTGAATATTTTGTCCTGTTCCAAAGCTTTTACTATTGACATGATGCTTCCATTTTTTAAAAAATCCTTTTACTGCATTTTATCTCTAATCAGATCTTCTATATCTAGGTCAAGCATCCAATTAAGGCCTTTCTTCCTTTTTTTATTCTATCTATCTACTGTGTATTTATCTTTTTGAGCCTGCGAACATAATAGGTTTTACTGAATAAAGGCTTAATTAATAGGGATTTCTTATCAAATGAGACTTCTCTCTTTAGCAATGCCCATATGCATACATGCAAATAACCATCCAATGCCCCCCAAGATGCAATTATTCTAGCATTACAGTCACTGTACTGGGAGTCAGTTCTACAATGAATTTTTAATCAGCTCTTCACTGTCACAAACTTCAGCACCTCATGCATGACAAAGCTCTGGTCTGCCAGCTATGCCATCACACATCTCATCATCAGTATCAGTATACATTCCCTGATACTCTTTAGTCAGCCTGCTGTGGTTCACTGAGTAAATACCAACCTGACTCTGGTGAACGTGCTGGTGCAGCGCTCCAGAGAAGGGGTGAAATTAAAGCTCTAGCAGCAGCTTCACTTATTACAGACGCATGCCCACACAGCAGCAGGAGATACTAACTGTGTTCATTTGTTGACTTCTAATGTTCACATTCGAACAAGGCAGTCCAAGTCAAAAACATTCATTCATAAGTCCAAATTCTTATCCTAAATGGACAAAGCAAAATTTGTGTAAAAGAAAGTGCCTGATTGAGAGGAGTGAATCATTTCTAAACTGTCACACAGATCAGAATGGCTTTTGAGACTCACACTTACAGAGAAGGGAAACAGGTTTATTTGCTCTTTTGCCTAGAAATTAAATAAATAAAAAAAAAAAAAAAAAAAAAAAAAAATAAAAATAAATCATGTATGTTTGCCTCACAAACCGAGGGTCAAAAGCATCTAATCTGGTTTGTGTCTTCCTGAGATGAATAAAGTCCCCCCCCAAAAAAACATAAAAATCCACACATTGTTAAAGTATCTAAAGGCAAATGCAATAATCTCACACTTGCCTTTAAAAGAGTTTAGTAAAGTTAGTACCGGTGCTGACAGAAACAGATGGAAGACAAATGCTTCAATTAAGGAAAACAACTTCAAACTTTGTGCTGTTAACCAAGTGTGGGCCCTTTCAGCATTTTGTAAGACGTGTCAGATCAAAGGCAAAATGCTTGAAATTCCAGGAGATTATGACAGTGTTCAAACAGTACAGCATCAAGAGACACTTTTCAGCTTAGCATGTAAAACTCTGCTACAAACCTGTCAGTTCAGGAGAAAGAAAAATGTGTATTTGAGAATACCTTACACAGCTGTCAAATCCACAAAATCTCAACAGGAGTAAAATACGCGCCTCAAGAGATCCCAAAACAGACCAAAGCTTTCTCTGCTAATTAACCTTTTTCACGGGACATTCTACAAAAATAAATAAATTAATTAATTAAAAGCACAGTGGATATCTAAGTAATACTCCCAGTTCAGAGTAGGAATATCAAGTTTTTATCGTGCTTTACTCACTACACTAAAGAAATGCTAATTTAAAACTTACTTTATGCTTTGCTATTAACAGGAATTTCTTATAAGCAATAACAAAGTTCACTAAAATTATCGTCCTTTTTTTATCCCTGACTGGACAACCTGACTTCAAACAGGTGTTTAGTTATTTCTCAGTATGAAGTAGAAAATTCTAATTTAAATGCTTGCCAATTTTACTGTAAATGAGCTCATAAATGTAGCAAACAATTTTCAGCTAAAGCTTCTAAAAAATTCACAGAGGACTGCAACAACAGTGAAGTCCATGCGGTCTATGGAGCCGATATGTGATGTTGGTTTGTGTGATTTAAACCTGCCAGCTTGCAGACATGAGGAAAATTTGAGAGTTTAACTGCTTGTGCAGATCTTCTTTATCAGTGTGGCCATTACGTCTGAGCTGTGTGTGTGCTAGAATTAGCTCCGAAGCTATTTGCTGATGTGCTTTAAGGGTTATTAAGCACTACTGATCTATTAAGAGTCTCTCTAAGACCAGTGACTGGGTCACTCCATGATCTAATACAGATAAGTGTGAACAGCAATGAAAATTCATGGTAGAAAAAGGAACTCTTTTACTGCACACTAGAGCTCTACAGTAACTTGGTAAGGGCATGCCACACACATTTTACTAAGCCCTCATAAATTTGTGAAACTTTTGAAAAAAGGCAAATTATGTCCCTGTTATGGACTAGTAGCAGCTAGCATGTGCCTGTAGTTTCAATTTGTGGTTTATTTATAACATTAAGTCCTTCAAAATGGAAAAGAAAAAAGAAAAAAAAAGGAAAAGAAATGTTGCCCCCCCTGGTGTACACAACATTAATCAGATAGCAGGTGGTGAGCACATGGCCTGGCATAAAGACAGCATATGGGAGATTTGCTTGTCTGAGCCAGTTAAAGTATGTTAGCTTCCAGCCTTCATTACTTAGCAAAAACAACAACTAAAACATTCAGTTTATTCACTACAAAACATTTATTGTACACATTAGGTTCTCAAAATAACAGGTCAATAAGCTTCTGACTTTACTATGTTGCTTCCACCACTACGGGTTCGGTTAGCATTAGAAAGCTATATTCTCATGGGCTACGGAGTTAAATGCTAACTGGCCGCATTTCTCATTCATAATGCATGAAAGCAGAAATGCAAACACAAAATGGTAAAGAAAAAAAAAATCAATAAATCAATAACATACAAAATAAAGGTACTCAAAGACTACCAAATTAAAAAAAAAGCTTTGTAACAAAATGTTGCCACCTCACAGTTTTTAAGCATGGATTGTGAACATTTTGATTTAGCCATTTTTGTATTAATTAACCTGCTGCTTTGAGAAAATGTAAAAATAAACGAAAAAAATCCCTTAACATAAAAATAATTAGCATATATGTATGAGATATTACTGATGCCAGAATAATTGTAGTGCAAAATGCATCCACCAGGGGGCAGAATACACCCATCAGATTATATACAGCAGGGTTTTGAGCAAAGATTTTACGATGTGGTGATGCAATAGGTCTCAGAAACCACATGTATCTAATATGATACCCTAAATGTGAAAGTTAAAAAACCATGACTATATTATCTAGAAATTTTGGAATAAAAAATTATCATTGTACGACAGACTTAAAAAACCTCCTTCCAAAATTTTATGGCAAAATATATATTTTTTAACTGAACATTTTACATAGCATAACAAATATTCACTATACATTTTGGTGCCAAAGCTGAATAACACTGTGATACAATGTGTTGATAAATTTAATTTGTGTATCCTCACCAGCAGTGGCTCACCTGGTCAGGGTTAATCTGCAACAGTACTAAAAGCATTAGACCAGTTGTTGCTGCAAATGCACAACTAGGGAATGACTGACATTCACTTGCCTAGGTACGTTTCTTCTGTTTTGAGTGGCTCTGCTCCTCTGTGGCTCACCAAGCCGTGACATTGTGCAGTCAGACATGTGAAAACAGTTTAATTTTGTGTTTCTTTTATAGCTTTGCATGACACAATTTTTTATGTCTACTCTCTTGAGCCAACCTGAACTCAGAAAGATGTGAAATAAGCATGACCACTTTAACCAAATGACTGTAAGGAGGACACAGCTTGGAAATATTGTAAATAATACATGAATGAAGTACATAAATGTACAACCAGACTGATTTTCACATATTTTAGTACTAAGACATGTACCATATTCAGATGAAAATTCAGTCCAGCGCCATCCAACCCACAATCATTTAAGTAGTTAATGAGTAGGTCTGCAGCAGTGTTTGGTGAGTCTCTCCTGGAAACAAGCCCACGTGTGCTCACTTTGGTTTGTTTGACACAGCTGTCAGAGGAAATCCAGCATCCTTGCTGGCAGGTATATTTTAAACACAATTTTGAGTCTTTAAAATGATCTTATATCTTATATGTCTTATATCTAAGACATTAAAGTTGTATAAATCTTCTCATTTAAACTAAAAATGTTAAACAGTTGTTTTAAATGTCTGATGCCTTTAATCCATATGTTTAAGGGATAAGTAGTTTTTTTTTTTTTTCTTCTTCATGTGTGTGTTTTTGTTCTGGCTTTAAATCAACCAAATTAAGGTCACCTCAGAAGTCCTCGACATAATTTGATTTACCTCTGAGAGCTGTCATACCTAATGGAGGTGAGTTACATTTGGACCACATGTATTGCTGGAACAGCGAGCGGCTGTTTTGTTCTCTGGATAAACACAAATAAAGCATTTGCCTAAAACCAGCTTTGCTTAAGTGGCTGCGTGCCATATCATCCCTGCTCTCTGTGGGATTAACAGAGCAGATGATGTGAACTTTGGAAGTGGGCGATGCAGCTGTAAAGCACCGCTGTCTGCAGCACGTCCATAAAAAATTATCTTTTAAATTAGTACATCTGTTTCGGCAACTTTGTAGCAGCTAAAATCGTCATCCACTTTCAGGCTTGCTTCTGGATTTAAGATGTTTAACTTCACGAGGCTTAAAAAGTAAAGTACTATGAAAAAGGAGGACATTTTTCTGTGGATACTGACAGTGATGGAGACATTCATCGTTACATATCTTTCCTCTTCCCTGTCACTGTGAAATGTCTGAGAATTTCCCTAAGGAGCCAAAGTGTCAGTTTGAATAAAAATGTCTAAAGGCCTGAGTCCTGTTGCTTTTCTGTCTTTGACATGCAAAAGATGCATCCAAGGTTATTCAAGGCTAATATACCGTAGAGATGTGGGCAAAGTTACAATCTTCTTATTGGCTGATGCAAATGATGTGTTTATGTGAGGGCAGACTGTGACACCATGTCAGAAAATCTTCTTTAAACCAGTTTAATCCTTTTGTTTTTAACATTTCACAGGACCTCAGACAATTTCCATGTGCAGTAACAAGGGCATCCAGAATTAAACACTAATCATGTGAGTCACAGATTGGTGGCCCAGTTCCGCCCCTGCAGAAAGCAACTTAATTATGGCATGTCAGCTGAATTTACGAAATAATCTTTTCAAAGGATTCAAATGAGAGGCCTCAAGATTAACATGCTAACCTTTGTGGTGTATCCTTATTGAGTTATGAATAATTCATTACAGTAAACCAAATCTTGTTCTCACAGTAATTGGATGAGACGTGAATGTGTGTGTGAATGAGTATTATGTTGGAATATGAGGTTCCCATCACGTGGAGGATTCAGAAGTGTTTTGTTGTCAGGCTAGTGCATTTTTCCTATGCTTGTGAGTGGGCTGGAAGATGGATAAAACCAGTGGTTAAATGAGTATTTGCATCATTTACTGTATAAAAGCAATACTAGAGTGAAAATAGTCAGAAATGTAACATCTTACTTTGAGGCCGTTATTTGTTAGACTAAATTTCTACGCATCACTTTCTTTGGACAAATGTTACTCCCTATTCAGAAATAATTTATTTAGACACGTCAATGACACCATGTATGTTGAAATAAGCACCAGACAATGGATGCATGATACTTCATGAAATAGTATTCACGAGAAATGGAGTGAAATCACTGCCAGGATAAATATTCAAAATCCTTTGCTTCATTCATCACCAAATTGAATTTTAACCCATATTTGATAGGTGTTAGTTTAAATCTCTGTGTAAATAACAAATTTGATCACAAGAAGATATTATCACAATTCATCTGATTTTTTTGTTTATTATTGATTATGCTGACTTAATGCAATCACTTCCATTTATATCAAATCACATAAAGCAACTAAAATATCAAAATATTGATTTAATTCAGAGTTCAGGCATTTAAAGGAAAAAAAATCTGTTCTTTTAAAAATAAGACTGTGACATGTTCTGAATGCTGAGCTTTAAAATGTTCACTTTACTTAAATAATACATTTGTACTTGTAGACATTAAAGCAGGATATAGTGTGAACCTTACTCCTATTTAACCTCAAACAATTTTTAAACTTTCCTATAACAACCAAAATAATACAGTCATGTATTATTTATGCTCTCATAATTTTTCTTATATATTTATCTTCATAATAATGCAATGCTATAAAGCGGTGCTAAGGTTAAATTTCCTCTCATACATTCTATATTAAAGCAGCCACAATATAAAAATGTAAAACTGTTTGTTAAAGCAATGTTTTACTTAAAACCTGTATCTTCAATTTGCTATCGAATTGTGCAGACCAGTCAGACTGGCGAACAGCTGGTGAACATAAAGCATTACAGTGGGGCAAAAAAGTATTTAGTCAACCACCAATTGTGCAAGGTCTCCCACTTAAAAAGATGAGACAGGTCTGTAATATTCATCATAGGTATACCTCAACTATGAGAGACAAAATAAGAAAAAAAAAATCCAGAATATTACCTTGTTTGATTTTTAATTAATTCATTTGCAAATAATGGTGGAAAATAAGTATTTGGTCAATAGCAACAGTTCATCTCAATACTTTGTTACAAACCCTTTGTTGGCAATGACAGAGGTCAAAGTCTTCAGAAGGTTTTCACACACTGTTTTGGCCCATTCCTCCATGTAGATCTCCTCAAGAGCAATGATGTCGCTGGGCAACACAGACTTTTAACTCCCTCCAAAGATTTTCTATGGGGTTGAGATCTGGAGACTGGCTAGGCCACTTTAGTACCTTGAAATGCTTCTTACGAAGCCACTCCTTTGTTGCCCGGGTGGTGTGTTTGAAATCATTGTTGTGCTGAAAGACCCAGCCACGTTTTATCTTCAATGCCCTGCTGATGGAAGGAGGTTTTAAATCTCACGATACATGGTCCTATTCATTCTTTCCTTTACACTGATCAGTCGTCCTGGTCCCTTTGCAGAAAAACAGCCCCAAAGCATGATGTTTCCACCCTCATGCTTCAAAGTAGGTAACACGACAGGTTGAGTTTTTTTTTTTTTAAACCTGTCCAGCAAGCAAAATGGTATTCTGGTTGCCAAACAAATTTGCTTTGCCAAGGGGAGGCTTATAAGTATAAGACTCCTCTTGATAGTCTGATTCTTTTTTTTATTTATTTAATGTTTTTTATTTACTTTGAATCATGTAATCTATGTAATCTTGCTGGACAAGACCGGAGGGGACAGAAAAGGAAAGAAGACAGCAAAAAGAAGCTAAAGGGAAAGCAGAAAGAAGAAAAGAGAAGAGACAAATACACCACAAACAGAAGACAAGGACCACACTAACAAACGTCTACATTTGTACAAACACACCAGAAGATTTCTTACAGCTTTTACAGAAAAACAGCTGCCAGATATTAAGAGTTTTTAAGTAATGACCAAAAATCAAAGAGACATATCACAAACTTATTACAACACTGACCAGATACAAACCCATAGGGGAAAAAAATAAATAAATAAAATTTATCTCTTAGTGTATAAACCCACTGGACGACTCAATGACTGTGTCAGCATGCAGAGGAAGAGGAACAAGGAGTTATCAGAAATGAGGAGTGATGAGTGAGATCATGCAAATG
>JBAMHW010000018.1:7528195-7564175 GCA_037177495.1 Rhadinocentrus ornatus
GAGCTGGAGCCTATCCCAGCAGTGTTTCAGGTGAAGGCAGGGTACACCCTGGACAGGTCACCAGTCCATCGCAGGTGAAAATATATATATACTTGAAATTATGACAAGTATTCTAAATCTTTCTAAAAGGTCAGACGTTTCATCTCAAGAAATTACTGAATTATCAAAACTTCAGATACAGTTAGACAAAATTTATGAAGAGAAAGCTAAAGGTGCATTCATAAGATCCAGACTAAAGTGGATGGAACACGGAGAAAAGAGTTCTAAATACTTCTTCAGTAACAAACTTATTATAAAAAACACAACAATAAATGATCCTTTAACTATTTCTTAACAAAATTTGTACTTATCATCTAACCCAAATATAAAAACTATTCAAACTTTCCTTGACACAGTTTCTAATACAATTCATAAAGTAGACAACAACTTATAATAAGTTTGTTAATTAATGATGTAAAAAACCTAGGTCCTTGTGCCCCTGACAGCTTTTTCCCTAAGATACCTGAGAGTCTTGGCCCACTTGGCTCAGGCATTAAGCCTTTGGTTAGGAACCTTGGTGTAACCCTTGACCCTGAACTGTCTTTAGATGCTCATATAAAATCACTTGTTCAATCTCACAGCATGTTGTTTGGGGGCAAACTTTAATCTGAAGATAACATGATGATCACTGGTTGAGATTTTATATGAGCCCTTTTATGAGCTGGTAGGCCTACTACCTCTTTTCTAAACTTCATTCTATTGTAAATGTTGCACTAGTTTGTTGTTTTATTAATAAACCAGACATCAGCCCAAACACATAACTACAAATGGACTTTCCAGGGTATAACCTGGATTAAATAAAATATTTAGTTAATTATTTGTGTTGTATTAAACTGACAGGTGGATATTTTAATCGACCCTTCGGCTGCTTGGCTAAAACAGTCTGTCCACATATACTGTCCACATCTGTCCTTTTCCAACACACAAGTAGTTGCACAACTGTGAGAGTAAAGAACATTTCAATAGTCCAGGTTAAATGCTGATGAACTGTTTTTCCCTGTTTTCCCTGTTATGAAATTGCTTGTTTTATGTGATGAAATATTTGCTGGGTTCTGCTGAACCAAACACGGCTCTACAGGTGGGCTAAAAAAAGGTTGGAAACCCTTGATAAGTCTGGACATTGTCTTGTCTTTTTAAGTTGAGTCAACTTTTTTATTTTCTATTAAATTTATTCTAGTAATCTTGCATAGAAAAAAATTACAGAAAAACAAGATACGTTGTTTAGCTCATCAATATAGGAATCCTGTTGTGCTGAACTTTTTGATGAGTGGGGGAGTGAAAATAACTGAATTGGTGGCTTTTAGTTTTGTGTTTATGGCTGTTAAATATAAATTTGATTTGAATTTGAAATAGAATAATGGGCTTTTGACGATTACTTACCCATATGTGGGTGCATGGATTTGTGGTTGTGCACACATAGGTGTGAGCATATGTGTGAAATATATGAGTAGGGGTGGCCTGAGTGAGTAAATGTCTACCAATCTTACTTTTTGACCCAGTCCGGCCCTGCAGCCTTGTAAAACATTTTAATGACTTTTACATGCATTTTGCACCTCAAAGACTTCTATTGGTTTCTACTTTGTTGAAATTGTTATTACGATCTCCTGTTGACATCAGCTGTGATTCAATGACACCAGCCTTAAATTGCCTAAACTTTATATTAAATATGTGTAAAATTAAAAAAAACAATGTCCAGGTTAAAGCTGTTTTATGCTGGTTCAGCTTCTTTACCGTTATGCTATCTTTATAAGCAGGTCTTTTCATGCTTTTATGGTTGGCTGTATACATTTGAACTTAAATACACGGTGGAGAAGTTAGATGCAATGAGACCAACAATCACACACTATGCCATGCAGAGATGATATAGAGTTGGAAAAATGTCAGCAATTACTGTAGCAAATTAGACAGTTTATGCACAATTCAGTAAAAAATTAAGTCTAATTTTTCATTGTTAAGGACACTGTATACCTCAGGTCTCGAGCATTATCACACAGTTGTGAAAGCCTCCCTCAGTTTTTGGGTAAGCGAGTGGTTTTTGTGGTTACTTTATATATGAAACATTTCTCCACTTCTGCCTTAATGTCCAAAGAATTGGATACACATCTGACCAATCACAAGACCCTGTTTAGCATTGGGCACAGCTTGCACTCCGTAAGCCAGTGGTTGCCAAACTGGGGGTCCTGATCACCAGAATAATTTCAGGGGGTCTCCAGATCATAACAAAAAAAAAAAAAAATAAAAAAAATAAATAAGTAAATAAAATAGCTCAAACTCCTGCTCTGTTCTGAGGAAAAGGGCAAATTTAGCTAATGTGCAAATGGCCATTGATTATCTCCAGAAATAATCGATCATTCTTTCCAAAACGGGAACCTGAGCTTCTTTTTTTATCCTGCTGTTACACTTATCTGAATCACTGAGTGGAAACCTTTTGAATTCTAAGCAGATGTCAGTCAATACGTTTCAAGTACCATTAGGGAAATACAAGCCGTTATGCTTGGCGAAAGTTCATTAAGTCAATCAGTAATGGAGCTTCTTGCAGCTATCTAATGTTTATGTTGTTCATGTTAGTACATGTCTCTAGTTTGAAAACACTGGCAGTAAAAAGTGGTTGGAAATATTCAAGTGGACACTTTAAGAAACATCTGCTTTTATCAATCAAACATAGAGCTGGGTTAAATGTTTGAATGTGGACTAGAAGTGCTGAAGAAAGTCTGAGGCAGGTAAAAGATGATTGACTCCATTCATCTTTAATGCACTAGCCTTCATTTTTTGGGGGAGCTGGGCTGAGTCAGAGCCTTGTTTGAAGTTTCCTAACCTCATTAGGAATTGGTTAGCTGATGGGCAATCAGAACTCATTATGTGTATGTCTGTGTGGAGTACAACCCTAAAGCAGTGAGTTTCAATGCTTCTTTGATGCTCGCATCAACGGATTCTCAGATTTTTGGCAGCAGAATGGTCTATTGTGGCTGCAAATCCATCTCTCCCCAAAGTCATTCTCAAGAACTAACACACATAGCAAGGCTTCCCTCAGTAAAGCAGAAGCATGTATTTTTTTTATTTTCCTTTTTTGTAAAAACAAGTTTTACATATACCCAACTTTTAAGCTTAGCTTTTAATTCATGTTTTATTTTAAAGTTATTTTACTTTATTATATTACTTTTTTGCACATTATTTTATAAAGTCCTTGATGTGTATTTATTTATTTAACTCCAGTGTTTTACTCATTTACATCCATTGCGTCGGCAGCTTTGCCTGCTCAGTCTTGGGGTGGTTGCTACTGTGATCGCCTTTGACCAGGTGGTTGGGGGTACTGTACTACAGACAGGCTGTGGTGTGCACTTGGGTGTGGACTCGGGCCTGCCCTTGTCTGGGTGGTTGCAGTGTCCTGTTGACATGGGTGGGCTGACTCCTCCTATGTTTCCCAAAAACAACGTCTCCTCACAGCAGCGTCAAGCCATATATTTATTACTTTGAATATTTTTATTCTTAGAGACGGAAATTAGGAAGTTGTTTGTGTAGAATGGGGGGGTTAACTGCTGTTTGTGTATGTGTATGGATGACTGCTTGTATAAAAGTTAATAATGAATGTGTTTTTAATTTTTTTTTAATTATTTGATTGCTATGTTACTTTGGTGTGTGAAGGTTTTGTTTTTTAATATGCATAAATTATTTTTATCATGTAAAGCACTTGGATTTGTCTTTGGTAGAAAAAGTGCTTGATAAAAAAAAATTGATTTGATTTGATCTGAAATTGGGTGGTGGATGGAAAGTGTCTCATCCATGTGCATTATTGTTTTTGGACCAAATGAATAATTTTTTTGTTAATGGCATAGTCTTTAACAGCAGGTGTTCCCTCCTTGCTGCGAGTACAGGGCTCAAGTGCATATGATTTTACCCTGCTTGGTGTAAAAGGCAGACTGTACGTGATGAAATGCTATTCAAGGGTTAATATATATTCTTATGTGTAGACAAAGGCTAGCAGGTTTGTCCAGGAAATTCCCTGCCTATGCAGAGCCATTTTATGTGTAAAGATAAATGTTAAGTGTGATTACAGCAATTATGCAACAATGGAAACAGACGGAAGATAGAGTTTCTTCATTTTCCCCTGTAAATCCATTGTTCTTTGTCCTAAACTAGTTAATTTAAATGTTTAGTCTGTTATAAGGGGAACAAAGGAGGCATAGAGGAGAAAAATCTGTTAAAATGTATGTAACTATTACTGTGTATTTCTTTTAATCTTTGAGCCAGTTTAAAGATTTCCTCATGGTGCTTTGACTGCACATCTTTTTTCAAATTGTGCTTTGGTTTATGTTAGAAGGATTCCGTCTTTTACAATAATCAATCCAAATGTCACTGAGTTTGATGGTTCAAAATCAATATCAGAACCACCAGAGAGGGTAATCTAGGCACCACATCATTCTGTCATGTTCCACCAGCAGGTTTTATGCTACCTTAGGAGAAGCAAGCAGTTAAGTGCTGCTGCTGACATCCATTTACCCACCTGTGACCTCTTTATTTTATGAGGGAAGGACATATTTCTGAGTCTGAATTATTAAATAAATCTCTTTCGTGAGAAGATTACAAATGGCTTTGTCCAAGTTTCACTAAAAATAAGAAAGAATGTAAAAAAACAGACCTTCCAGGAAAGTGTGATTTTGGTGTTTCAAACTTGTGAAACACCATGTGGAACATGATAGCTGTAGCATGCTGTGAACTTTAAAGATTTTACTCATATCAGCAGAGACAGTTGCAGCCTTACAGCCTTAATCAATATTTATCAGTATTGGAGAATATAGAGCATCTGCTGTAACAAATCTTCTGGTGTTTCAAGAAGCTCTTCTGATAGCTACATTAATGACATATTGCAATAAAGTACCTGCAGACTCCTCAGGGTGTCCATGCTGTACCTTAACATCAGCAAACCTTTTACTGTGATATATGCTTCCTGATTTTTCAGCTTAATAAAACCCAGGAAGACAATTTGTTTGGCTTTAGATTTTTTCACTTAGGATTTATTTGGTAATCACAAATAATTTTCTCTACAGCCAACAAAGCAGATGTGTCAATACTCAATGTAGCTGAAGTGATATCACTTCTACACATATTTGGATGTAGTCACTGAAAGAGAGAAAATCATTTGTGGGTAGGCAACAAAAGTACAAAGAAGTAAGTGTCATCCACCTGTACACTTTTTGGCTGCATAATCAGCTTAGCCACACATAGACTCTCCACATGCTTTCATTCTCACCCTCATCTCTTTGAAGAATTCTGTAGGAAATTTCTGGCTTAAATGGATTTGTAAAGTGGCTTAAAATTGCCATGGGTACTAATCAGCTACCCAAGTCATGTTAAAAATTTCTTGTCCTTATCTACAGGTTTTGGTGCCAAATACTAAGAAAATTTTTGTTTTTGCCCTAAAGCAGGCATCACCAAATCCAGACCTCTTGGCCTCAGCTAAATAAGGAGGACAGTCTGCTGCCAGCATGTACCAGTCAGTGCAAAAAGTAGCTTTGGTCATTCATTCCAGCAGAACGGGATGCAGACTGGAGGCTGGAGGTCTAGAAGTGATGCAATGCTAATGAAACACACAAGAGGTGGATTTCCATTTATTTATTTATGTAATTTTACACAATGCTTTTTTCATTGTTGTCCCAATTTCTGTCCAGACTGTCTTTTTTTCCTGCAACTCCTTGTCCACCTGGTTAATAGCGGTGATTGTGTCCCTCTGCATCGCCCACCCAGGTGGAGCACCCAGCAACTAGAAAGAAATATTATTTAACACTAAATAAACTGCTTAGATTAATTTCTAAATCCAGTCAGGAGATTAAACAAAGATTCATTAATGCTTTGCCAGGGGTAATCGCTACAGATGTATTTGGGCAGTTTTATTTGATAAATTAAAACAAATTACTAAAATACAGGCATCAGTACTGTTATTTAGCAGATGCTTTTCTACAAAGTGATTTCCTCCTGTGGGATTCGTACTTCGGTCTCCTACATGGTAGATGGATGCTCTACCAACAGAGAGATCTCTGTCTCACACCCTGAAAAAATCTGCTTCTTCCTTCTTTTTCCCTCCTGAGCCATCATGGAAATGATGTGATGAATATGTATCACCTGACCCTTTATAGCCATCATGTGGGCGTGAGAAGGTGTACCCTCACGTGCGCTCACTTTAGAGTTGATTCTGATTTATAAACAGAAACAGGCTTAGGACGTGCATGCACAACCTTTTTTAAATCTGAAAGTAGAAGTGCGCAGCATTTCCTTTTTGCGCCACAGACGCCACCTGTAGTTTGCTTTGCTACGCACAGTTTGATAAATGAGGCCCCAGAGCTGTTTGAAACTTGTATATTGTGCTATCCACAAACTATATACATAATAGTTTTTTAGAAAAATTACATTTTAATTTAAATTATTATATGAAGACATAAAATGAAAGAAAATAAAAGAAAATTTACTATGGATCTACGGTGTCTAACCCTAATAAAGTTAAAACCTTAATAAAGTTAACTATACATTTTTATCACTCATTATCTCCATGTTATGGTGCCTGCCCTTATGTTTAATGACTCTCATTTTGCATGCAAAAACTTGTGTACCATCACTCACCGGGGATTGGCTTTGCTCACCACACCTTGTTTCCAGCCTGCTGAGGATTGGCTCCATGCACCACACTTTTGCCTCCTGTCAGCTGATTGGATAATTTCCTGGCCTATCAACGTTGCAGCCACACTATGGTGAGATACTATAAACCAGCTGCAGCTGTGGACTCGTTGACAACTGTTGGCACAAACAGTCTGCCTTTGGTTTGCTGAACTTTGGTAGTTATGACCGTGTGCTTTGGGTTGGTGGTATTTGTTTAGGGTTTTTCCAACAGTGCTAAAACTGTTTCGTTTTGTGTTCTTCTTTTTGCTGACTGATAGTCTTGTTTTTTGTTCTCTTTGTTTGGCAAAGAGTAAAGCCCTTCTTGTTTCTCTTTCGGTAATTTTTAGTATAGTTAAAAGTAGAATGTGTTGGGCTAAATAGGTTTTAGGTTTATCTGTATATAGTATTTTGGGTTGTATATATTTTTGTTTAGTTCACTCGTTTACTTTTTGTACTGGCTAGTTTTGAGTTTATATATAGCCATTGTATTGTTGTTTTTTTTTTGGTATTCCCAACATTTGTAACTTACCATCATTTGTTTGTTCCTTATTACTGCTTTGAACAATAAATTCTAATGGGTTCCATTAACACCTGTCTGCAGTTCTCTTTGTTACGCCTCACATTCCCCAGCAGAGTCGGCTCATAACCCACCATGTGTGGAGCTCTGATTGGAGCATAATATTGATGGCAGATAGCAATTTATGCCACGGTGTCTCGTTAATGATGCAGGACTCAAATGCACAATAGCAGACAGTAAAATTATGTTTATTTATTTATTTATTTATTTATTTATTTATTTATTTACATACTTATTTACTTATTTACTTATTTATTTATTTATTTATTTATTTTTAGAGGCTGGCTAACAAGTGATTAGTCCAAAAATACTAACAAATCCAAAATGTTTGAGAAACAGAAATTAATTACAAAGTTGCAGCACTTTTTAATTAATGAACTAGTTACCTCTGCCAAGGCGGAGGTTATGTTTTTGGTGGCGTTGGTTTGTCTGATTGTCTGTTAGAAATATAACTTTAAACAGTTATGGATGGATTTTGATGAAATGTCAGAAGTGGAATAAAGGAACAAGTTATTACCTTTTGGGGGCGATACGGATCACTGCTTGTATCCCAAAAATATTTTTTAAAGCATTCTTTACCATGGGAGACAGAATCTATAATGGAAAAATTATCAAAAGAGTGTTGGCTTGGGGTTGGTAACTGGGTGGCCTGTTGGGCTATTTGGAATTTTTCTCAAGTATTTAAATTATAACATTTTATATTAATGTAAAAAACTAAAGTTGACTATTTATACTTGTGGTTTTTAATCTAAACAGATATGCTGTCAGCTGATAAATAAATTAAAGTGAAATACTGACTTTATTTAAAAAAACATGGGAAAGGATAAAAGTAAATGTATTTGGGGTGCAGGTACCAACGCTAAGCTTCTAATACAATGATGGCTGTGTTGCAGTTCCTCATTATTATTTAAGCCTACAATGTATGTCTTAAGAAAAAGCGACCATCAACAAGTCTAGCCACCTCTTCTGGTGGTATCAGAGACCCTTGGTGAGTAACATTAAAAGAATTTTTGTCAAGCTTTTCTCCTTTCAAAATAAGAGTTACATGATGGAATAACTTTAGTGCACTGTGTAGCTCTTTAAAACTTCCTGGTTCTTTAACCAATAATATGTGACTCCACAAGTTGCTAAACAACAGCGCAGCGTTTGGTATTTTATGTCGACAAAAGGCATGATGTTTTGGCCAAGTGAATGGTGTGTTTGTACTTATAAACTTTTAATATTACTATCCAATAAATTTATTAAGTAAGACTAAGGGAAAACAGTCCCTTAGCGTGGCGTTTGTTGATTAATGTAGCTTTTGTTTACACACTATTTTATGCTAATGTGTGAAATAAACGCGTGAAATAAGCGCTAGCACTGTGTGTGAATCATCTTTGCTTGTCATCATGATGTTTGCTGGTGCCATATTCTCCTTCCTTTATGGGTGGGTGCAAAAATCTGGGAACAGAAAAAAGAAACAGCGTTAATAGAATAAAACCCATTGATTTTGTGCGATCGAGCGTGATTGATTTGTCTGTGATAATCAAATAAATTTTGTTCAGTATGCCGAAAAGTTGTGTAGTGGTTGCCTGCGATAAACACAATTATAGTGCAGAAGAAGCGATCGATCTTTGAGCTGCCTAAAAGACACACTAGTCCAGAAACACACAAATGGTTGGCGGCTAGCAAGCGTGTTAATGCTTTTTAAAGTTTTTTTTTTCTTTTGGATGCTGTTCACATATGGCATCTTCTTTGCACATCAGGGCTTTAACCTGCATTTGCAAATTGCACAATTAGCTGGGTTCACAGACAATGATTTCCAGAAGTGTTACTGAGCCCATTAGGGGTGTCACAATTTCTTAATTTCACAGTTAACTGCAGTATTAAATGCCAAAAATAATTAATCACAAAGATTCCACAATATCATCTTTTTCTATAATCATGCCTGAACCATGGCAACACTTTTTAATGCTTCCAGTTTTGGAACTGGTTTTTTTCCTTTGGTTTTATTTCTGTTTCTAAGTCTCTCTTGTTTTTAAGTCTTTTAAGTTTTTTTTTTTTTTTTATTTCTTCGCTTATTTTGTAGAACTACACCCTTGTATGTTCTGTTCTCTTTACATTCTGTCCAGCACACCTGGTTTAATTGGCTGATTGGCTTTACCCGCTCCTCGTTAGTTGTCCTCTATATACTCCTTGGTTTCTGTTACTCTGCCAGATCATCGTTGTTTTTCTGTTCTCTCCATTGAACCCTAGATTATTGCACTCATCTGCCTCCCACCTCTTCAGTCCACATTTAGGTCCACTTCTCCCCCAAAACTGAGACACACAGAGATTCCTCTTGATTCTCTGAATTAATTCATCATATACACTGTAGCTGGTGAATTTTTTTTAAAAGAAATTTTACATTAAGAACTATTTAATTATTTATAAAATTGCTCACATTTATTGCTAATTGCTGTTTTTAGGTATAGTTAGTCGCATGTTGATTAACTTCTACCTATCTTTACGTCTCAGATGCTCTGCCACTCTAAAATGTTCCTTTTATACCTGGTCATGTTACTGACCTGTTACCAATTAATTTAATTAGGTGTCAAATGCTCTTTTTTTTTACTTTTTTGAGATGTGTTGCTTCTATCAAATGCAAAATTAGCTAATATGTTTCCTGAAATGATTAAATTTAAGTTTTTACCATCTGTTGTTTATGTTCGTTTGGGAATAACATATGGGTTTATGAGCTTTGTAAATCATGGCATTTAGTTTTAATTTACATTTTAGATGGCACAAATAGCTGTATTGTTAGAGAAGTTGTTTTTTTTTTACCCTTAACACTCATCGTTATCAAACTTTAAACTGTATTATTTTAGGTGCTTGAATTTCTTTCCTGCCAAGCTGCTGTTGAAACAAAACGTCAAACTCACACACAGATTTTCTTTTGCCAAGATTTTTTTTTTTTTTTTACCTTGGAGCTTAAAGCTGCCCTGGTTCTGTCATTTTAAAATGTTCACCCTTTTTATTTACAATCTTTGGGCCATAGTTGTCATAAGTGATACATTTTTCTTTTTTGTAGTTCACCTGTTTGTACAACCATGTGCATGCAGGGGAGAATATTATTTAAGTCCTAACATTTGGTACTTTCACTCACTTAAGTACATCATTCTCGTACTTGCTGTTTGTATTAACACAGTATGAGTGAGTATCGTGAGATGCAGTCATCCTAGGCTACAGTGATTATTTTTTGTCAACAGAAATTATAAAATAAATTATTACATTTCCAGGACTTGCTTTACAGACGTGACTGCAAGACGTGACTGTTTTAATCAAGTCTAATTAGCTTTTGTGGGAAAAATAAATGCATTTCTGTCATGTGAATATGAAAGTGTCTATGTTTAGGATGCAGAATGTGACACGCAAATATATTTTAGACATCAAGCTATGGACAGTTATGATGTCCCACCTACATCTGCATCCAGAGTGAACAATAAAACCATAATTAAACTTGTCATAATGATCTCATGCAGCCTGTCATAACCGGAGGAAAAGGAAAACAGATGTTCTGTGAGTAGAAATTGGAAGCGTGCAAATAAATGATTTTAGCCTCATTTTTAAACCCACCCTCAGTTATTTTTACTCCTACGTTGGTGTCAGACGGGATGGAAGTAGCCAAACCTTCTGCATCAGGTGACTGTTCTGTGTAAATTGCAACTGACACAGAAAATATGATGATCAGTGTTGTGCTCTGGTCTCCGACAGCATTGTGGGGGAGCATTTTAGGTATTTAACGTCACTGCTGCACCGACTTCAGTGAGTTATTTTCAAGAACAAAATAACTCCAAAACACAATTGCTGGAGGATTTAATTTGATGCTGAAGTTACTCAACAATTTAGTGTGTTTTGTATAATTTTCTTGCCATCTAATGGCCCAACTCTTGCATAAAGAAATACAAAAACACTTCAGGTTTAGCACACTAAAATAGTTGGAGGTAGAAACATCATCTCTGTTTCTTTTTTTGTTTGTTTTGGTGAAGTGATGACTACAAAGCCACAATTCCCCAACCACGCAACTGCTTCAGACTACACAGTCAGTATCAGCTACCGTGGGACATGTCAGTCACTGCACTCTGTTCCACAGGAAAGTTTACAGGAAAATTCCATCAACGGCAAAGTGAACCACTAAAGAGTAGAGTCCAGCTGCTGTGCATCACCTCTTCCTGGAACCAGCTCAGAGTGGCCGCATAGTCAGGTCACATTAAATATGTCATCAGGAGGGATTTTAAAAAGGAAATAGATGTTAATAAATTAATTCTGCGGGAGAATTCTAAGACACGCATGACTAATGAAAAGCACACAGAGGCTGAAATAAGACAAAGCTGCTTAGACACTGAGTTGCTAACTTACCATCTTCCTATAGCATAAAGTTTAGGGTATGCTGCTGAATTCCTGGGTAAAAAATGTTGACCTACTTTTTTTTTAATCTAGTTTTCTATTAGAAAGATACGTCTAAAGAACATATGATCATAGCTCCTAAAGCAGGGTGTATTTAAAAAAAATGCTTATTTAGAAAAAAAAGGAAAATTGTTGACTTGATGTTTAAAAATAAATAAAATACAGCATAATCTTGTCATTTTCCAGCGAAAAAGCAACAAAAAACTTTCCAACCATGAATAACTGTTGTCATAGCACAAGCATTTAGCATTTTTGAGACTACCAATTATCTATATTTAGGATAAGCTAACTGAGTTTGTGTTGTGTGTTATAACATTGTGTGTTTGTGTCTTTATCAGGAGGGTTCTCTGCATTCTACCTCAATGTTGCCCGTATCGGAGTGCTTGTTCTCACTAGACAGGTCATTAATTTGATGACATTTGTTATCCTCGTGCATGGCTGCAAAACATTTTCTGTGCATTATAATCTCAAGTGGGCTGGTGGTACTCCAAAGCTCTGCAATATATTGCATCCATTTGTGGAAGCCGCCACAACCTACATTATAGCTTAAAAAATTAATCGTCACAGACCTCCAAATACAGTGAATATCAAATGTACCAACTTGAACATGTGCATTCATGTAAAGTCCAAGTTTCGACTTGCTCTGTGTATTTTTTTGAAAAACAGGGTGAGAAACTGAAATAAGGTGCCAGATTACCTGCTAATAATATCTGTCACTGTTAGCTGAATCCACCAACCCCTTTCACAGATTGTCCTGTTTGGCAGGAGACATGCACATTCGTAGGTATGTGTGAAACTGGTGAGGTGATGAAGTTGGGGAAGTAACAAAAGTAGATGTCAAGGACAAAGTCACCGAGGAAGGCAAAGGAGGAAAAAGAAGAGGAGGAGTGCAGTAAGACAGACTAAAGAAAGTGTCTTGCAGTGCTATAAATGTAAGGGTTATCCCACGGGCCTCATGCTGACACTAAGATGGTTTGGAAGATGGTATCATTTCAATTCATGCATACATTGATGTTTCACCTCTAACGGACTGCAGCTTAAGAGCATGCTAGTCTCATATGCACTGATGCTGATGTTCATTACATTCCCGGTTCTACTTTCATTCTAGCTTTCTGCCTCATTTCCTTCTGGCTTTCCTTCCTCCTCGCATATTCTTCCTTCTCGATCACACTCTTGTAGAGTTGGCTATAGCATAGCAGAATACTGCGGAGACAAATGAGAGACAGACCCCCGCTGCAGCTGTCAGCCTCACACTTTTAATAAGCGCTGACACGCACACAAACAATCCCACACACTTGTGTCTGTCTGAGGTGATTTGTTTATTGTGTCTTTGCCCATTGCAGCTTTCTGTGCACAGGTCAAAGCCATGGTAGATTAAGCATAAGCTATTTTTGGAAGGAAAACCACAGTGATCTGCTTGACTGTTACCTGAAACAATAGCTCAAATGCAGCACATGGTTATTAATTTAATTTAGATAAGACTTTAGATAAGGACAAAATTTAGATGCTCCAATCTGATTCTGTATGATTTCATGGATATGAAAGAATCACTCTGGGAAACAAAGGATGCAGAAAACAGACAAGATGATGTTGGAGGTGGTTGCCTGTCTTTCTTTTGCAGGGCACATTCTGCTGATGCCCGCCATGCTTGCAAATCAATACAGACCACTTCTCCACCAGCAGCCTGTAGTGGTGGTGAAATGACAGCTCTGCATACCCTGAGGATGTTTTCTGCTCCAGTCTGTCTGTAACATTAACTTAAACTTTTGATCTGCACTGCCTTGTCTCCTGCGTGTATTTCAGCAAAGGATCACTTAAATTAGACAGCTTTTACTGTTATCGTTAAGAGCTGCACGTTGGTCATTTTAAAGTCAATTATTTTTAGACTATGCTGAGCTTTATATGGTATTAAGTTGTTTTAAAAGGAATAAAAAAAAACAACAAAAAAAAACAAACAAACTAACAAACAAACAAAAAAAACAATATGGCTCAAATTGATTCCATTTAAATCCTACAGAAAATTTGTTAAACCCTTTTTTCTTGATGTCAAGGAAACTCTATAGATCAAACAAATTTAGTTCTAACTATCATCTAGTTTTTATTGCTTACACCTTTCAAAATAAAATGCAGTCTATATTTGGCCTACTATTTCAATCGAGTAGTGACAATGTACTGGTTTCTTCAACTTTGCTTATTTGTAACAAAAAAAACCAAACAAACCCCAATATATCAGTCTACATTAATTCAATGAGCTAACAGCATACATCCAAAATTAATGGTAAATGGTCTGTATTTATATAGCACTGTTACTAAAAGCGCTTTACAATGTACATCACATTCACCCATTCAAGCACTAATGGTGGAAGCTGCCATGTAAGGCAGCCACAACCCATCAGGAGCAATAAGGGTTTCAGCGTCTTGCTCTCAGACACCTTGACATAAGCTTGATAGGCCGAGGATCCAACAGGCAACCCTCAGGCTACAAGACGACCGCTCTAGCCACTGAGCCACGCCGCATTAAATGCATGTTTGATTGGGAATAAATCAGAATATCTTGTAAAAATTACTGCTGCTCCTGGATTGATTCAAAATTGTATCATAGCAGAATTTGTGATATCTGGAAATATCAGGTTGCTTTCCATTAAATTAATGTCACGACTTGTGATATACGTCCTTATTTGTCACTGTAATTAAAGAATTCCTTTTCACTAAACAATAGCATGGGGTCACAGCAGATGACTTCGTGGACAATTCACTGTAGAGAAGCTTCCCTCTCAAGCAGCTTGAGTAGGTTACTTGTAAGTAACTATATCTATTACTGAACAATGCTGAGATATTCCCCAATTTTATCCACTGCTGATGTTGAAATACACACATTATTTGTAATCTTGCATTGAGAAATACATTTCTGGATCTTGTTGATGACTGTTTGAGTCCGGGTGAGCCATGACTCACCCTTTCTTGGAAACACGTCGCTTTTTGCAGATGCTTCTTTTATACCAAACAATGACACCCTCACCTGCCACCAATTAACCTGCTGATTACAGAACCCTAAGATACTGTAGCATTACTTTTGAATTCTGTCATTTTTCAGTCTTTCTTGCCTCTCATCCAAGTTTTTAATTTTATTGTGTAACTAACATCACATTTACAATTTACCTATACTATCTAAATAGTTTGAAGACAGTCTAGTTGTTCTTGTGTCTGTTAAAGTTTCAATGATTAACATATTCCTGTTCAAGCAATGTAAATTAAAACAATTTTTCTTCTTCAAATGACAATTCTAAACCACAGATGGAAATTAGCCGATAGCTAAATCTTGGACAATGCATCTTTTATTTTTTAAAGTTTAATGGTTTTTTTTGTGCATGGTCCCTAATAAATAAATAATAATCCAAGACTAAGTGATTTGACTTTTTTTTCTTGAAATTAATAACCAGCTTCATCATCACCTCTTTTAACCTTGAGTGTCTATTTTGGTGCTTATTTTCCAATTATAAAGTACACATTTTTATATTCAGTACCTTATTGGAAAACAGCTTTTTGCTACCTTAAGGGATAAATTATAGCTCTTAGTGAAGCCAGAGCTGGGCTGTACGATTTTAACTACCTTTGACACTTGGAGAGCAGAAGATTTCTTTGTGTGGTAGTGTACGTTTAATCCATTGCAGCACTAAGACTAGTGTGGAAAGTTAATGATGGACATGTCTAACAGCATAATTGAGGCAATGACAGTCAAGGTAGCCTTTTTTTCCTGACAGGATTGACAGCCCAACACTTAAGCTGCTCTTTGGAAATGCTCTTGTAGCTCCCAGTTGCCCACTCTGGCAACTGTTCTTACATTAATGAACACATATTTCATTACTGTCAATAGATCTTACTAAAAGTGACACACTGAAATCTGATTTTTCTCCAGTTCTTTGGAGAAAGCTGAGACAGCAACCTGAAACTTGATAAAGCTACATTATTTTTTACAGATTCAGCCGACAGTGATTAAAATATTTGGATTGTTAGCTGCTTGCTGAGCATTTAGCAAGGCTCCTCATGTTTGTCTGCTATAAGCTTGGCAGGTGGCGGCTGTAAGCTTTTTACCAAGAAACAGCTGCTTGCTGTGACTGGCAACAAGGTTGTTGGGATGGGCGAGTGAAAGACAGAAGAATGTGCTGAACAGAATTATATGAAAATACAGGGGTGGAAAACAATTCCCTAACATGTCTGCATGAGAAACACGTGCACACATTGTCATGTCATCCTTTGAAATTTTCTACATTTTGAATACAACAGTCCTGATAGACAAAGTTTTAATCATAATCTTCATGATTCCATAAAATTTTACAACTGTCCTTTAATAACAGCAAAGATCCATTTCTAAACCTAACATTCAGGCAAATTGGTCCACAACCAGCAAAGAATTTCATGATAGATTTTGAGGGAAAACTTTTGTTTCTTTACAGATCTTTGCCTTTTGTAGCTTAAGGCTTTGGTTACCTACACCAGCACACGGATTGTAGCGGAAGAGACCTGCTGGTACTAAACTATGTATGCACTTGTTTTGTAATTTGATGGCAGGGCTCATAGTGGATTACTTTTGCAATGTATATCTAATTGCATTGCAACAACTCAGTGAATTTAGCTGCCCTGAGGCTCAGGAGAACGGTCACAGGCGGAAAGGACTCTTTGTACTGTGACCAGCTGAACCGCCTTCACTGGTGAGTGCGGAGGGTAATTTCATGCTGACACGGCTGCAATGCTCACACCATTCGTTACACTGCTTGTATTTATCTTCAAAAGCTGCAATATGCAGTTTTGAACTTTGGAAAAAAAAATTAAAGGTGATTATTTATCTGCATGTCAGAAGGATTTTTTTTTTTTTGGATTAGTTTCCAGATGATTTTCAGAAAATGTAGTTAAAAGAAGTTTTGAAAATAGGGGCCAACAATGTCAAATACTGTGCAGTTTCTCATGTATTGTTTCACCTAATGCTTTTCTTTTCTTTTTCTTTTTGGGGAAATGAAACTCAGTACAAATCATGTGCTTTCTAAACTCATGTGACATCAGTTCCTCTCAGCTTGAGGTATTCTGCACACTATAATTGCCATCAGTCTCTGGAATGTTAGCAATAATCTGCTTGAATTATCACACCTGCAAGCTAGATTTGATGCTACTCAGCATGAACAATCATGGTTTGGAGTCTTGACAGAAAGAGCAGAATCAGATTGTTTTCATATACCTTGCAAAGGGAAGTGTTAAAGCTATGTAGAGTGGTCCATAAGCTATATAATGGTTCTCCCTGAACTGTCAATTAGTTCAATGAACAACACAAGGCTCTGTTGAAACAGTCACTCCTAAATTCCCTTCGTTCATCTGAATCCTCTGCAGCGGGAAATGGGCTGGCCTCTGTCTCAGTGAGCTTATCCTCTCCTGCAGTTCTCTTGGCAAGCTAATGGCAGCTCATTATGGGTTGTTTCAGTCTTTTGGATGTTTTCTTTTTTTAAATCATTTTCCCTATTTTCCTCCATGTCTGTTAGTTTTTCTGATTTTGAAAGAAGAAAATAAACAAAAGTGGTAAATATAAAAGCACTATGTGCTTGTAAAAATCATTTTATCATACAGTGCTTTTAAAGTATTGTTCATACATTTGTTAAAAATATATATATATATATATATGTGTGTGTGTGTGTGTGATTCTCTGAACTTTGTTTTCTGCATGAACACCAGTCAATGATTACACAAATGATTACATGTTGATGTTGCACAAGCAAACAATTTAACATCTAACCTTCATTTTCCAGCATTTTTATTTTCACTGCAACAGTCCCAACCGGCATGTGAATGTACTGTCATCAAACTGTTTTAAAAGTCATTCATCAAGAGTGTTTTTCAAGACCCAGGAAACAAACATCTTTTCTAAGAGAATTTCTGAGGAAAATGTATTGAATATTGCAAAGCCTTTGTTAGACACAGTCATCACTGTAACTTCAGTGTTTGCTTTTCTCTTGAGCACTCAAATCCATACACTTGGCATGACTGTATGGCAGAGGGGATCATGTTAGAACAAGAGAGAGGTGAACTTCCTTTTAAGCTAGGGATCGCCAACTCTGGTCCTGGTAAGCTACTGTCCTGCAGGTTTGAGATGTTTCCCTACTACAACAGACCCCACTCACATATAAAGGCCTGTACAAGCCTGTTAATGATCTAATGATTTGAGTCAGGTGTGTTGCAGCAGGGAGTCATCTAAAAGTTGCAGTAGCTTACAAGGACCTGAGTTTGAGATCCCTGTTCTAAATTGCATTTACTAGCTAGCTTAGCTGTCAAGGTGCAGCATCACTTCATGTTAACTCTGATATTACTGTGACACATATTCTACTTAATGTTACAGCTGCATAATACTAACCTTTTAAACTCTGCACTTCTGATTTGTTTTGAAGGCACACTAACATTTGTTATGCACATTGCAGGGGCTATCATTGTCCTACAGCATCCTGGAGCTAAGAATTCACATTAAACAACTTTATGCTCCACGAAGAGCATCATGTGACAACTGGGTTTTGCTTCATGGCACCAGCAGCTGCATATCAACACACTGGATGTTTTGGATGTGCACTATGGCTTATTCAGCATTAAAGTCCAAGAGGACATTATGGGGGAAACCAAGGGGAAACAAATAGAGAAAGTCACACGAGTCTACATCAGACTAGCTTTTACCCTCTGGAAATGAGACAGGATGCAAAAGAGATGGTGAATTAGCTTTAATTAGGCAGTGCCAACGTGCAAAATCAGCCAAGGTTCATTAGTGCTGTTTTAAGTGCATTTTTAAAATTGAAAGTCAAAAGAAAATTTAGCATTGCAGACATTAAACATTTTTACTTAATCAATAACCCACTTGGCTTGATTCACAATCCTGCAAACTTTGACCTTACTGATGGTGAGTTGTCTTCTTGCATTCTCTCCATGTTTGAGAACATTTTAGAGTAGCTGTTTGGTCTTTGGATGCATGGGTCAAATCTCTCAATTAGCTTATTTCGAAGCAAGTTCTTGTGTTGCTGAAGTTGGATGACTGAGGAAGCCATGACAGGGCTCATGACACACCATCTGTCCCTTTCTTATATAGGTAGATGAAAAGTGTGGAGCTTGCTGTCTTTTAATTGCATTCTGACCAAAGTATAACAGACATTTTAAGGCTTTAAGAAATTACGTCAAATTGTTTGAAAACTGCATTGCTTCCTTGAAAGGAGAGACTGATGGGTTAATTTTGGGATTATTATAGGTTTTGATGCTTTTCTGTATCATATCCAGGTCAGCTTGAACAAACACATTCACACACACTTGTAAATAATAATAAAAGAAAACCTACATTCCACTGATAGCGTCAGCACCACAAGCAGCAGGCTGATGTCAGTGATTTACTTTGCAGTTGCACTAGAGATGACTGCAATTTCTTGAGTTAAAATAAGTACAATAAATATCTCTAAATAAGTGTTAATCCATAAGAAGAGTGATGAACAAACATGGAGTATATGTTCATCAGTAAGAGTGAGATTTTAAAAACCCACCTGACCTTGGATACAATACACATGTTGCTTATCTTTCTGCATCAAGGGAGAAAGCTATAAATTAATACTGGATTTTGGAGCCTTCTGGTGGCATTGCATTAAAAACAAGCATAGTTTTGTCGTGGAAAAGTATTGCATGGAAACATGTCTAAAAACCATTGCCTGTGAATGCAGTT
The DNA here is from genome assembly GCA_037177495.1 of Rhadinocentrus ornatus. Taxonomy (NCBI): domain Eukaryota; kingdom Metazoa; phylum Chordata; class Actinopteri; order Atheriniformes; family Melanotaeniidae; genus Rhadinocentrus; species Rhadinocentrus ornatus. Next base: position 7,547,614 of record JBAMHW010000018.1, read on the forward strand.
AAAGCCCAGTCGTGCAAAGAAGAAGTTGTATTTGAACATTATTAAGTTACACTACTGAATTCTCGGGGCCAAAACTCATTTTAATTTGACTGAGACAAGGTAAAACTATTCTATGTCCGACAGAAAATTTATTTGAGAAATCATAAGCACTAGGGCTAAAGAGAAAATGGATGACTTGTTATTTGCACTTAGTCTGATAGTATGGTGGAGAATGAGACCCTATTAGCAGCTTGCACATCTGGAAAAGCCACAATCAATACTGAAGGTTATGTACAGGTTTTGGTGTATTAACTTTGGTGTATGAAATGCCAAATACAAAGAACAAACAAAGAAGAATCCTACACTAGACAAGAATGTGGTATTCTTTTCCCAAAAGTCCATTAACTGGTCTCCTCACTTCCCAGATGTCTTTGGACTGTTGTTAAAAGAAGAGGGGATGCTACACAATGGATGCTACACAATCAGAACTTTTTTGAGATGTGTTGCTCCCTTCAAATTTAACTTGTGCTAATATTTTAATAAAATATGTTACATTTATTACTTGTAAAATTTTGATATGTTTTCAGTGTTTTGTTGTGAATAACATAGGGGTTTATGGTCAAGGGTTGTGGATGGAGGACCCATAAGCTGGACAGACAAGTTAAATAAAGACTTAATTTATAATAAAATAATAATGTCATGTATATATTTGTAATATTATAAGTGCCTTAAAAGGCTCTCAAGGTAATTTTACGTGATAAGTAGCACTGATAAATAAAAAAGCAAGATGGCGGGATGATTTTTGTTTATCATGGCAATGAGACTACATGATTTTTAACATGGACAACAGCACTGGGCTACCCATAAAACTGAATAGCTATACATCCAGGGGCTGTGCAGCTTGTCTAATTGAATTGTAAATCAGCATTTGACATGCATTTTTATATAGTATGTAACATAAAATAACATCAACATTTTCATTGCCAGCAAACAATCTTTCTGCCTGATGGATTGTTCTTTGCAGCGGTGATGAGAGTAACCCCTTGCTACATCATCAAGTTCCACACAATATTATTAAATACTTATCTTAAATGAGCCATGTTTGAAAAAGGTTAGGATGAAGCTAAGCTGAATCATGTTTCTAAGACTTGTTTCTTCTTGTTTGCCTGAAACTTAAAGAAGTAAGCAAGCGATTTGACTTAAAGCTGTGACCAAATGCACTCTGGGTTGGTCAGAAGGGGTTGGGTTGGACAGTCAAATTCAGTTTTTAAGTTCAAAATAATAAAAAATTACTTTAAATCACAAAACCATGCTGTATATTAGTTTATGATTTTACATTAGAAACTGAGGTCATAAACCTATTAGGAAAAAAACAAAATATTACAATGTGAAGCCACCTTCACATGAAGTAATGTATAAATGTCCTTTTTGTATTCACAAGGGTAGCCTATGAAGTGTAATGAAGGTTTAAAGCAGCCACAAGCTCTTTTTTTTTTTTTTAAAAAGTGGGAAGTATTTTTCATTATTCACATATGGTTTGTTTTTACCTCTTCAGAAAAAAACCCCAAAAAACCTTTTAAGCTCTGTCAACCCATATAAAGGCTAATTACAGACATAATAATCTACTATAAAAAGGTATAGTAAAACAAGACTACAGTGTTAATTTTTAACTGTTTCTGTTAAAAAAAACTCTCTCATTTAGAAAATTTAGATTCCAATGTTCACAAAACAAGACCAAAACGTGCATTTTAGTGCAAACATGAATATTTAGAAAGGATTTTGTTGCTGAATGTGATCAATGACATCTGTGTACATAGAATCAAAGACAGGCATCATTACAGATGTGAAATTTCTGACATTGGAAATACATTCCTGGGGTCCAGAGATGTCCCCAGACATCAAGAACATGCATTAGAACCTTATTATTCTTGAGCAATTCTGTCTTTTTAGGCAATGTTTGTGAAAATATAGCCAGGGCTAAAAAATTAGCCAACCAACCCTAATAATAAATGCAGAAATTAAACATAAAATCTCATCTAAAGGAATCATAGCAGCAACAAACAAAAGATGGTGATAAAGTAAACATTAAAACATCTTCCATCATCTCTAGTGATAGAGCAGACACTGTTTGTCAAGCTTTGCCACCACACTTTCTGTGTAGGATGTGTGGAAGGGATTAACTGACAATAGAAATGAACACATGACGAAACTAATGACAAGCTATTAAATCAGAGGTTCAACAGTTTTATTTTACTTCATATTTTTACTGTCGGACTCATATTTCACCATTTATTTAAAAGTTGTTACAAACAGATTAAGAGATCATGACAAGAAAAAAGTTGATTAAGATCAAGCTGGAACTAAAAGGCAACAATTTAATATTCTTTCAAAATACAGATATAAGAAAAAAAAGAGAAGATATCCAACAACAGTCTGTGTAAGGCAGAACTTTTTTCTTGCTTTTGTCCTTCTTACCAGTCCTTGCTTTGGAATTGCTGCTGCAAGAGATCTTAAAAAGCAGAAGCAAAGAAAAGGGGGAGAAAAAAAAGAAAAACACAGTAGTTGACTGCCATCTAGACCTATAGCTCAAGCAAGCTAAAAATGTTCAAAAGGCTCACTAAATAACCCACTGTTATTAAAGCAACAGACCTATGCAGCCACAAGACTCCCTTTAACTTGTGTTACATCTGCATCCATCTTTCTTTTTGGCTTTGAATTCGACATAGAAGCTGCACGCTCGACAGCTGATTGTGGAGAATTTAAGTGAAGAGTGTGACAATCACAGCCAAGTTCAGATGGATTGGGGGTTTGTAATTATAGAGGGAGACGGCAGTCACCACTTAACCTTTATTGGGGGGTTGATAAATGTAATTTTTGCTGAACACACTCTTTGACAAGCACTTGAAGATTATTGCACTGCAATTGAAGTGTTTTGTGAATGTTGGGGCTTGAGAGTTAGGGGCTTTTATGACAGCTGTGTCATGGCATTAAAACCTAGTCAAATAGAGGAAAGCTCCCAACACACCACTTACTTTACCTCAATAAGGAGCAAGCAATGTGATAACGGAAAATAGTGTTTTTTATTCATTGCTTTTCCTCTGTTACCAACTCTGTCATTGTAAATGCTTCACATGCCTCCCATCTCTGCTCACTTCTCTGCCTTTTGCTGACCTGCTGACAAATACAGCCATCTGCAGCCATTTATACTTATTTCTTTAAGTTACAGATTGTTCTTCTTTCTTTTTTTTTTTACCCTGTATATTTCCTCCCTTCTGCATTCAGCTGACAGGTTGATGATGGCTCCTCCAGCAGCAGAGATACTTGTACTCCCAAATTTAACAAAGTTGCGTACATCACCCTAAAGCACCCGTTCTGGTTCTAATGGCTCAGGCAGCCCTTTGCTAAATGTGTCACTGAGCTGTAATGCACCCTCAGTTGGGAAATTTGTTAAGGCTGGATAGAGGATACATCTCACTGTTTCACCTTGCACACACTATCTCCCAGAGGCAGTGGTGTCTGTCATCTTTCATGTTTCTCTCTGCCACAACACTGAAGTAGATGCTGAGCCTCAGGTGGATAGATTGGAAATTTGTCATGGTTGGTGAAAAAGGTTTTAAAAAAACGGTTTAGATAATTGATTCATCATATTTGTGTCATAGCATTCCATAGGTCCATCCTCAGATCGCTCACCTGGAGATGTAAAAGTACTTTCACAATGCTTGTTCTCATTACATGCTGCTCTGCCTCCAATTGAGTAAATGAATACTACAGAGAAGAGGAAAATATACAGACATACACTGCATTTTGTGTGGCCCTGTCATTTTAGAAAAGGCCAGATAAAAGTACAACAAAGTGTCCTTAATTCATCAACCGTAAAAAAAAGCAAAAAAACAGCACACACTCTTGAATACACATCTGGAGGCGCAGGCACGCTCAAGCTGATTTGTAATTAATTGTATTAACACAAGTTGCTTTCATTGGAGGTTGTTGTTCATGAAAATTGCTTGGCATGAAATTACAGTCATATCTGAGGCACACTTCAATTATTTCAGTCAGCTAAACATCTACATTGACATTAATTAGTATTTTCCCCAAAGGAATCCTGCTTGTATTAGAATTAAACAGATGTTGATGAAGGTCTAACCCTGTTCACATACTTGAGGATTAAGAGGCTTAAAGATTGAATTAATCAAGTGCTATTTGTGTTTTTATCTTCTCTTTTTTTGGTCTTGTGAGAACACTACACAGTATTGGAGCTGGAAAAAGTCAATTTTTAAAAAATATCATAATGCACATGAATCACACATTTTCTCTGCGTCTGGACGTCTCAGCAGACTACAGCTGCAGACATTATCCCAGCACTGAGTGAGCCACTATGTGATTGCAAAAATGGTCAAAAACTTCAGCAATTCCTTTCTAATTTCAATCTTTCAAGCTTTCAATCACCAGCTGCAATAATCATGGCTAGAAAGGACAAAAATGGATGACTACAGGGCAAATGTATCCATCCAGTTTTTTCCTAAATGTATATATAAGCTAGCTGTTTCCACTGCACTAGCTGGGAATCCTAAGCTAGACAGAAGTGTTCAGAGCCACATTATATTCAGGATTTTTGAGAGGAGCAAAAAACCGCTGTCATGGTGGTTGCTCTGCTGGGTTTCTTACCCACTGATTGGACTCATTGCCTTCACCTGGAGTTCTTTGATTGCTCCTTTGTTCTCACCAGCTCCCAGCACTTCTTAAACCTGCTCCAGTCTCTCCAGATGGTCAACGGTTCTTGTCCTGTTGATAGCAAGCCTTGTTTTGCATTCACATATTGCTTATCTTTCTGCATCAAGGGAGAAAGCTATAAATTAATACTGGATTTTGGAGCCTTCTGGTGGCATTGCATTGAAAACAAGCATAAAACATGTTTACGCCACGGATTGTTCTTGCCTGACCCTCATCGGATTATCTTGCCCCAAGTCTACTCGGATATCGGACCCTGTTTTGGAACGACCACAGATTTTGCCTGCCCTGGATAAGTAGCCTCGTTTTCTGTGTATGACCTCTTCCTGCCCCATTGACCACGTGTTTTGGATGTTAGACTAACCTCTGGATGTTCAGAGTTTTGCAGATCCCTGCTCCTCACTGTTCTCCCGGATCCTCCCTTCCCATCTGCTCACCACCCTTATAATAAATCACTTCTCTGCTATATCCTGCTCCTGTTGTGTGGTTGAATTATCGTGTCTTCAGGGATAGAATCATCACAACTGCTTTAAAACTTTTTCATAAAAATTATTATTAAACATGCACTAAATAAGAACATAGTACAGCCTCAGATTAACTAACTTTGCTAACAGCAAGAGTTCACAGTACCTTCATGTCCATCCATCCAGGGGAAGCCCTGACTTCCCTCTCTATGGCCATATTCACCAGCTTGTCCGGTTGGATCCCGAGGTGTTCCAAGGCCAGGTGACAGTTGTAGTCCCTCAAGCATGTCCTGGGTCTTCGCCCGGGGCCTAGCGTCTCTACTCTGAGCCCATCCCAGATCATTGAGCCTGGCCACCCTGCAGGGAAAACTCATTTCAGCTGCTTGTATTTGCGATCTCATTTTTTCAGTCACTGCTCACAGCTCGTGACCATAGGTGAGGGTAGGAACGTAGATCGACCGGTAAATAGAGAGCTTTGTGTTTTGGTTCACCACCTCCTTCACCACAACAGACCGACACAGAGTCCGCATCACTGCAGGCGCTGCACCAATCCACTTCTGCTATGGTTCCTAACCACACAACGTAATTGGTTGTTGGCCAGTTTGCTATTTCATTTGGAGAGGGGTTGCTGTTTGTAAGGGTTATAAACATGTACAGCACAAGGAGAGCCAAGTGATTTATGGCAAACTCAGTCTTCCATTTTGAAAGGTGGTTTGAGAAGATTCATTGATATTTATGAGAAACACAATTTTTAACTAGCTGTTAAACTGGGTCATAGTAACAAGATTTGTGGGGGTTAGGGTAAGAGTATCAGCGGCAAGAGCCTCTATAGTCTAATGAGAAAATTGGCAGTTAGCAGTGCTCATCATGTGTCACTTTCCCCGACTCTGATTCCACTCTTTGCAAAATCTGTTACAGAGTTAAAGAACAAAATAGCAGAAAAATATCCAGAATTTCCATGAACCTGTCACTTAGCGAGGCACTCAGTCAAGGACTCCATGAAGCGTGATAATACATTATTGTATGTATCCTTTCTGATGAGCAGTGATTTATAACAGCAAAGTCACAGGGGAGCAGGAAAGGTGGGGAACTGAGACTCATAGACAGACTGAGGGTATAACCTCCTAGCATGGTCTTACAGTTGCCATGGAAACACATGTTGATTGATGACCTTGAAGTGATGAGGTTTTGGTGTGCTCTGCTCCTTCTCTTCTAAGTCTTAAAAAAGGCTTTTAATTGAAGTTAGCTGGATGGTGTTTAATGCCATTACTTCCAATTCCATCACAAATAAGCCAAACTCACAGAGAATTCACAATGACCTCATACAGATGACACTTCCAGATGTCTGAAATCCATAGTGTGAAACCATAACGAAACAAGTTAAATAATTTAAATGCACTTATATATATTGCTCTTAGAAATTCAAGGCATTTTCCAGTTGGTTGCTTTTGATGTGAATGTTTTATGTAATACTCCTTTGAGGATTTCCAATTTTGTTTGAATGTCACACTCTTGCATGCCAAATTTCCAGCTGACATTCATGGCTGTTCAGTTATCTAAATGAACAAATGTTGTGGTCCAAGATGTACCATTGTGAAAAAAAAACCCCAACATACTATAATGTGATTATATGTTCATTACTCTTCATCTTGGCAAAAGAAGCGTTCAAATCAGAGTCCAGATTAAGAAAATTACTACCACCTGCTGCATGACATGAGTTTCCCTGCTCCCCTGCTCATCTCTCTCCACTCTGCTAATCACCCCCTTGCTATTTAAATGCCTCCAGCTTGGAACTACTTTTTCACCTGCAGTTCCTACTATCTTAGATTTCCAGTGTTAAACGTACCTGCCTTGTTTTGAATTTAACAAAACCATTTTAAATTAAATTAAAGTCTCTATGGCATCAAAATCTGCAAATGTCTCCAACATATTTGTCCATGTGACCTTTGCTGCAGCATTATTGATTGATAGTTATTTTGTATGCAAGCCACACAGTCAAAAACCTGACTTCAATTTTAACAAGTCCTGTAACATGGTTCCCGTTGTCATAAAAATTCTGAATAGTGCTGCAAATACAAGATATTGTACAACAAAATCCCACCGTGAGAGGTCCTGATTCTCATATTACAGCACTCAAGTTTTATTACAGCATTAAATTGAATTGTAAGTCCATTAATGAGCTTTACCACAGCTGCTATGATGCCATGACTGGCGGATGGTTCAATCTTTGGATGTTTGTTTAAAAATATACATACTGAGAAAGAAAACTCAGTCAGTTGTTTTTGAGTAAGAAATAAAACTTTAGACTCTCAGTTAAAGTACCACAGGTTCATTTTCTCATTTCCTGTTTTCTTGCCTCTTTAAGAATCCCTAAAAGTAGCTTATTGCTAAATTAATCTTGCTACTTCCTAACACTTAAATTTCATCCATTTGCTCTGAATTGATGCTTATTGTTGCACCATGTTTACTGGAACACTAGATGGTGCACCAGATCAAATAATCCCCTGTTGCACAGCTACAAATGAAAAAAAAAAAAATACTATTCTGTATATTTTCTTCTCTCTGTCTTCCCCTCTTTTTAAATCAAACTTTGATACATAAACTCAACCTTTTTAACCCTTTATTAAGTTTTAGAAGCTCACTTAACTTTATATGGTAAAGACAGGAAAAACTTAAAGACTAGCACTATCTGGCTCTTCAGTCTTCTTTGAAAATCTTTCCCTGATGATCTTCATGAAACAAGCAGCTCAACTTGTGAATTTACAAACTGTTCTTTGGAGACACACATGTCAACAAAAAACACATTAAAAGCTTCTTTGTTGTGGTTATGTGTCTTTTAAAGAAGATTTAAAAATATCAGCAGCTCCCGTGGTTCGTAACCAAAAAAACACTGTTCTCTGCATCAGCTGTAAATATTGTGGAAATACATGTTGACTTATGTGATCACATATGCACACGTGTGTAAATGCCAAATAACTGTCTGGACACTGAGCTGAGAACCCTTAAGACCAATTAAAAACTTTCCACATGGCTTGCTAAGTCAGGGCAGTTGGGTTTGACATGCAACAAAAGGTTTTCACTGTGAGATTATGGATGAGATTTTGTTGCATTTGCTGATGAGATTTCAGTCATATGCTGGTGGTATTGTGACTGCTCCACTTTCTGAGTTGTTAAACTCCTTTAATAAGGTTTATGTAATTTAGGAAAGCTTACTTGGATCAGATCATTTTAGAGCTTTAATGGATCAGTTAGCATGCAAGCATTAAACTCCCCCATAATATTCTGGATCAGTGCCAGCTAAAGGCCTTTTACAATACAAAGACTTGGGGCTAGTCATAAGATTTGTGTTAAAATTTTATGTTTTTAGTGCATAATTATATTTATATACTCTACAGATATATAATTGAGATATTCTCTGTGTCTGAGCGGAGCGATGATGGAAGCAGATTGGACATTGGATTTTCCTCTGCTGGATATATTTGAATTCTTTTTATTTTTGCATTTCCCTATTAATAATTCTTCTAAATAAGTGAAATTATTTGAAAAGAAAAAACTCATACCAAGGCTGCAGGATTGATCTGTGCTGAAGGGTCATTACCTGCCATCACGGGTTCCTCGGTTTTCTTAGGAACCTTTTTAACCAATAATGAATCCTCTGCAGGTGCAGGTGAGCAGCATTATCACTTTGTTCTTAGTATTCATTTAGAGATGTTTTTTGAAGAGCACAAGCATTACAATGAGCTGGCAACTGGCAGCAATGACTCTGGATTTAGAGACTTTACAAAACAAATCAAAATCAAATTTGCATGTTCCGTTTCTTCAGGTTGCACAGAAGGGATTTGCATCCACTAACATGGGCGTGCATCTGGATGGGCGTCCACCACAGACTGAGCAACTCAGACAACAACACACACAGAGGTAATATCTCTGGACTCTGTCCTTGAATCTGTTAATTTAGCTTTTGCACTATCACCAAGATTATCTGTCCTGTAGGGATACAGAGAAAGAAGCAGCAGTCACTTCTTTCTTTCCTTTAAATTGTTTGAAATTGCAAGATTCTCCTCATCTGTGTGTATAAATGACGTTCTATAGAATAATACCAGGTTTGGGCTAGCTGCATGTTTGGAAAACTTTCCTTGCATGAAACTATGTGATGCTCCACATCTTTGTATTTAGCTGAATTCTCACTATGATCAGGATCATTTGGCTGGCTGACCCAACTAAGACGGTGACCCATTAAGAGTCCTGAAGTAGCAGACACCACTTAACAGGTCACAGTAAAGAGAGTAACGTTAATAGTAAAGATGATATAGTAGACTGGAAGGCATAAAATGATAAGTTAATATCTTCTGCCCTAAAACTTCATCACAAAGAAAAAAGTGGCTTCTCTCATTGGTAAAAAAGATATTTCTGTTTCTTACCATAATAAAAAGTGTACATCTTTGATATTCCAAGATTTTTCTCTAAAGTTACAGTCGAATTCATATGAGCACCTGCCTTTATGACTTATGAGAATGTCCAAAGAGATAGGCCTCTGGTGCCCTGGGTATGGGTACACTGAACACTAATAACACCACATGTCTGCAAATAGAGCACTTAACCCTCTTACTCTAGGACACTTATTAACTCTTAGTGTTTGAGTTTATGTTTAATGTGAAGACAAAGTTCACAGATGTATTAAACAGCAGAGATATGATGAGCTATTGTCAGCCCTAAGATTATCCAGTGATGGCATAGTGCCACCCAGTGGTTTCACACATTACAGGAAGACACAGTGAGCAAGAAAACACAGCTTTATTTAAGCTATTCTACCAGATTATACAGCGTGCTGAGGGATACTGGTAAAAACTTGACCTCATAAGAATCAATAGTCACATTTTAGCCACCTATGTAACAAAAAATCTATCTATAACTGTACTTTCCTCTCCTCCTGTGAACCAGAAACATTTCCTTATTGTGTTTTGTTTGAAGAGACTACCTGATTAAAGAGTATACCTGATTTCCAGTCGTCATGGATGGAGACTCGGTTCCAACCAGACACTTCAGGTGTTTAAAGAAAAATATGTGCAAGTGCACATGCACATGTTTCTAATAAACATGTGCAAATGTATCTAATAAATGTATCTAATAAAAATGAACGTGAATGTGGTTTGGGGGACTGTTTTGTTTCATTCTTTTGTCCCAGTTTGATCTAAAAATCTAACTGGTCAACAGTCCTGGGACTTATTTGTAATATTTTATGTTTTATGTATCAAAGAAGTTGGTTAAAGTCAGGACTGCAAGCAGACCAGACTAAGAAGTCATGCCGTGGTAAAAAATGTAGTATGCAGCATTGTCTTGCTGAAATATGCAAAAACTTTCACTGAAAAATACGTTACAATGATGGTAGTAACACATGTATACAACTTTTAGCATTGATGATACCTTTCCAAATGCAATTGTGCAAGTGCAGGTTCCATAACTAACTCAACTCAACTCAGCTTTATTTAAAAAGCTGAAACAAAGTGCTGAACACAAAAACATAAAATGCCACACTAAAACACAAAGTACAATAAAAGCACGATACAAACTCTCACCCGTTTTCAGACGGGTTTTAAAAATGGACAGTGATGGAGCTTTTCTGCAGCGGTATAAAGTTCCAAAGCTTTTGGAGAACCAACTGCCATGGCTCTATGCCCTCTGCGCTTCCGCCAAGACTTCAGTATCTCTAGGAGCTGATCAGATCATCAGGCACTGGGCTGGCAAATAGGGAGACAATAGGTTAGAGAGGTACAGCAGGGCGAGCACATTTAAGGACTTAAATACAAAAATAAATTGCATTAGCGACTGGTCAGAAATAAGTGTTAACGGTTATAATTGTAGCCTGGAATGATGCATCATACATGTCCCAAGAAGCTTAGCTTCCCAGTGGTATAACATGCGTAGGTGAATACATATTTATTTGTCATGTCCCACCCACAGGATGTTTGACACCAATGGGTTAGATGAGTTTTGGCTCAAAGAAAACAGTGGTGTTTTTGAACCTGCATGATAAAGCTTTAAGCTGCACTTTTGGGTGTCATGTTGAATTGTGTTCACCTTCTGATACAAACATTTCCACGACAGAATTGTGTTTTTTCATGCAGTATCAACTGAGAGACTAGAGATCACGGGCGTCCAATATTGATTTATGGCAGTGTTCTTGCACACAGAGACTTCTTCAGATTCAGGGAATATTTATATATTCTGTACTGTAAATGACAGCATATTAAAAGGCTTCTAATGTTTCCATTTTATATCATAATTCTGAAATTGCTCAGAAATTTTTGAGGCTGATTCTAAAGGTCTGCCCAGCTTTCTGTCTGAAAGACTCTGTCTCTCTGAGGTGCTCTTTTTATACCCAGTTGTGTTATTAGCCTGTAAATAACCAATATGCTTAGATGTAACATGTTCTTCCAGCTAGTTTTTTAAACATATACTTTTCCTGCTTTTTGTTAATTGTCTCCCAACTTTTTCTGAGAGCTGTTGCTCCATTGAATCAAAGATGGCACTTGTCATGAAATAGTCTAACGTCTTTTTTTCTACATTCCACTTGTAAATAAATTGATTAAATTTAAGTTACAAAAAGCAGTATGATGCAAAAGTGCAAGTACATCAAAATTATACTTTAGCACATTATTTTAGTACATATAAGTTAAACAGTTGTATTAACGCATATTTTTGGCGTCAATTTTATACATCACAGGAGCAAATAATAATTGATAGTTGTAACCATTAAAGCCCCCAAAAGTAAATGATTTTCTTGAACACAAGAACATTTTTTTTTTCATTTACCTTACCTATTCAAATAATTTTAATCAATAACAAATTTGCAGGTATAAAATGATTCATGCGAGTTTTACAATCCTAGAAAAAAACTTGAAGCTTTAGCCACAGTGTGGTCAGTAAGATTATCAATTCTTTCTGCAGCAACTGCAAATAACATGTTGATGCTTATATGATAACTCTTCAAGTGACAGACCAGGTACTTTCAATCCAGCATTAACCACATTTAGAAGATAATTAGCTCCCTGGGCAGTAATTTGTTTAATATATGAATAATAAAACTGGCCTGGGTCACATAAATGTTTTTAGAGTCTTTCACTGCTAATTTGTTTAATTTTCTGTTGCTGTGTCCTGACCTTAACTGCTCATTCATGGCCCCCTACAGTCAGCCTTGAAAAGAGTTATGGGAGGGCATGTGACATGTTTGGTGACTGTTTCTGGCGGGGCACTAATGACCGACTGGCACGCAAGCTGCTCGTTAGCCTGCCTAGCGAATTAGCAGGTTGCATGCAAAGGACTTGGGATAAGGCCAGACCACAAAATAGTTGAGTCATTTTCATTCTTCCTCTCCCTGCCCTTAGAGGGAAGTGCTAATGCAGATAATCTCATTAGCAAAACATAACTTTTGTAAAAGAGCCTCGGAGGTAACCCTTAACTGTTCAATTCACATTGACCGCTCAATTATATATCTGGCTTCACATGAATCTGAAAAGAATGTTATTATATTAACCTCATCAGTTTTCCTTTGACCACATGGTGTTTTATCTTGTTAATTATGTCAGCCATTTTACAACCCAATCAGTTTACTCTGTGGTTTGAGGCTTCAGTGCCTATTATCACTTCAGACCTTAATTTGTTTAAACCTGCAGGTGATATTAGTGTGGTTTGAGCATTTGACACTTTACTTTTTTGACAACCACAGTTTTACTAAGCAGTGATCATGCTGAAGTCCACATAATGTAGATATTAAGCATGAAAAAGAGCCATCTAAAGCAAATATTAACTAACATTTTCAGGTTGATATCTCTTACTCTAGATGAGTTTGGTCACACAGGACAACAATTGAAGACGCTTTAATTGTTTGACATTAGAAGTGAGGAATGTACTTGTCAAGTGGTAGGACCAGTTTGAGAGGCCTGTAAATCTGCTTTTTTCCAGTAATGAAAAATCCTCTTAACAGAGTTAAAGCTGTGATTGTTAAAGCTCTGGGATTTTGTTAAATAAGACTGTGCTTTAAAGATCATGGACTCGATAGTGAGTGCAACAGAGAAAGGCTTTAGCACAACAGCAGGGGGTGCCATGCACCATCCTCGGATTCTGACATGCCATGACTACTAAAGATCCATTCATATATTTAAAATAAATACATTCATACATTCAACAGGCAAATTTTTTTATTTATTTTTCTTAATTTGATAGGGTGTCCTTGAGTACAGATTTAAAACTAGATGACAAAAATCTATTAAAATAACTTCACTAACATGTGGAATCAATAAGTTCTTTCATCTAGAAAAAAAACTTCACTTTAGCTTCACCACAAAATATTTAATACCAGAAAAACAACATTTTGTAGTAAATGTTCGTTAAAAAAAAACTAAAAGTTTAAAATCTCACTTCATCTGCAGTTTAATTTTTACTTCATTGTTGTGGATGGACTCTTACATAACAAAATCCAAAGTAAAATAACTGAGCTGAATACAATAAAAGGAGAAAAAAAAAACAAAAACGGAAAAGATTTAGACTTGAAGTTGCAAAAGGTTTTTGCCTTTCGTTTAGATTTATTCACAAGTATCACCTTGTACAGTCTCCTATGTGATGACTGCCTGGAAAGAAAAAAAAGTTTTAAATATATATATAAAAAAATAAAGAAATATAAAATAAAATAAAAAACGGCACTATATACCATGTTTTTGTGACGTAAAGTTAATACTAATAGAAAATTACTGGGAGCCTTCCCACAGCCTATAGTGAGGTGCATACAGACTCAGAAAAGAAACATTACATATTAAACTGTCATTATGTATCCAACAAAAAGTAAGCCAAAAATCAGAAGCAATGTGTGAACAACAGCTCATGATATAAAAGCTTGTAGAACCACTTTTTGCAGCAATAATGAAAGTAATTGTTTTCTGTATGACGTGATCAGTTTCACATCATTGTGGAGGAGTGTTTGGCCACTTTACTTCACAATGCTCCTTCAGTTCATTGAGGTTTTGTAGGCATTTGTTTATGCAAAATCCTGTTAAGGTCCCTCCACAACATTTTTATCGGGTTGGGGTCTGGGTTTCGAGTGTGTCAGTGCAACACCTTCACCCTTCAGTTTTTCATCATTCTGTTTTGTATTTGCTGCTGTGTTTGGAATCACCATTGTGCTGCTTGACCCAATTTCAGCAAAGCTTAGGTGTCAGGCAAATGTCTCACATTTGACTGCAAAATCCTTTAGTATATAGAGGAGTTTATGGTAAACTCACTGACTGCAAAGTGTTGAGGCTGCAGAAGGGGGTCAAATCATCAGCCCTCCACCACAGTGCTTGGCAGTAAATATGAGGTGTTAGTGCAAATGTCTTTATTTCCTCCATTATGGCAAGCATTTGCACTTTGGTCTTGTCTTTCCAAAAGACATTGGGCCTAATTCACGAATCATTATAAAGGCTCATTTATATTCCCTTACGTACGGAAATATGGACATCCTTATCAAACATTATACAATGCTGTCCTCATACTTCCATGCGTTTTTTACTTTGCCATGGTTGTTAAATCAATTCCTCCACTAGTGGGCAGTGCTGAGTTCTGAGTTCAACATCAGTTTCAGACACCAGTTGGTGGTGGTAAAGTTGCTTTTTAACCGCCCAACACGCCCTAAACATTGCATAGCATTTCCTTCTAAAGCTTGCATTGTTGTCCTTGTCTTCATTCTTCTTTTGTTTTTTCTGTTACTTTTTCTTCTCTGGTTTGTTTCTTTCGCTGGTTGCATGTCAGCTATTCTGCTCAGCACTGCCCCCACGATTTCCAGTGGTATTGCTATGTTTTCTGTGTCAAGTACCAGATAGCTAAGCTTTGACAAACAAAACTCTCTGTCTGCTTATCCGTCTTCTGTGTCAAGCTTTGCTGAGCCTTTGCAAACAAATTTGTCATACTTACATCCTACTTGGGAACTATTTATGAAGATTGTGGCAGTCATGAACATCTATGTATACTGGATTTGCTCTTAGAGAGAAAGAGAAACTTCTGTACTTTTGTGTGATTGTGCAAGTGTGACCACACAAGCTGACTACAACTGGAGGTTCTGGGAAGAAGAATCTGGTGTTTTACTGGGTATTGGGTCAGCCAACACTTTAAAATGTGATGCCACTAAACCACCTGCAACATCATTCCCCATTAACATGGCAACGGCAGTTATGAGCAGATCCAGACAAACAGTAACAAAAAAGACACCTGTGACAAGTTTGGGCTTTACAAAAACATGGTGTACAGGTCTGGATACGTACCCTATTTCAATGCCACGCAATACCGAGTTGAACCCCCAAGCTATGCTTTAAGAAGGGCAAAGTACTGGCAAGAATGACTGGGATCCCCTAGTATCGTCATGTGTTGGCTGGGGTGAGGACCCAAACGCAGGCAAATGAGGCAGGAGAAAGAATGGTGCTGGTGGCAAAGGTTTATTCCAGAAAACTCAGGAACCAAAACCACACACTACAGGGATAAACCATAAGGACCTGACAAATAAAACTGAAAACCATGGGGCATACATACACAGAGGGAGTCATTAGCAGCAGGTGAAGTGAATAAAAAATCAAGCCAGGTGAAGTAACAAGCCAGGAACATGCCCAAGCAAAACAGTCCGGGCGATCTAGTTCAGGGGGACGGCCCAGAGGCCGAGCAGACAGCAGGCTTGGCTCCGGAGGTCAGCCCGGTGGCCAAGTAGACAGGAGCTGGATCTCTGGCGGGCGGCCCAGAACCCCCTTGGGAACTGGACCCAGTAGCAAGAGAGGAGTGTCTCGACCACAGACCTCCTCGGTGATGTAGACCTCAGGCGGCGGAGGAGGAGGAGTGATCTCTTCGGCGGCGTAGACCACAGGTGGTGGGAAAGTAGCGTCTCAACCATAGACCCCTTCGAGAACAAGGCAGAGGCAGAGGAGCACCACCACCAGGGATCTTCTGAGGAACAGGAACCAGAACCAGGGGAGGAGTGTCCCATTCCGGGACCCCCTCTGGATAATGGGCTCGGGCTGGGTGAGGAGCGTCCCATCCTGGGACCCGCTCTGGAACATGGGCTCGAGACCGTGGAGCTAGTAGCGGCACTGGGGGAGAAGACCTGGGTGCCGACGTGGGACGTTGCAGCGCTGGCGACGTGGACCGTGGAGCTGGTGGCGACACCGGAGATGTGAGGCGTAGAACTGGCAGCAACGGTGTGAAGCAAGGTTGTCTACAGCCTCGCCTCCTTCTTTACATTTACACCTCCCGCTGCCTCAGCAGAGCCACAAACATTGTAAAGGACAGCTCCCACCCGGGCTCTGGTCTGTTTACCCTGCTGCCCTCTGGAAGGCGCTACAGGTGCCTCAAGACCAGAACAAACAGATTCAAAAA
>JBAMHW010000018.1:7572834-7585747 GCA_037177495.1 Rhadinocentrus ornatus
TTTTGGTGATGGCTTAATCTCGTTGTACTGGTGTATAATGACAATAAAGGCATTCTATTCTATTCTATTCTATTCTACTCTAGTAAAAACGACTTAAATACAACTATAAATATTTTTTTACGAAGATTTGTAGGAAGGTGTTGATGAATAATGCCCATGATACCAGAAGTCTTGTTAACCTAGCTGCAATTTTCTTTATAGAGAGAAGAAGCTTTCTCCTGGAAACCCTTCCAAACAAGCCATATATATTTGTTGACGCTTTTTCTAATTGTACTGTCATGAACTTTAACATGTCAGTTGTTAACAGAGGGCTGTGGAGTCTGAGATGTGATTTATTTTATTTTTTTTGCCATTTCTCTGAGGATTCCATGCTTTTACATTGAGGTGAACTTGCTGGGATGTCCAGGTTCACCCATGGGAAAACTTTCAACTGTCCCGATGTTTTCCAGATGTGAATGATCTTTCTGTATGATGGACTCCAAGTAGCTTTGAAATGACCTTACAGCCATTTCTATATTGATGGGCAGCAGAAGTTGTTTCTCCAAGATCATTGTTGATATCTTTGCTCCTTTGCATTGTGTCAACACACACTGAAATGCTTCAGACCAGCAAACTACTAAAACTTGTGCTTTAATAGAGGTGCTCTGATTCACAATGATCATTTAATTAGCACCACCTAGTGCAGAAAACAAACTAAAAGTTGTTGTTTTTTATCAGTAAAATACTTTTTTTACTGGTTATTTCTATCTCTACTGTACTGCTGTTACATACCAACAGAGCTTCTTTATTTTTCCTGCATCCATGTGTGGGCTTCCTATCTGATTACAGCATTTTTCTACAATTTATCAGACTGACAAAATGAGAAACTCAAAAACCAAACACTACACCAGTCCAAACATCTGTCAATTCTCAGGTCCTCATTGGTCCTTAGTTCTGCACTCAATGATCTGTCTTTGGTTTTCGAAATTCTGTACTTTGAGAGTTGTGTTCTTTAACCTCCCTGACACCCAAAAACATGATCTCTGCCTCTGGGAGTCTTCATTGCCTGCAGTTATCCTTTTGGCAAGAAGACTCCATGACCTGCGACTCCTGGGAAAGGTCACTTATGTAAGAGTCAACCAGGTTGTTGTGCATCATTAAAGGAGAAGTAATGCCATTTCTCAAGGAAGTCTGGGCTAACTGGGAGAGTGAGCATGCAAAAATGTTTTTTTTATTTTTATTTTCACATGGTGATTTATTGTTATGACCAAACGTGCCCATAGAGGGCTCATTCAGTTTCTCTTTCTCTCAGCTCAAAGAAAAATTTACTTGAATTACAGATATATGGATAAAGATATAAAGGAATGTTTTCATAGGCAAATATGCAAGGAAATTGTGTCATCCAGCTTAAATTTATTAAGTCCGCCTCTGAGATATCCATATCCAGACTTTGACTTCTATTGTATTGTTCAATAGTAAACCTCTTAGTAGTGGCTTAATATTTATCTTAGCAAATACCGGGAGTCTGTCCAAGACATTTTCTAATGTTGACGTGGGTAATGGAGAGAACCCGTTCTCACAGATGATTGACAATCCAGTGAAAAAAGCTGAAGTATAAACTGTTAAATTACATTACTCCCTACAGTATCAGATGAATTTAACAGACATATCCCAGTGGGTTGCTGGTTAAAGAACAATGCAGCTCTTTAGAGACAGAGGTCACAGTCCTGTGTGATTATGGTACATTCATTCACTCATTCATGACTCTTCCAAAAAAAATTTTTTTTCTAAAATATTAAGTTTTGTGATCTCCCTCGGTGCGCTGATGACTCTTTAACCTCACCGTAATTCAGCTGCACAAACCTGCCATGTAAAAGCTTCCCCAAACAAAGCATAAAATAAATGGTCGCCAGCTGCTGTTTCTTCTCGGGGAAGGAACCTGCTTGGAAACTTCCTGCAGATGTGTTTGCATGACTGACTGGTGACCACCTAAAAAAAGACACGATGGGGCACACAATGAGCCCCTCAAGGGATGGAGTGATGGAGCCTGTGTGGGGATAAAGAAAAACCAAGTGGGGTCTTACCTTAAAAGGCAGAATCCTGCAGGGTGTATGACATACTGACAGGAATGTTCCCTTGACCTGAACCTGAAAGCTTAGTGGTTTCATGCACTGCACTCTAAAACTGTATAAGTCCCTCACATAACATGCAACTGGTGAAAAAGACAAGCATCAGTTTGGAGAGGCTCTGTCATGCATTCTAACTTACTAGAAGATCTGAATTATGTAGATCATGTATGTAAAACATGGAGGATTTCAGCTGTCAGTACTCTGTATATTGTTTTTGCAGCTGAAGGATGGAACCTTTAAATCACAATCAGCAGCTTAACATGCTAAATACACACGTTATGTTTATTTGTAAATTAAAATGTATTTCAAGTTCTTGCACCTAATTATGTAGAAGTTAAAGTCACGATTTCTTTTTTATGTTTACCTATGCTATAAGACTGGCAAACACTGGTAAACTTGTTGTTATCAGTCTGTTTTATCTGCTGTGGGGTTTTTTTTTTTTCCTTCACATTTTTAAAACTCTGTACTTCAGTTTGCAAATGGAGAACTTCTTTTTGCTGGATGATGTGTAATTCAGGAACCTTCAACTGTTTGTTGTAAGGTATGCATGGAGTTATATTAGTGCTTTTAATCAGAAATGTAGTTTTATTTATTTTTTATCTGAGAGGAGTACATTCAAATATTGAATGGCTCTCTTTCAAAACTCTGCTTAAACACTCAAAAAGTAAAAATAAAGAAGTGCTTCAATTCAACCTTTGCTCCATGTTCTTGAATTTAATTCAGATTTCCTGAGCTTAAACTTGAGTTCTACTTCCAGACTCCTTCTGCATCTTCATTAAACTTTTTGGATTTTCTTCTACTTTGATCTTGGGTTATTATAAGAGGATCTTGTTAAATTACATCAAGCCAATAGAATTCCTTAGACATTTAAATAGTCACTGCATCCTTTGTGTTACACTTGTTATACTTCACAGAATGCACTGCAGAAGAAAACCAGTTAACTAGTTTCTGATAATCCATTTCGAGGTTACTTACTATTATGCATTTGATGCTTTTCTTCTGTTACTTTTTACTGTGGTACAATAAAAAGTCTGAAGTGTGATGATAGTGCATCTGGCAGGCATCCCTAAGCCAGCTAGTGACCTAATTAATCATAAGTGTCCTCCGATACCTGTGTAGCCAGTGAGAAGGTGATAATATATTCTTCGTAAGTTGTAATTCATGTGTCAAACCTAAACCTGGTATGAGGTTTCCACAGAACAGAAGGCTGCATTTCAAGGACCATGGTCACAGTCTCAGGATTTTTATTTTAAACAACACTTTTTCAAATTTTAAAAAGTCTATACATGATGCATGAAAAGTCCCAAAAGTCCTGAAACTACAGCCTCCATTAGTGCAGAAAACCCTGTCGGGCTGCATTAGATGCAAGAATCACTCTAATAATCCAGTAAACGTGTTCTGATGTTGTATGTTTGCCTAATTTTGACAACCTGCTTCTAAAATGTCCCTGTGATCCCTTCTAATCTTTGGTGCCCTTTTTTGGAAACAGGGGTTGTGGCTTAAGAGAGATCTTGATTTGTCTAAATAAATACAAAAACCTATCAACAGATCAAATATACTCAATTCAAAGAAATGACACGATGATACGATATGATAAATCCTAAGAACACCCTCTAAACTATTTGTAGGAGAGCTTAATCCCCAAGCAAACACAACTTCAAGACTAACTTGGTGACCCGGACTGAAGATCCAATCCAAGAGGGTAACAGAGATGTTGTTGACCTGTCAGATGTAAAGTTGGTAAATGCCGTCACCCACATCTAAAAGCAGAGATACCCCTAAGACCTTTCTCCTCCCAAACCCTTCCCTCTGCGTAGCATTGAAGGAATTCCAAGAGGGCTGTCTGGAGGAAATGTATCAAAGAGCAAATATATAAATACCTCCTATGTGTGAATATAGCCTGTTTTCCAAAGATGAACACCCCAATAGGCAGTTGCTACCCTGAGCTGGGAGCAGGCCATTTAAAATGGTACAAAATATAGACACGAGTGATCGTAGAAGTTTCACATTTCCCTCTGCAGCTATAGAAGGAGATCTCAGATACAGTGAGCACGCATTGCATTTCTGTTTAAGCTCAGTTGCTTTTTCAGATGTGAATAATTCATGGCTTGTTGGGAGTGGGAGTTTCAACTAATTAAGCAGATTTTTAATAGCAAGCAAAGAGTTTGTGCAGTCCAGTGTCTCAAAGCCCCATTTGTCATTAAGCTGGCACAAAGACTGTGATTGCACGTGGTTAGTAATTGCATGGTAAACCTATTAAAGTAATGTGTTTTAGGACTCATTTATGGTAGCATGTGTGAATTCATCAGTTTAAAAAATTCCTAATTAAGTATTATTTCATTCCAATAATTTGACATAAATTTGTTCAAGGCAGACTGAATGGTAACTGTAGGCTGAAACATTAAAATACAGTAGGAATTAGTATAAGTATTTGTTTACAGTTGAGTACTCAACCATAAATGAACATGTCCACACTACCAGATATCGGAGACCAGATGAAATAGCGTCATAGAAACATTAGAAAACGGAAACTGTTCAGATGGTGAGAAAGAAGACAAAAGAGGAGTTAGTGGCTATAGATGCTGTTTTGTAAGAAGTTTGAAAGTCAACATCTGAGAAATGGAGGATCAGACTTATGATGCCATGTAAGAACAGGCAATGACTCATGAATTTATACTTGACTCCTACATATCAGTAATTGTTTTACACTGCTACTTTGAATAGGAATAATTATCACCACAAAAATCCACGAGTGCAATGCTTTGCTTTAATTTTTGCTATTAATAGTGACTGAAAGTTTGATTTCTTCTCTCTCTTTTTCTCTTTTAAGCTGGTACCAGAAAAGCCTAATGTATTTTAGCTTTAAAAACAGAACATTCCTTTAAATCTGGGCTTTCCTGTACTGGAGGAAACATTTCCATGTAATCAATAAAAAGCTACCAAAAAAAAAAAGGATGTATGTCATTTTCTCTGAGGGCATACAGTTGGAAATCTTTTATATTCACTTTGATAATCTGGAAACAGCAGCGAGGCCTTTGTAAATTAAATTTCTGTGGAGACTGTCCTAGTTTCAAGTTTACCTGTCCAAGGAGACAAATCTCTGGATCTTAAAGGATTGATGTGTTTATATTTTCTGTAAGTACCCTGCTTGCACCACACTAAGATTGTATAACTGGATATGCTTGCATGTTTTTGGGGAGAAAGGTAAAGCTGATGCAGAAAAGTGTGGAAGACAAACCTAAAATCTGCTGTTTGCAATGCTCAGTTGCTTTGTGTTGTAAAAAATGAGATTTTAGGTCCTCTACAGCTCTGGATTGATTAATCATCATTGTACAAAGGCAGATAATACATTTTCTGTTCTTGATGTCAATCTTTCTCTTCTTTTAAATTCTAAAATTTCTTTAAACACTGTATAGACTCTAAATTCTAAATCTTTTGATGAATGAAAAGTAATTAATTAAGCAGTAGTCTTAGCTTGGCTCCACATAGCTTGCATTGTGATTAAACAGGCCTGGATTTTATCAGACAGGAATGCTGGTGCCTCTTAGGTGACACTTGCTCTGTTTAACTCTTGTCCTACTCTGGTCTCCTTTTTCAGCTCAGCCCTCACATGCCGAAGGTACAAACTCAACTCGCTATGGTTACTGTTAGCCAAACAACAGTCAACAGTGCAGAGAACCTGAGGTATTCCCCGCCTGCCAGACCAAACTGCATGTGAGCTTGCTCATATCTGCTCTGCATCAAACCCTGCTCAGGGTCATATTCGTCTGAGCCTGAGAAAAAGCTTTCTCTGTGCTCTCCTGTTGTCTTTCAGAAGGGAGCTAGGGCTCTGTGGTTCTAAATCAGCAGATCTACAGAACAGTTGAATCCAAACTCCGTGCTCCGTATCCCAAAGTAAATGTTCCCAAGAAAATTCTGCTGCTAAGACCCTGATTATCATGGTTATGGCTTTTATAGGTGGAACATGTACAGAATGTGTCAACAATGAATGATATCGCCCAAGCAAGCAAGATAAATATTTAACACTAATATTTCTGAGAGAGGCTATGCTCAAGCCTTTTTGCAAACACCATACGCAGATGAAACGTACACTATATCTGTGTTTGGGCTCTCTTAGATTTTTACAGAAGGTGAAGACAAGAGGAGCTTTATCCTGCTGCTCACATCTCTGCCATCTTTATCAAGTCCCAGTGAGCAGGGAAACATCTTATTAAAGTTTTCCTTCTCATCCCCCTGAAGCAGCCCAAGCGCAGCAATGAGGGGCTCCTTCACCGGCTATGTGAAAGACAGTGAGCACATTATACGTCTCTGTTGTGGAGGTAAGGTGGAAAGTTTAGCTCAGTCTTAACTGTGTTTTCTGGCACTGGTTGCTTCCGGGCCAAAGCTTATTCATCTGTGAACTGACGGCTTTACCTTAGCTCAGGAAACGGAGGAGCTGTAGCCCCGGATGCATGTGCCACAAAGGAAGCAGCCCATCTGAGCAGAAACAGTATAATATTTATTTTTCCCCATTGGTCCATTACATATTAAAATCACAAACCATGTCAGATGTGAGATGTTGGCATACCTCTAGATTTTTGTCAGGCAGACGTCACACTAAGTGACAGGAATTGTGCCATATGAATATGAAAACAAGTGGATCAAAATCATGTAGATTTTTCTAAGCGTTTATCTGTTTTGTAACATGTAGGCTTAATTGTGTACACAAATTTTAACCATTACTATGAACTTTTATAATTGAGCAAACAGCAGGCACAGTAGACAAGGAATCCCAATTAGGAAGAAAATATGGTTGCATCGTAAAAAGAATGTATTTCAAGCCAATCCATAATTGTTTTCTAAATCTACAGAAAACATGTTTTTGTCTAAACCCAGGAAGTGAGAAGGGTATTTTAGAGACCTTTTGTTGTGTTACTGAAAGAAAGTATATGAATCTTCTTTTTTTCGAACCTTGTTGTAGGAATATAAAGGAAATTTGGTGATTAAGCTTTGTGAATTTAAGGACTCCCCTTGATTCTTAAGTTTTAAATTGGTTATTGCTAAATTACATATTAATGCTGGATCTCACAGAGGAAACAAAAGAAAGATGTGGACTGAACAGAGAGAAAAAGAGAGAGGGAAGAGAAGATAAATGACTTAATGATACAAAAGATAAAAAACAACAGCTACAATTGTTATGGTCTGTGGGGTTTGGTGGGTTTTAGTTCTTGTTCTGTAGTCTATTTAGTTTCTAGTCTTTTTGTCTTCTTTTTTTTTTAGTTGTTCCTGTTTTATTTTGTAGAGTTGTTTCCCCTTGTGTTTTTTGTTTGCATTACTTCATGTTCCCTGCTTCCAGTCATTAATTATCACACCTGCTTTTCATCACAAAACCAGCTTCTGTATATGCTCCAAATTTTCCTTTAGTCATTGCTACCATGGGTGTGTACATGTATGTGCAAAATATAAGGAATAAGTTGTCTTATGTTGTTTAATTCCACCCATTTTATGTACAGCACTACAGTACAATTTCTATTTGTGAAAAGGGCTTTATAAATAAACATTACTTACCACTTCAATGATGAGTATAATCATGCAATGCAACCTCGCCCCCTGGTCTTGTTAAAAATAGACTTCCTAATGACCACTTCTTGACTTGGAGATACTAAAAATTCTGATACATATTTGATGGTATGAACAAACAACAGATGTGGCCGAGTTCAGTTGAATGACTTCCTGTTGTGAAACTAATGTTTTGAGTCATGGACCAACGTACCTATTTCACAATCTGGTCGGAGGAAGAGTTGAAAGTTTTCCTGAGAGATTGGCTTGTGATGTTAAGACAGATGTTTTAACTTTTGTGTGTGATTTTGGAATTTTGTAAAGTGAAATATTTGCTATTAGATGCCTCCACCATTTGTATGTTTGTCTGTCTTACAGCGTAAAAACAAAAGAGGCAAAATTTGGCAATTAGTCCTTTTCTGTCTGTGTCAACAAGGCAAGTTGTTAAGAAATTACAAGGCAGCGTGTAGGGAAACACCCATGTCACCTCCCTGTCTCAGCTAATGCCAGCAATTTGACAGGTTGTACCATGTTCTCAGTAACAGCTATTTATCTGAATAAAAATGTGTATTTCTTCCATGCTTTACAATATTACCTGGACTTTTTCTATTAATTTATCCTTCAAGTGATCCCAGAAACAGATGGTCTAACTGACTGAGCTGTTGCCTGCTGGCAAAACAAGTAGAATATTGTTTTGAATCTGTGGGTGTCACACAATAAGCTGCTTGGTTGTTAACATGAAATATCAGAAGCATTTGGAGTTAAAGTTTCTTCATGCTGAACTTCCACCATGGCCTTTTTTTTAAATTGGAAACGGTTAACAAGGTCTATTTTGACCTTCAGTTTTTGGTATTTTTTCATCTGCCCTCAGGCTCACAGGGAACACTAAAGCCAGAGACAAAACAAAACTCAATCACACTGATGGAGCAGCGCAATTCAAATATAGATGGAGTGATTTGTTATCTCAACTCTGAAGGAACAGAAACATCCATCTTACTTAAGACAAACCCCTACATCTTTATGAGAAAACCAGCTGATTTCTAAAAAAAAAGCAACTGTCTTCATCCTGTATTTCATTCAGATGGCTGACCTAACAGTGATGAACGTTCCTCAGTCAAGTATTTGCTCAGGATTTCATAAAACACTGGCACTTCCTGGTATTTTGTGTCAGAGAGATTTGGCATGTTCTTCTAGTGTGTTACACAACATACTAGACTGCTGTGGTCGTGGAGTTCTTTTGTAAACCAAAGGGAATTTGCTTGGGGTCCATGCCTGTCAGAAATGAGGCCTGTCATCAAGTCAGTGATGGACCATTGCAGGTATAAGCATAGTAATTACCTTGACAGAGAAGGTTTTCATTACTCATGTTCAGAGGCTGTCTGCTTCACCTCAGCAGTTTCAAACTCTTTAGCTGGGATTTTCCACTGGTTGGGGTATTTGTCATGACATGGGTTTTCTTGCGTGGGGAAATGATAATGTCTGCTCTGACATCTGGTTTTGCAGCGTCTTCAGATGTCTCGGTCGAGCCAATCTTGGATGTTTACGGACATACTGGGGCCTTTGAGGGATATAGAGAGGTTTGCCACATTTACCCAACTATATGTTAGAAGTAGAATTGGATCAAGAAAATTATTTGCATGTGAATTTAATTTGTTAAAGTATAATAACAATGTAGTTGTTTTACCTAAACAAGCATGTAAGTGATATGAGAGTGTTAAGGTAAGCCTTCCCCAGGCCTTCCTTTGCTCTGAATTTCCTTCATGTTTACAGGGTTCTTAAAAACAGAGGATGAGGTTTTGGACCCCACTGCAGAGAGATGCTTGAATTTGAAAGGCTGCATGCACAGCGTGGGGGCTGCTGTACTGCCCTGTTAGGCTTCTGCCTTTACATGGCTGGGTCAACATATATTTATTGTAACTACACAAAAGGACAGGACCCATCTATTGCCCAACACTGAACAAAGTTTACTGTTGGTGTGTAAGTGTGTTTTATGACCTAGTTCCTCTATACACTCTAGCTGATGGATAGTGTGGCTCTAGTCCAAAGCCCTTCCTCCTCACTTGAAACAGCTGATTTATGTCCGGTCCTGGACACTTGTGCTCTGTGGCTGGAATGCAAGGAATTTCAAAGACGCCTCCTCTGCCTGTCCCATGCACACGCAAACAAATGGAGCAGGCGCCTGACTGGGCAGATGAAGGCCCACTGATGCTCCCACAGCAGGGGCATGTAGGTAGAATGTGAGGAATGCCAGAGGCGAGAGAATGAATACTTCAATCCTTCTTTTGGTCAATCTGTAAGCCTTTTTACTTTATATATGTCTTGTTTTTGTAAGTTTTACTCTGATTTTCAACCTCTCTTGAGTTTAAATAAGTTTTGGAAAAATATGTCAGTCCTGCTGAATATGCACATTCCCTGCAAGAAAGAAAGTCACATTAGGAAACATGAATTTATTTGTGTTACAACTATAAAAACACAAATATGCATAGTGTCCTGCTGTCAATGAACCATTTGACAAACAAAAAAGTGCTTTGTTAAACACACTCAAACTCACAAAATGCAATCTGTTAACAGAGTCTGACTTAAAGACTGTGAAAAAAAAAAGCGAAAGAACTCAAAGTTATTGTGTTTATACAGTGACGGTCAAAATAAGAACGCAGATCTACCATAGCATTTTTACAGTAATTGAAAATCAAAGGCACGATGGCTGTGTTTGAGGCTGTAACTCAAATAGCTCATGCACTTTAAACATGCTGCTGGCTTGGCAAACAAAACAAAGAAGAATCATCATCACTCCATAGAAGCTAGAATAGTTATAAGTTTTGACAATAAAAACATAAGCAGCTTCATCTATTGTAGCTGATTTTTCATCTCAATGATATAACCAGACACCATTTTGATTACTTTTTGAGTCTTTCTCCCCTCCTTGGCAATATCTTAATAAATCCCTTTCTCATCTTGTGGGCCTCAGCACAGCTTAAGGCCTGCTCTTCGCTGCGGGTTTATCCATTATGTTGAGCACATCATCCAGGATGGATGGGCCCAGATCAAGTTCGAGAGAGAGGAATGACCCCGTGATCTGGGCGAGGGAATCCTGCGACGGGCTCTTCTCTTTGGAAAGCTCAAACTCAAAATCACAGATGCGGCCCTCCTCCATCCCACTGTCCCTGTCCACCCACTCTCCGTTGTGTTTGGAGAGCTCCTGCTTAAAGCCCAGAGTAATGCCATTAAAGTGTCCATAACCGTTGCAGTTACCGTTGAGATTCCCGCTGCCGTTGTAGATCTTGCTCTGGAAGTCGCCTTTGCTGCTGTAGCTGTCAAAGCTGTCGCTGCTCATGTTGCTGTTCAGACTTCCGTTACCTTTATACATGCTGTCAGTGTGGGCGCTGATATAATAGGATGTTGACTTGTCAAATTTGCTTTCACTCTTGTTTAATTTATTACCTTTGCCAACTGCCTTAGAGGTGGGCTTATCTGTATTTTCCAGCAAATCTAAAAGCACATCAGGTTTCGACTGGATGTCTACAAAGGGGGACGAGGGCTCGCTGCTGAAAACGTCCATTGAACGCAACAGAGCATCCATTTGCAGGATTTCAACCTCCTCAGCGTTCTCAGCTTTCACAGGAGATGCAGGCCCCACGATGTCCTCCAAAGGCTCTGCTGGCATGGAGAAAACAGTGGAGGACATGAGTGGAAGGGTGAGGGCCTGGCAGCCACCAATAGTTGGGAGTGAGATTGCATTTTTGAGTACAGGAGAGGGGGTCTCAGCAAAGGAAGCATCACCTGTACTGTTTGCTCTCAGAAACTCACTCTGGATGCCATACTGAGGGTGGACATCTCCCTTTCCTGGTAGAAGCTCATACTTCCCTTGAAGGAACGACATGTCTCCAAAGGCATCTCTCTCTCCACCCCTCCCGATGTGAATGGTGTGGCGAAAGTCTCCAAGTGGTGGGCTGATCATGTCAGGGGACAAAATATCTCTCAGACGACATTTCTTTCCCTTCTTACTGTTGGTTGGTTTCAGGTATATGGGTGCTTTTGCTGGCATGGCTGTTTCTGTGGAGGAGATCTCAGATGTGTAGGATAAAAAAGGAAAAAATTCTCTGTTCGATCTGGACGGTACGATTCTCCAGAGAGGTGGGGATTCAGTTACATTCTCAGAAACACACCACATAGACAGGATCCCAAAACAATTGCAGTAATGATCTGGAAAAATCTCCCCAAGTACTGGTGGCGATGTTCAGCAATGTAGATAAGTTGAATGGGCACTTTCCTGAAACCAGAGACAATTGAAAACATATTAGTATTTTTCCAAAACACAATCACCACTGATAGTAAGCTCCTGTCCTGCCAATATGGAAAATATAAGAAAAAAGAAAAAAAAACTGTCCAGCAATGCATGTCCCAGAAAAAAACCTCTGGATCTTGCTGTAAAAAAAAAAAGAAAAAATGAAGAAAGAAACATCCTCATCTTCATCTTGCATTTGGCAAGAAAAAACTCCCCTTCCACACATGAGCCTCCTTTGGCCTCCACAACTCTGAATGTGCTAATGTGGAACAGCTGGAGCGCAGATTGGGAGAGGAGAAGCAAAAGGGGGAGACTTTAGACGGATCAGAATAGGACAGCCTGCTTTAAGAGCAAGCTACTGCTCAGACACGCACAGAGATAAAAAAAAAAAAAAGGGATAGACCAGTGAAGGGGGAAGTTGAGGGAAGGAATGGGGTTTACAGGGTTTAGAAGGAAGGATTATAGAGCAAGTGGATCTTAAGAAAGACGTTGGTTCAGATTGTGAATTGGTCTTTGCTTTCAAGAGCAGGGGTCACCATGAACTTTTGTAAGTGCAGAGATACCAGCTAGGTTGCTCAATACTTCAGGATGGGTAAACATAATTAAAGTGGTTAGTGGTTTGATAATAAAAACAAAAGGTGCCCAATGGCATGCTGCCTTTCCTGAGCTTTTCCAATAGAAATACAAGAACTTTACCATGTTGGCAGGAAGTATAGTGGAGGATAATCTTAGTAAAAAGACTAAGAGAATCACGTTGACCGTTAAAATGACATAGCAACGAAGGAAAAAGGGAAAACACTCTGGTGGAGGAGAAGTGATAGTGTGTGTGTATCTGAAATGGTGGTGGTGGGGGGGGGGGGGGGGGGGTCCCCCAGTGAAAAAATAACTTTCCCCCTTCCAAACCCCTTTCCCTCCGGGGGTCCTTCCAAAATAACCCCCTGAAAAAATTCCTGGGAGGTCAAACCCACACCCCCTTTCCAAA
>JBAMHW010000018.1:7611215-7628201 GCA_037177495.1 Rhadinocentrus ornatus
CAAAACGGCTTTAAAACCACAAGAACAACATGGCTGTCTGTGGGAAGAAATGGACACACTTGTCTCATAATCATTTTTCTAGTATTTCTCTAAACCTTGGCGAGTCAACAATGGACAAGGGGAGCATGTCTCCTACAATGAACCCTGCAAGTAGCTTGTTAATTTCTGTCTGTTACCGGCTGCTGCGCTCCAGGAATTGTTGAAAAAAGCTTAGCTTGTTTAGGAGAGGTTGGCTGATGAAGGACTCCTTCCACTGACCGGCGAGCAGGATCTTTTATTACAAGTTTGGACTGAAACTAGACTGAACTGAAAATAATGCGAATATCGCCACTGACCAAAAGCCCGTATCTCCCACTTTAGCTACATTTTTCTTTTTCCTTAGTTGGCGCACAATCAGCTACGTCACACAAATAGATCTCTATGGCAACATGCCCAGGCAAGCACACACGCAGGCAGCAGCATGCGCGCACCACTTAAAACAGATGAGAACTTCACACATAGGCAAACACAGCTCAAGTAACGCAGAAAAACACGTTACTGTAGTCCAGTAAAGTAATTTCGTTACCAATATTTTAAGTATATGCATTACTTTACTTCGTTACCCAAAAAAGTAATATCGTTACTGTAACCATATTGACCTAATGTTTAAATGTTACGTAAAGTTGCTGTCAGGAATCATAGATGTTTAATATGTTTTAACTTACCACCAGTAAAGATTATAGGGAGGAGTACAGTCTCTCTTTTTTTGATTGTTCTGCCTATGCTCATCTGTTGGTTCTATGACAAGATTATTTTAACAAGATTATGATGAAATGATGAAATTATGCTGGGTCTCCTTAGTATTGCCTTTGCCCTGAGCTCTTTTATAAACTCTGTTATAGGGCATTAAAAATATCTGGGCATCATCTCATTTAGTATTATCTTACAGGAGGTATGAACTGATACAAAATTATCTGTTTAAGTCATGAGTGACTATTTAATTATGGAGTGGTATGAAGAGATACAGACAGATGGTTTGGACTGAACTGTGCAGTAAAAGAAAAAATTATAAGTTGGTGTGATTTTATTTTAATTTTAAATTTGTCATCTGTGATGTAATCTAAATACATACTTTTTTATGTGCTTTTCTGTAGTCAATATTACTATTATATATTTTAGAATAGCCATGAAAATTTCTTCATTTCCTCAGTAAAGCCTCACTGGACTCAGGTAAGTCTGGAGAATTCAATTAACATGTATTCCTAACTTCCCTGTAAACATTTTGGAACATGGTGACGGGTCTCTTCACAGCAACAGCAATCAAATTGTGTCCTTAAGCTAATTTCACCATAAATGTGATTTCCTTCAGATGGATTTCCTTATCTGTCTATGTGTCTTCTTCCTACTGTATCCTCTTTTATTTGCATATCTTTCTTTTGTTTTATCATTAAAATTTAATCAAAGGACAATGAAAAAAGGGCCAATAAATTCAGTGGCTCTTTGAAGCTAGTGGTCTCCTAGGAATGCAACAGAGCATGCATACCAAATAACCTTAGACAAAGACTTTCTGACAAAGGTTTGTGGGACCACAAATACAACAAATTCAACAGCTATTTGCTTTATTTAAAGAAAATCTATTTTCACATCCTCCTTGATTATGAAGGGTTAAGCATTAAGGAACGTAAATGTGTGACTAAAAAGATTGAAAGTAATATGTCCATCCCAGTGTGAAAAAAATGTGAACTATTGAATATTTATTCTATTGGTACATATACTGCCAGCTGGACATAAAAACACATTTAACACATTTTAATAAATTTGGTCGCAAGAAGATGAGATGGTGGAGCTACTGGAAAGATACAGTAAGTAATAATAAAGATGGAGTATGACTTGATGTTGAATCCTGAATTAACGAGAAATCTTTTCATTGAAACAGTGTGGTTTAACGTGTCAGTTTATAATGATAAAATACACTAAAGTAAGAGATATCCTTATACATAAAATTAAATACACATTATCCATGTCACTGTTTATTAACACAAACTAAACTTAAATTCAGAAGCCGTATATGATAAACTAAGTACACTCCATGATCAGTAGATTGTAAATCCACCTTCAGCAGCTTTAACTTGAAGTAACCGCTTTCTGTATGATGCTATCAGTCTCTGACATTGTTGTTGAGGAATTGTGGTCTGCGGTTCTTTATAGTGCTCCTTACCTCATAGAGGTTTGATGGAATTTGTTTGACAGACTGAAGCATGTTCAGCTCCCTTATGTTTCCACCACAGCATTTCAGTCCAGTAAAACTTGCAACATTTTCATTCTTTTCTTTTTCAGCCATTCTGTTGTAGATTTGATGCTGCATTTGAGATTATTATTTAGTACTCAATTTTAGTCAAGCTTTAGCTGTCAGACAGATGGCCTCACATTTAACTCTAGACTTTGGAATTCATGGTTGACTCATTGACTGCAAGAGGTCTTGATCCTACAAAACCAGCCGATATCCTAACTCCATATCCTAACTCTCGTCATTTGAGAGCCTTGTGCTGTCCCACCTGATAGCCATCACCAGCCCTCTCCTGGACCCATGGCAGTTTGCCTACAGAGCCAACAGGTCTGTGGACGATGCTGCGAACATGGCCCTCCACTTCATCTTGCAGCAACTAGACTCCCCAGGAACCTATGCGAGGATCCTGTTTGTGGATTTTAGATCTGCCTATAACACCATCATCCCGGCTTTCCTGCAGGACAAGCTCTCTCAACTAAACATGCCTAACTCCACCTGCAGGTGAATCACAGACTTCCTGTCGGACAGGAAGCAGCATGTGAAGCTGGGAGTGCATGTCTCTAACTCTCAGACTATCATCATCGGTTCTCCTCAAGGCTGCGTCCTTTCCCCCTTCTCTTCTCCCTGAAAACCAACAGCTGTACCTCCAGTCATCAGTCTGTCAAGTTCCTGAAGTTTGTGGACGACACCACCCTCACTGGACTCATCTCTGGTGGGGATGAGTCTGCTAACAGGTAGGAACTTGACCATCAGGTGTCATAGTGGAGTCAGAACAATCTGGAGCTCGATGCTCTTAAGACAGTGGAGTTGGTTGTGGACTTCAGAAAGAACGCCGCCCCACCTGTCCCCATCACCCTGTGTGACTCCCCAGTCAGCACTGTGGAGTCCTTCCGCTTCCTGTGGACCATCATCAGCCAGGACCTTAAGAGGGAGCTGAACATAAGCTCCTTCACCAAGGAAGCCCAGCAGAGGATGTACTTCCAGCAGCAGCTAAAGAAGTTCAACCTGCCAAAGACAATGATGGTGCACTTTTACACTTCCATCATGGAGTCCTTCCTCACCTCTTCCATCACCATCTGGTACACTGCTGCCACTGCCAAGGACAAGAGCAGACTGCAGCATATCATTCGCTCTCCAGAGAAGGTGATTGGCTGCAATCTGCCTTCCCTTGAGAACTTGTTCACCATCAGGTCCCTGAGGCGTGCAGGAAAGATTATAGCTGACCATCACAAACTCTTCCAGATGCTCCCCTCTGGCAAGAGGCTGCGATCCATCAGGACCAAAACCTCATGCCATAAAAAAAGTTTCTTCCCCATGCAGCCGGCCTCATCAGCATAGCCTGGGACCCCCGTATGACTCTGGTTCAACGAAAACCTCACGCCATAATAACAGTTTCTTCCCCATGCAACTGGCCTCATCAACCTGGCCTGGGACCCCCCTATGACTCTGGTTCAACACTACACGTTATATTAACATTGTATAAATGCTGCCATAATCTGAACGTTGCACATCCTCAGTTCAGTTTGTACCTACATTTACATTGCACTTTGCACTCACTTGCACAGCTTTTCCTTATATTTCTTTTTATTTTATTTATTTATTTATTTTCATCTATTTTTATCATGGTTTTATTTTTACAAAAATTGTATATATCTACTCTTTCTGGCACCCACGCACTAAAACAAATTCCTTGTACGTGTAAACCTACTTGGCAATAAACATGATTCTGATTCTGATTCGGTGTTTGTGCTGATATGATATGTGTCAGGGCCGGCCCAAGTCCTTATGGAGGCCTAAGTTGAATTTGACTCCACCTAAGCACTACCACAGCTGGTACTTGATAGTTTCATACACTGTAGATGTAACACGCGCATTAATTTGCATTATGTGTAGCTGGCTTGCATCATACTCATTCTGGCAGTGGTTTTTGCTACTCGGGTAGCAAATGCTGAAAAAATGGTCAAATATTTATATGCACTTTTCAACTTTCTTGCATACTGAACTTGTATATATACATGCACTGTATGACACGGGTATCGTATTTTGTATTTAGTTCTTTCAATCACGACAGCTCAACATTTTAAGTTCTCTGGGTGGGGCCCCCTGGTGGGCATTTTAGGCATGACTATTAAAGGCAGTTGATGGTCTTAGTCATTGTCTTACACGTTTTAAAAAAGTTTTACAGTTTTTACAAAACACACTACAGAGCCAATGATTTTATAGATAAGCACTAAATAAAGCCTTGTTTGGCATTTTATAATATCTAATTATATTGTTTTGGTCTGACTGAGGAGAGCAGACATAACCTAAATAACCAGGTAGACTCAATGTACCTGCATGACTCAGGTTAATTTCCTCATTTTCACATACACAAATGCAGCCTGGGTATTGTGTCTGGAGCTCTCACCACAACATGCAGGTTGTGTTTAAGAGCCAATTATTCTAATCTTGGGCTTATTTCACCCTGAACCACAAAGAGCTGTTTTAGACTAGTGATGAAACTCATTTAGACCATCAAAATACTGATTCTGCTGAGGATGAGCAACATCTTTGTTTGTGTGGTGTCATGCATACAGACCTGCGTCTCATCCACAGCTCATCCCTGCAGGTTGATCTCAAAACTTATTCCACAGGCGCCACCTGCCGGTCAAACATTGCTAGCAACTAAAAAGCCTGTTGAGTACATAAGAAACTTGCAGTAAACTACATTTACGTAGAATAAATTCATGAGAGCTATCATTGAGGTTGTTCTAACTTAAAAACACAGGGTTAACATCAGAGAACGGAAGGTTTGTAATCTAAGCAACATTTTGTTTGTAAAGTTCATGAATCTCTCAGAATAGATAAGCATTTGATTGTTTATATAGCAATGAGTAAAGTACAGAGAGGGTAGATGAAAGTTCAAGGCCTGCAGTGGTGTTATTTTTTAATGTTTTGTCAGAGAACAACATGTTTGTACAAACTTTTTTGATGGAAAATGAATATATTTGGGTAACTTAATGAGAGACAAAATACTCAAAAAAAAAATCTAAAAAGAAGCTGTGTGAGCACAGCGTGTCTGCTTTTAAGGGAATGCACGGTGAGTGATGGCATGGCGGCAGGGGAGGACAGAAAGGACGGAAGAAATCATTAAACCACAAAGTCCAAAGTCACAAGGAGGTCTCTGAAGTAATCTGTCTGAATCAAATTTTCCCCAGCATTCATCATCTCTCAGTGAGTAGAAAACAAACTGACTGTCAAGCTCCCACAAAGTTATTTTGATTGGTCAAACTGTGCCAAGGTTATGTATTCTTTTAAGTTTTTTCCATTCCAAATGTATTTTTTATAACATGTACCTCTTGGACAAATGAATTGGACAAATTGGGAAAGTTTTCAGCGGTTGTCAGATACATTTACAACAAATGCAATGAGATGTGTATTTTGACTATTCATAAAAAAAGAAAGAAAGAAAGAAACTAAAAAAAAAAAATAAACAAATAAATTTTAAAATGCATGTAAACACAACGCAGCAGGGTTCTTCAACCCCGTTCCTTGAGAGCCTCTGCTACGTAGGTTTCAACACCTTGTTATCTGGTTTTGCACAAACCTGTTAATGAGCCATTAATTTGAGTCAGTTGAGTGCAAACAGGGAAACTGCTAAAACCTGCAGGGCAGTGGGCCTTGAAGGTCTGAGTCCATCCTGGCATTTGAATAACAGAGCAGTACACAGAAGAAGAAGCAAGAACAGAAGAACAACAAGGAAGTGTATCTTTCTTTTTCTTTCTTTTCTTTTATCCATTTATTTTAAACACTACTTAAAACAGACATATGTTTAAGAGACATTTGCTCTTTTTCTCATTACATATGAGTTTCAGACTATTTTTACATGAAGACATTATTTTGAGGAAAGCAGTAGGAAATATAAAGTAAACATGTCTTGATTAATTTGAATTAACAATGAAGAAACAGTAGTAAACAATAGTCTGCATCCAAAGCTGCAGTTGCTTTGTATCAATAATAAGAGAATTAAAGCTTTTACAGTTAAAGATTCTCTGAAACTGAGCTTCATTTAGCTCCAAACACTTTACTGTGTAAAACTGTGGGTGGACCTCCCAGCTGACAATAGGAGCGGCAGAATATCACCCTACACAGGTTACAGTCCATCAGAGAGATAAAACATGCATAGATAAGTACAAACCTTCACACACACTGCTAGCTTAGAATAACAAGTTGAATTAACATGAATGGCTAAACCCAAATCAAGAGAAAAAGTAATAATAATAATAACTTGGGTGGCTTGATGTCTAAGGGAGTGTACCACATGGGTTAGCCAGGATTTTGATTTTATAGCCTTGTTTAGTTGCTCATAAGATATTTTTACAAGTTAAAAACACATCATGAGTAAAATCAGCCACCAATGCCATAGCTGAGGATTTAAGCTTTGCATCAGCAGAGCACTACTTACACTCTTATATAGAAAAGATTGGGCCCTCTGTGTCATCACTTTCAGAATATGAAAGAAAGAAATGAAAAGAGAAGTTAGCACAAACTTAGCAGAGAAGTACGAGAGAGGGTGCTGGGCTAAATAAAACGTTTTTCCACTGCTAGCAAAACACAGGCAAATCTGTGAAATTACCATTGGGAAAATAAACAACAGACATTTCAACAATGAAAATAAATTAAAAAGGACAAAAAAAATGACGAGGCATATCTTGTCCTGGCTTGACCAGATAATTGTCAAGTAATGGTAATGGTCAGTGGTGGATTATGGAGAGAAATCACAGTGTCTATGTCTCAACATATTAGTCTGACAGTATGAAACCACTTTGGACTTTTCATCCTGAACAAAAAGAAAATCCTGTTGATTAATGTAGAGATGGACTTCTCAACTGGCGTAAATAGCTTTGTTGTTTTACTGAAGCAGCATCCATCTCATCAAATGTTCAACTCGCCTGTTTCTCAGTCTGACAAGCCTCACACTATAGCAGAAGATTTCATGCTGATTCAAACTATAATTAATTAAGTGGCAGCCAATTAACTAAAGACTCTTTTTGCAGCACAATTCTTCATAGATTCTTTGTTAGTGTTGGGGTGCACATAATTGTAGGATATGGAAAAGGAAGGGGGCTTGAAATTATTATTGTAGATGACAAGGGGGCCCTGCACAAAAAGTTTGAGAACTGCTGCACTAATTTATGTCTCTAAAATGATCTAAAGCCGATTTGCAACCAGCTATTTAAGGCCCTGTCCACACATACAGTGGCATTATGACAAATCCACATTTTTCCTCTGCATTTGCACCTTTTGTGCACATGCGAACAATTTTGAAGCACTGAAAACTGACTTTTACAAAAACATGCTCCAAGGTGAGTTTTTTTTTTCTTTCATTATATAACTGTCATTTAGGTGTGCACAAGATAACCAATGTTTTTGGCTCACACCATTGAGCTTGCACCACCATCTGTGTGGTTTGTGTAACAATATGTGCTGTCAACTGCTTTGTTTACATGGCAAAGACATGCATAGTCAGGACTGTGCTGGTGCTAAGCTTGTTATATTTTACCTGTTTCATGTAAATTCTGGCTATGCCGAAGAATAAAGGCAATAAAATGGACATGAAACTTGGGGAAAATGTAAAATGCAAAAACTCTGTTTTACAAAATACCTGTGTTTACATGGACATAGCCCAAGCTAAATATGTAGGCTTCTATTGAGACCCTTCTTGAGTGCTGTACCCCACTCAGGAATGTTGTTCATGATGTTCTACAAAGAGCACATTTTATCTTTTCCTTCAGGAATCTTTTAAAGACTCGTGTCCTCAGACAACACCTCCTCTGCTTACACATTTAATGCCTCAATTTTGCACTTACTTTACATTTCTAAACTTATGTTCTGCATTTTATTAATGTTGCAATTGAAATTTTTTATGTTTTATTCACTAGTGATGTACGGGTATTACTACTGCAATATTAAATTACACCAAAATTGGTTAAAGCATAAGGCATAAACCTTGCTTGATCCTGGTCACGACTGAAGCCTGAAAAACTGGCCTTTGCCAGAACAAGTTAACCTGCCAAACAGTTCATTAGTTTCAGGGAATGAGAAACCACTCCAACATGAGATGCAGAGTGTTTGATAAAAAGGGGAATTTCTTTGAAACCAGCATTTCTTGAATTTCACTTCAAACAGGAGCTGGGTGAATCCAGATGGGTGAGTCTTTTTTGGTAAAAAGCTGTTGGTGTTGTGTCATTTTATTTTAATAATTGTTGCAGTTCTGGTTGACTTGGTGACACACCTTGATAAAATGAGACTCATGACAGGAATAAGAACTATCACAGCCAAGATAGAGAGTAGAAGTGCAAATGTGGACATGTAAGTTGGACTTCCCCAGTTTACCCTGAATGTTGTAGCTGAGTCAGATTGTGCTTTCTGTTCCACATCACTTAGCACGCTTATGGCTGAACGAATCCTTAAACTATCCTTACATGTGGCACGCAACCGATACAGAAGTTAGTTTTCTTCCCACTGAGTCAGGCCTGTCATGGATGTGAGCAGAAAGCACTTGTAGAAAACTGACAAGGAACAATGAGGCTTCACAGTTTGTGGTTTACCATTGAAGTTCTGATAGTGATGCTTTATTTCATCAAGATACTTTCCCCATGTATTGTTTGACAGCTGTAATGAGTTTTATGTCTGTGCACAAAAGCAAATCTCAGCTTGCTTTTAGTTCTACCTCTGTGGTATGAGTGCTCAGGCAGATGTGTGACGGGGTGGATAAAAAAAGACTGTTGACAATATCAATTCATCTGCTGGCTTTGACCTGATGGGAACGAGGCCATGGCTGGTTGCGCCTCTCTTATCAGTTCATCTATGTTTACAGGGCCAACCCAGAACTGCTGCCCAAACTGTTTTTCTCTTTTTGCATTTTGCCGCTATGCCTCTGAGTTTCAGGTGGGCTTTTTGTTCCCTTTTCAGGCAGAATGCAGGCTGTGGGCTGAGGAACAATACTGCGTTCAGAGAGCAGGGAAGAAACTGCACGTAGCAATCCCCTCTTCATTTCGTAAGGGAACTCCCTGTCACCTCTGTTTTTCAGCCTTCATACCTTCCCATGGGCAAAAAGAACATCCATTCAGAGGGTAACTTTGCCCAGAAATATGCTTCTTTTTTTTTCTTTTGATGGGAATTTTCCCAACCGTTAATCATGAACTTGTTTTTGTGTGCAGATGAATATAAAAAGAAGGGAAATCTAACAACATAAGAAACATAATACACTACAAAGTAATTCATTAATTTGTTAATGTTATTAAATCTGAATTTGCAGTTTGTTCTATTTTTCAACAGATAAAATGTCTGCATTAAGAAAATCACCAGGAATCATGCCAGCTTAGTTTGCCAAGACAGAACATATGTTTAAGCCTTAAGTCCTATTGTGTCACCTGCAGCAC
This sequence comes from Rhadinocentrus ornatus, assembly GCA_037177495.1. Taxonomy (NCBI): domain Eukaryota; kingdom Metazoa; phylum Chordata; class Actinopteri; order Atheriniformes; family Melanotaeniidae; genus Rhadinocentrus; species Rhadinocentrus ornatus. Next base: position 7,620,906 of record JBAMHW010000018.1, read on the forward strand.
ATAATGCTTTGTCAATTATTATTGTAGTACATAAAGGGTTAACACTCCCTGACATCAGATACCAGTTGAATTAACCTAAGTAAGGACAGCTCCACACTCACTGAAGAGGGGTCCAAGGTTGATGTGCACGTGTTTAGCAACTTTTTAGATCTTGCAGCACATTCTGTTTAATTTCACTGCACAGACACTCTCATAAGAAAAGCATATCGACCAGGTGAGTTGCTCTTTAAAATATCATTTAAAAAAATCTATATATTATTAATCAAAAGGCAGGTATTATTAGTTCATACAAAGTTTATAGCTGCTGTTGTTGTGAACTTTGATCATTTGGTTACTGATTGTACTTACACAGGGAGCATGGTAAAAGAACCACATATTTCTGCAAGAAATAAATTAGGGAAAAGTGTAAAAACTAAAAGATTACAATATTGCCATCACAGAAATCAAAGACAGCTCATGATGTCAATTAATCAAATCTATTAAAACAGACCAAAACTTATAGATCTAATGTCTGGGGAAAAAAAGAAAACAAAAAATCATTATTGTGGTTGTTTGGTAGAGACTAGGACATAAGGTCTGTATTTTCTCATAAAAATATTCAATTATTGAGACTCTCAGTAATTCAAAAGAGAGAAAGACAGAAAAACAATTCAATGTGTTGCGCTTTGTACGTTGTTCTAATGAAATGCCCAAATAAAGATATAGAAACGCTACCAAATTTAAATTTAGCTTCCTTGTAGTTCACATTCATCGTTTTGGATAAAAGAGAGCCTAGCGCCCAGTATAACCTTGCATTTTTGCTGAGAATGTGTTACCTTCAATGCGATCTTTACCGACTCGGAAAAAGAGCGGAACGTTTCAATGTAGTTTCTGAGTCCACACGGAATATTTTGATCGTTGTACCAGAGGGCTGTCAAGTCAACAAAGGTGGATCCTGTAGTCTTCCTACCTGTAACGTAAGGTCTGTGATAATGTAAACTTCTGTTTTATTGTAAGATTACGTGTTTATTAAAGACGGTATTGTATTTGTCTATAAGAGGAGCAATTTAATGTTCTTTTAGCAAACAGATTTTTCGACTTAACGTTTGAAACTTAACGTTTCACTTTGTCATTGCTCACTAATTAACACAGCTTGTTTATGACACTGCATTATGCAAACTTTAAATCCTGGGCAGAACTTTAATTTATTTATGTGACTGAAAGAGCTTGTGTTTGACTGGTGACTAACACACTCAGTGATTAAGTGGTAATCCAATTATCTAAGCTAGCAGACCAGCCACATCAGCGTAGTACCGTGTAAACAGTAGACCGCAGATAAATTACGCTTTCATTGGACACTGTCTGCCTGTGTTTGATATCGTGTTTCTCTCAAGCAACATGAGCTCAAAAACCGAAGATAGAGGTAGTGTTGAGTTTCGGTTATAGTCATAGAGCACGTAACTTTTAGAGGAAGGAGTCAATTATTGTTCAGTGACGTCCGAGGAAAATAGTTATCCTCAGTGTTTTGGTAAGTAAGACACTATTGCGTGTGTAGCGGAATAAAAAGCTGGCTGGGGGTTACAAACAATCTTAAGTTTATTATATGAAATCTGCCGAGATACATATGATACGAGATACAGCCGTGAAAGGGGTCTCTTTTTTTGTTTTTTTCTGTCACTGCAAGTATTTTTTACATTTTTCTTTTATTGTTTTGTGTTAAGTTGTATGTAATTAAGTCAGACTTTTCAGTTAAAATCAACCTCAGCATGAACAGATGTTTGAATAAAAGACGATCTAATAAGTAAGTAACAAAACTTTATTCTACTCTAATCTATTCTGCAGGCCTGCAGGATGGCTCAGGCAGACAGCAAGGTGCTGGTTCTGGGAGCTTTAGCCGGAGTGGCTGGCATTAGCTTGGCGGTGGTGTGTTACCATGGTTTCAAGTCCAAGCGAAGAAGCTCATGTCCAGGGTTACACCTTAATCGCACTAATCAGCAGGGGTCTGGCTTCTTGTTGGTGGATGGCCCTGGTGTGTCGAGCGGTCAGACTGAGGTGTTGGAGCGTCTTGAGGCTCTGCTCCAGTGTGTGTCTGAGCTGAAGGATGAGATGAAGGCATTGAAGAATGCTTTGCCAATGCTGCAGGAACAGGTCAGGGAGGAGCTGGGAGAACGTCGAGGCAGCCCTTTACACAGGGCCACACCAACACGAAGGAAGAGGCCCGCAGCCTCCATCGCCAGAGCTGAGGGTAGGAGCTCAGAGGAAGCTGAAAGTGAGGGAGGGTGAGTAATTTTAACAGTAATGGATTAAGTATTGTCTTTAATCACTCTTCATGCAGCTGGACTGGTAGCTCTTGAGTTGCCTGTGCTAAACATGGGTCTGAGTGAGTTTTATTTAGGTTTACAGAAAATATTTTGAGTTCAGATGGGGAGTGGGTACAAAATCAACTAATCCACTGAGGCTTCAAGTTACAAGTTTAAAATCAACATTTCTGCAAGATAAATAATATGGGCTAAAATATCTCACATTACTATTATAGGGAAATTCTATAGCAGTCCAGTTCTGTTTGATGACTGTAATACCATGCATACACAACATATTTATAATACCATCATAGTGAATCCACGCTCCACCAGTGGTCAGCGCTTTACAATTAACTGTATTTCAATTCAGACAAAATTCACACAAAGCTGCGCTTATCTGCACATTTTACTGTTTTTTATATGAGATGCCAAAAAAGCCAAGTAGCCTGTTAAAAGCAGCTCCTCATTTTTCAGACTCTTGAAGAATTTATGCATTCCTGCTGTGACTATTCTGGTCACAAGAATTCACTCTTGACACTGTACTGAAGCAAAGGTTTTCTTTAATTTCATGAACTACAAAACACTGTTGAAACTAAGACAAAAAAAAGTTAATAATGTTCTTTCAATATCAAGGCTCACAAAATAAACACAAGCATCACACTTACTAGAAATAGTCACAGTAAAACACTCTTTTTTTATTAAAAATCTCAGTGTAAACTCAGTTTTTAGCAAGGTCAATTAAACTAGTTATAGAACAGTAGAATAATTAACAGGAATATAAAACTTATCCACCGTTATCTTGGCTATTTTTTGGCTTTCAGGGCACATAGTCACATAACCGAAAATTACTTAATGGTGTAATAAAAAGAAAATTAGTGTAATCTGGGAAAGTCCCTTGTTTGTATGATTTAAATAACCGTGCAGTAACTTTAGCTTTTGTTTTCCTTTTTTTTCAAAGGTGTCATCACCTGGTCTTTTCATGTATCCACTGTCCTCTAAGTGTCTTTAAATATTTTTTTTGAAAACTTATTAAACAAAAAAACAAATCAAACATAGAGCTTGTTCTGACCCTTCGCTCATACCACAACTTTGTCTCGTGAGAGTTCATGCAAGCTTTTGACTAATGTTAATGAGGCTGATTGGCCGCAGGAAGGCCAGAGTCAGAAGAGGGCTGGCCCAGTGCATGCACAGTGCGTCCGACTCCAGAACATCAACAGCTTAGTGATGCCGAGCGAACCTGACCGAGCTGCAGCTAATGGAATTTAGCCATTTATGTTAGAACCAGATTCCGAGTCTGAGAGCGAAGATACCGAGATGGTGGAAGAAGCATGTTTGCAACAAAACGTTTACAAAAAATTACGTGGCAGAGCACTTTACCCCACTTATAAAAAAGAAAACACGGGGGCATTTTTGTACATTGCAGGGTGTTAAACTTTTAGGCTCGTCCCTTAGCATTAGTGTTAGCTGCGTCAGCAGTAAAGCATAACTTTATATTAGTAGCGACACTTCCCGTCTGCATTGATGATGAGCCGCTCAAAGTAGGAATTGCCCCTTTCCAACCGCAGGGTTGATGCCATCTTCGCCTGAAATTGTCCCAAATTACTAAAACATTCAGGCGCAAGATGTTTAGCACAAACATAGAGTGCTGCAGGCAGAGATGCAGGTACATTATTACCAACAATGAATTTAATACATTTGTCCTTAGTAGATTGGTCTGCTGCTACAGGGAGACTAAAATATTTTTAAATTGGTTTTGGCAACTGACGACCAAATGACATCGGAGCGCTGTCTTCACACAACTTGTTGTTATCGTGACAGCGGTAGGCTGAGCAGGAGATTTTAGGTGTGGAATAGGGGCTGGCTTATTTAAATAGCCTCCTGGGATGATGAAATCCGAGGAGTAAATTAAAATCACGTGTTTTTGAGAGTTTACCTTTGTGGGCGGTTATGCTGTACACGAAGGGCCCAGACGGAAAAACTTGACCGTCTTCAAAAGAAAGGCTTTCAGGGAAGTTAACACTTCGGTCCAACAGCAATACACATGTTTTAACTTGAAAAAAAGTGCAATTTCCTTTAAAGAAAAAAAACAAAACATCCACAAATGGTGTCAACTTATTAGTGCATAATTTTTCTCAGTTCAGCGTTAAAGTTTCAAGGAAATGGCTAGTGAGAAACTCTTTGCAAAAGATTTGTCCAGCCGATTGTGGACAATATTTTATTAATATTAATTGTTATGTAATGTCATTATTTTTAATGCATTTTTATTTCATCTACCGCAAATTTACAGCAGTTTCCTCAGCTGTGGCTGGTGGTAGTGCTATATTAATAAATTAATGATGAATTTGATAATGAGGATGAAGACAAGAAGGGGTGTAAAACAAGGACAAATAGAACTTAGTAAAGTTATGGATTCTCCAGCATTGCTCAACAGCCAATTAGAATGATTTCCCACTTCTTCTGAGGCTGGTTAAACATCTTGAGAAAACTGCTCTGACAATGTAGATGGTGCATTACACAGAGAAAATAACAAAAAAAACAGAAGTTCACGGGCCACAAAAGTTACATTGTAAACCTTTTTTCTTACTCATACTGAAGGACATATAAGCATTTGTTTTATAAATCTCCATTGGGACTCTCCATTGTTACAGTATATAACCTCGTCAAAGTCTGATAAAAGCCGAAAGTAATCTGATTCTGAGTCACATCACAGAAAATGTGTTTTCAGCCACCCAACCAAACATCCATTCATCTGTTCATTTCTTATACATGCTTTTTCCAATGCAGGGTCACGGGCAGGGTCGCAGCGTTTTTTTTCTCAAACACTGAACACTATGATTAACAGATCTAAGTTCAGCTCAAGAGCACACATCTAATTATCTCACCTTCTGTGTTGCCACGTTTGCTTTGATGCCGAATTTCAACTCCTTTTTTTTTTTTTTTTTTTTTAACAAAATTAATCCAGTTTTTCTTGTTTTCATTATTACTCTGCAATTTCAGTAGACAACCCAAGTTCTGCAAATTCCTGCATCCGTTGAAGAGGCATTTCTCAAATGAAGGCTAAACAATTAGTCAACAAGTTGCTAGTTGGAGGCAGTTGCATAATAGTGGGCCTAGTTGTAATGTTACAGTTTTAGAGGTGAGGTTACTTTTTCTTACCTTATATACTAGATTACGTCATGGAATCGAAGGTTTTTTTGCTTTTCTATTTTTTGTGTGTGTTTTGTGTGTGTATAATATGTGTATAGCTTGTGTGCAATAGGCAATGGGGGTGGGAGCATGTGTGTAAAATGTGTATACAATTAGGCACTTCTTACTTCAAGAAGAATTACTTCTTGTCATTATGTCGACTGTCTGACACCGCATTGCTGTTGTGTTATGAAGGCATTAAAGAGCACAGCGTGGAGCCCAAGAAAAATTTGCCTATTGTGTCAATATAGTATATCGTATTAAGAAACAGTTTACTTTACACCAAAGTACCAGAAGAAATATTATCTACTGTCTCAGGCTAACTGAGTAAAACATTAATTGTATGGAGCAGTCTTGCACCTTTCATCCCAGCTAGAAGTTTGGCTTTGATCATGGTAAGATAAAAGGAAAAAGTGCTTCAAACTAATAATAACTTTACACCAAGCATGAATAGTATAAATAAAAATTAGTTTTACGATCAACCAACAGGGCAGTTCAAATTTAGTTAAGTCTGTTAGATTAAAATGTAACTTGTTAAACCATTTTACATTTTACTACCAGTTAAGAGTTTGTCTCAACAAATTTGTGATCTTGTTATTGGACAGTAATAATGTTGAATCAGTGTCATCATTACACTCTTTGTCCAGCAGACTACACTGTTTACAAAACTTACTGTGGAACAGCTGAGTCTGTTTGGTCTGTATTAGTTGGAAGATAGCTGTGAAATTGCTGTGGTTTGGTTCATGTTTCTCCTATTTCTTCGAGCTTACCACTGGTATCTTGTTCAGGCACAATGGTGCCTCATATTCTAGTGATTTGTCTAAACAAGTACTTCACAAGGACAAACACACAATACAAAAACAAAACAACTTTGTAGCATCTGAACAGGTGGTAAATTATGAATAACAATTTTTAAGGTTATTTCTACATTTAAAAACTCACCTAATAACCAATATGCAATTCTTTTTCTTCCTGCTTTACCTGTTAAACTTGCTGGCTGGCGTAATACACAACATTACAACTGGACATTATGCCTGAAGTGCTGCAGCGCTGCAGTCATCCACCTACATCCTCATCTAAGCACCTTGAACTAATGCCAGCCTGAGAAATATTAAACTATAGACATGTTTCTTTCACTACCATTTAAGGTTTATTAATCCAAGGTCTTAATGATTTCAGGAGTCAGGTAACATTCGAGCGTTTCGTCTGCCTCATTTTTGCGACATAAGAAAGCCAAAAAGCTGTAAAAAAAAGTGTCAGCAATGTGTTTGAATGTTTTAAGAATCACATATTCATGGATTGTTTGTTTTATTTAAAAAAAAAATAAACATTTGTTCTTAACATAGTTCTTAGATACACCCTATGGTGCCCCTGGACACATCATCAGTGATGTAACCTGGGATCACAGAGGGTTTCGAGTCTTTCAACAATCAGACCCCCTCCTCCAGGCGACCCAGCCAGGGCTGATCAGGTCCCAACTTGTGTCCAGGTAGTGCTACCCTACTTGCCACGCCTCTCCCCTCTTGATCCACAACCACCTTGACGCAACTTCTGCAGCGTTGATGGCCAACTTGACAGCCCTTCGCTGACTGGCTCCTGTGATTTTTCTAGGCCCCACAGAGGGATTGGCCCACAAATCTTCGGCATCCCACTTCGATGGGTTGGCATTGTGCCCACCAGCCATTGTTCCGGCACTCCTCCACTAGCTCCGAGTACTTTGCCCTCTTTCTCTCATGGGCCTCCCCCATCCGGTGCTCCCACAGCACAGTGAGCTCCAAGAGAATTACCTGCTTGGTTGCTACTGAGGTGAGGACAATGTCTGGCCTTAATG
>JBAMHW010000018.1:7643095-7665736 GCA_037177495.1 Rhadinocentrus ornatus
GTCATTGTCATGTTGGAAGACCCAGCCACGACCCATCTTCAGTGCTCTAACTGAGGAAAGGAGGTTGTTCCCCAAAAATCTTGCAATACATGGCCCCGGTCATCCTCCGTAATACAGTGCAGTCGTCCTGTCCCATGTGCAGAAAAAACCCCCAAAGCATGATGCATGATTATTAACATGTATGAAAATGGATGCGAAATCTGAAACACTAACAGATGGAGTGAACGTGGACACTTAATTGAGTACTGTATTAACCATAAAAAACCTTCCCCTACACTCTTAGCCATAATGATAAATGCATGATTAATATTATTCGTATAATAGTATCAGGATACACATTTTTGAGGTAAAAACACAATCACTTTTTTTAAAGATGTTTTTGTGTGTGTGTTTGTGTGTTTTTATTATCTAACATCTGTATCAGCTGAGAAAATATTAGCCTCAGATCAAAACAGTATTGTTACCTTACTAGAAGTTCAAATATAATGAATTTCTATCTTTAAGCATGTTTTTATTACACTTTGATGATATCCATATAATTGTAGCACAGTACTACTTGAAACATTTATTTTATTATTTCCTTTCATTTTACTCCTAAAAAAAACATAGCCTTCATCAGTAGTTTTCCGGACACTTTAATGGTTATTTTTGGAGATGTGAAGTGATGTTTGTGTAAAATACTTAAACAGAAAACACATTTCTTCCACTCTTTCATGCACTATCAGAGATTCATTCAAACCCTTCAGAATTTTTAAACGAATTATGGGTTGTCCTTTTTTCTGTCTTTCTTACACTTTTAAATACAACATTTCAGAAATGCCTTGAGGAAATTGCAGTATTGGAAGGGGAGGTTGTGGCCATTGAAATCTCGGTGTAATGTAGAATTATTTGAGTTTTTTTATGCCAAGTTGAAGTGTGTGTGGAGATTTCATTTTTTTTGTAGGATTTTTGCTGCAAAGTTAGAAGAATTATCAGCTGTCATGGCTGAAGCTTTGTCTTCACCAAAATCCACTTTATTTACCAAATACATTAATACCTATAAATACATTTCCTCCGAGTCTTTTGTACATCTAGAGGTGTTGATTGACATGGACATAAGCTGTAGCTTTACTGGTTGGCGACAGTAGTTGTATTTCAAAGAGCACCACTGACATAAATACTACAAGTGTGGTCCATTTTTAGTTTTGTTGTGCGTGTCTGAGTCAACACCTTCCTTATCAGGTTTCATTCTTTAAAAGCACTTCTGTTGTGTAAACCTTATCACTATTGTTGACCTCTGTTGTCAGCCACTTCATAAAAGATAATGCCTGACATGGTGTCCATTATCGGGAATTAAAGTATAACAAAAGAAGTTGATATGTGGACCACAAGTGGGGTGTAGTGTAAGATGTTCTTTTGTTTGAATGGACATGTGTGAGCATATGCATACATTGGGTTTCATGGGAGGATTTCATGGCGGTTAGTGTGAAGCCTGTTTGTATAAACTCAGTAAACTGACGGTCTGGGGGATGTGATTACTGGTGGCAAAATTTTTTTAAATTCTTCTAGCACCGGCTTTGTTTATAGCTGCATTTAATGATTTGGACGTGTGAATTCAGCCAGTGTAAATCCCTGACTATAGGGCCTCACTGATGGTGCAAAAGCCATGGATTATGCTAGGAGACTGTGGCAGTGCCAGTTAGAGAGTGGAGAATGGAGTTGCTTTAATTTTAAACAGTTGCCTCGCCATTCGTGGCAGTGCTACACTCTGTTTTCAGTAGCAATGGAAAGCCTCTGTGTGTATGTGTGTGTGTGTGTGTGTGAGAGAGAGAGAGAGAGCAGACATCACTCTGCTCTCTCTCTTTACTGTAGGAACACTTGAGACTCAGCCACAAATCCCATCCTGTCTTCAAAGAAAACAGTATCATCTCACTTTGTCATGGGCTGTGTGTCAGCAAGCTTCACATAGTTCCACATATTGTCACACATTTGGTCACGAATCTGTTGGTTTCTTCCTCCTGCTTCTGTACAGGTTTTAGCCTGGAGGACTACTTGGGACCCTCTTTTTTGAATGAAGTCTTTATGTTTGGATTTGAAGGCTGAAATCAATCTTAGTTCCGTCTAAGCACCTGATATTTTGGGCCTTTTGTTTTTGCCCAGTAGAGTAGGGGATTTCATTGAGCTGTAATAAAAATGTCTAAAATTATGCAATTAAGTGATCCAGCCTCCCCTCGTCGTCCCCTGTCATGTTTTGCTGCTGCTAACCTTCTCCTCCCTTTTTATATTTCCTCTTGCTTTTCTTAGAGTCAAAGAGAGATTGTATTTCAACTCTGAGTTAAAAGGAAAAGATAAACAAGAGCAGGTAGGCCCCTGAGGGTAGACACACCTCTATACACCTTTACATCCCATCTCCTTATACGCCGCCTCCTCTTACTTCTCTCTGCCCCCACCTGTGCCTCTCCAGTAGAGGCCTGGAACTTTTTCACCTGGTAACAAAAGATATGTTGCATAACACAAAAAACATCCCATGCGCTGCATTCTGCAGGGTGCAGGAAGGTTACTTTTAGATGTGGATATTTATATTTATAAACTGACTCACAGATTTGCAATGGTGACAAATGTTGACATCTATCCGCTACTTCTTTTCAGTCCAGGTTTTGAAATGATACACTAATGTGTTAGTCCAATCATGAGCTCTGTATCTCCTTGGCTTGCATACTACTTGGTAAACATTACCAGAATTGCTACATCTGGATAATACTAATGCAAGAAGCAAAAATATGTGTTGTGGTATCTGGATGTTGAGCAATCTGTCCTATAGCTCCCACCTGGGAAGCACTTGATCTCGATCATGATTACTATTTATCTCTGGTATGTTGCTCTAGTTGCTGCTTTGATTCATTGCATTTAATTACATCAGCAGATTGCAACATGTTCCACACAAGGGTGAATGACTAAACATTTAGCAGAAATCTTTAGGAAAATTTTAGGTAGCTGAGTACATTTGTTTATTTCGCACCTTTTTGATTCACCAGTCAAAATCATTTAGGGGACAACAAGACCATAAAACTAAACAATAAACTCTGGATTGCTCCTTAATTTGAGCATCGACAAGGAGTACTTCCTGTGTATCAGTGTGTTAATAGGAGGTAAAAAATTATTTGGGGCTTTTCTGTGTAAAATAGTGGCATTGTAGTGAATTTACAGTGGTAGACAGTGTTTTTGTTTGCATTACGAACAGAAATGCATTTGGATTTTTGCAGAAAATAGTCCAAATTGAATGAGTACCCACCATTCACGACTATACCTGAAATAAGCCGTTTTTACTGTACTCTAAGTACAAGTACTAAGCCAAAGCTCACTCTATTTGTAATAATCAGTTAAATATTACATAAAATCAAGATCTTATAAAATATATCTCATTCGTGCCAACCTTTTCCCCCTAGTCAGTGCCCCTGTCTGGCCCACCATCAAAACTTTTCTAGACCCACCCCTGCATAGCTGAAGTATTAATCCTTTCTACCACCTGTCAGCTACTTTGTCAGCATTTTCCATTCTTCAGCTTCCCGTGGTAGTGACATGGATCTGTTTGACATAAAACTGCCTACCTTTGCTTGCGCAACGCTGTGAGATAAATATGTCCTGGTGTTAACCAGCAACCGCTAGTTTCCTTATTCTCAGTTGAACGATTAACAAACGCAACAAAAGACACGATACTAGTAACAGAAAAGCCGATCAATGACAGCCGTTCACGAGGCACAACGGGTGGATTTGAGAAATGTGCAAAATTATAAGAAAATCTTTTGAATACATGCGGGAAAAGTGTGGCTGTTGGAGCAGTTTGCATTGAAAAAATGGGCAAATATCCCAGTGGCTGGATGTGCCAAGCTCATAGAGACGTCATATGAGACTCACATCTTTAATTGCTACAAACGGTTTCCCTACAAAGTAATGACTAGGAAGGAGTGAAAAGTTATACACGCTCAAGTTTTCTTCATAATGATTTTCTTCCTAAAAAAAAAAAATGTTGTTTAATTGTTGTCATGAATGAATTATTTAGGCAATTTCCCTCAGCCCAAAGTAGAGTAAAATCATTGCTTATTCTTAAGTTCTAATTCACTTTACAGATATATAGAGAGAAATAAGTAGGGAATCTTCAAATTTGAGAGGCTATTTTTAAGAAGCTTTCAGATAAGTTTAGATAAATTAGATTAAAAAATTTTCCATCCTTTCGTAAGTGCTTAAATCTTCAGTTTAATTATATTCAAATTACTTTCTTAATATTTTTCAGGACCCTGGACAGTGCTCAACGTTCAGGCAATAAATAATTAAATCTAGCATGTTGCTATCAATAGGATTAGGAAAATAAAATAAAATGACCTAATACCTGGGAATTATTCCAGAATATTGTTTGCTTTGCTTGTATTGGTCATCACTCAGGTGGGTAAAAGGAAGTGATGAAGGTGCTATATTGAAAATTTTTACAGTTGATCCTGACGGTGACATGATTTTATTCACTAAGCTTCATATGACAACAGCCAGTTTCACTGTAGCAGCAAAGAAAAGACAATAAGATATTTCAGGTCGCCAGTCCATCGCAGGGCCAACATATATAGGGACATACAACCATTCACGCACACATTCATTCCTAGGGAGAATTTAATCCTAATATGCATGTCTTTGGACGGTGGACGGTGGGCTGGAGTACCCAGAGAGAAGGTATGCATACACCGGGAGAACATGCAAACTCCACACAGAAAGTTATGATTTTTCATTCCTGCTCAGTCTTGCTGCAAGAGGGGCTAAAACCAATCCAGTCAAGCAGATGCTCCTGTTGCTGTTGAGCACATCCTCATGAAATACTCCTAGAATACAGTAGCTGAAAATGAGAACGATTCACAGCTGAAAGTGTTGCATACAGATGCTTTGAGAAGCTGATAAACTAGTTGAATAACTACTTGTTCTTGAATGACATGAGCTGAAAATAGGATTAAAATCTAGTGGCGAAGCACAAACCAACTCTGTCTTGCACCATTTCTTCATTTAGTGAACGGTGACAGATCGGCTCAAAGCATTTACATCCAGCCGCCTGTTTTTATTGGACTCCAGACAGCACAACTGCAGACCGATAGCATCTCTGTTATGGAGCTCTTAACTTATGGAGTGCCAGCCAGTGGCTGTGTGGGCGCACTCTGAGCAACATTAAGAAAATAAACACACATCTTTTTTTGGTTACAGTTGCACGCAAATCATTTTCCTTTGATTACTTTTACGGTGTTTTGAAATGATTCATAATTGTCTTATCACAATTAAAATTCCAGGGAAAGCATTAGCATGGAGAGAAATGTCACACCCAGTAAGTCTGAATTATATTTTAACGTTTGGTTTTCTTTTACATTTTAATTAGTTACAAATTAGAAAATTATCAACTGAATCCAACGTCCAGTTTTTTTCTTCTTTCTTAGTATGATTGATAATTGTAACCACATTGTCCTTGTTTTGTAACTACTTGTTAATCTCACTTCATCTCATCTGTGATTTCTTTGGCCTTTTGTTTCCTGCACGTTGTGCCTGAGCAGTCTCAATGCACATTTCAGATTTAGAATCCATCCGGTCAACAATGGCAAGTCAGTCGTCGCTGTCAGACGACCTTTATATCCACTGATACTTAATGTGGAAAGGTGTTTCTGTTGCTCGGTGGTGTTTGACAGAGCACCAGCAGGATTAGACACAGGCAGGCCGTGAAAATACTTTGATCAGCTCACTCCTCCAACCCTCAGCGTCCTTCTAACTCACAGATCCCAAAGCTGAAATTGCCCATGTTTCCCCTCCACCTGTCCATTGATCCAAATCTGTGCATCAATTAACAAGCGAGGGAATGAGGTGAAGCAGCTTATTTTTGCTGATGTTGTGTAATAATGAGGAGTCTTGTTGGAGATCACTGAATGTTGTGACTCATCGTTAATGACCCAGAGAAAAGGTGGTGTGACCAAGAGCTGCTGCCAGACATCTCTCTACTTTTCTTTCTGAAAGCTGACTGAGGTTGAAATAAGTGCTTGATGGATTTAGATTCCATAGGTGTTTCTTTGCCCAAAAATCATTTTTCAGTTGATCTTTACTCTTTATAACCAAATAATATGGACAGCTATGTACTGCACTAAAAAATGTTTGTTTCTAATCTATTATAAGACTAGAGCACCTCTTTATTATCAATATAGTGACTTGAAACACACTGCAATTAATCCAATTACATTTAAACAATGGTAAACGTATTTGGAAGTATAATAATTTATTTAGTTGAATAAATTAACCAAAGTAATGGATCAGATTTTGCAGGGGATCAGATTGCAGTCTAACTCATCAAGATGTCAGAAAGCACAAACCAAGCCAGCGGTCTTGTTGATATTTTACTCTGAACTGAATTTAAACGGTCACATCAAATCGCTTGCAAAGTCTGCCTTCTGTCACTTTATAATCATTTCTAGAAAAAATTTTCTGATGTGTCCGAGTGACTTGGAAAAACTGGATTGTGTATTTATTTTCAGCAGACTCGACTACTGGTACCAGTCTATTTACAGGTTTAACACAAAAACTGATCTAGAACGCTGCTGCTTCCTCACCTGCACCAGACAGGTGGATCATATCTCACCTGTTCTGAAATCTTTACACTGGCTCCCTGTTAAGCAAAAATAGATTTTAAAGTACAGTAGCTGCTGGTTTATAAAGCTCTGAATAGCTTAGGGCCCAAAGCATCTCAGCTCTTCTGGTTGCACTATGGACCTTCCAGGCAGCACTGATTCAGGTGTAAAAGAATGCAGTTGGAATGTCCTAATCTAAAACAACTCAATCCTCAAACATTTAGTTGCAGATCGAGCAAAAGTCATGTTATGAGTTTTTATACCATGTTACTTCTGCATCAAACAGTTATTTCTTTTACTTACTCATCACTGGTGGCTCCACCTGATTATCTTTTATGTCACCAAGCCAGAAATCCATTGGATCTGTGCTGTCTGCAGATGCTGATTGCTTAAGTCCAGCAAACAACCCATTATAAAAAGAAATCATTGAAAACAATGTGATCCCCAGCCTAACTGCAAAACTGAAAGAAATGCATCAATTAATGGGGTTTTTTTGACAGGTAATCACGAGCATCATTGTATCATTGTTTTACATTTTCAACACGCTATCTGTGTGGAAAATGTTCCTGTCTTCCAGTGGATTCTTATTTTTTTCTGCTATTTCTCGAAGGTATCAAGCATCTCGTGTTGAGATTTTAATGGTGTTAAGATGCACTTATGTAAGATGCTTAAAACTGTCTTAAGGCTAAGATATTATCAAAACAAACTAGTTTACATAATAGGCTGTCCAGACACATAGTAAAGTTGTTCACAACTGTTCTGAACACCTATACTCTCACAAATAGCTAAAAATATTATTTCCATCTGTCATAAGATAGTTGTTCATCTTCCCCTGTTTCACTTCTGCTCCTGGATAAGATATTTTTTTCTTTTAGATTAGTTTTCAGTTTGTTTCGCTTCGATTACAAAATTATGAAGACAGCAGATTTGAGACTGTTTGACTGTCAATTATTTTTAATCTGACTACTTTTATTTTCATATTTATATGAATATTTTTATTTTCTCTTCACAGGTATGCCATCATGTGTGGAATTATGGCAGAATATGACACAACACAAAACAAGATAAAGAATGGTTACATCTTTAAGGTAAGGTACATAAACTGTGTCGTAGTTGTATATACTGCATATTGCTTTAACAAAAAAGGAGAATGGCATTTAAGCCAGGAAGCCTCTCCTACAGCCAGCCAGTTACATAATATGGTGCATAGAACAACGGCACGTAGCACTTTATCTTCTGTCAGCAGCTTCCACTGTGTACCTTCAGAACTCTTTGACAGGTGAAAAGAGAGACAGAGTGCTGAAGAGGGAAGATATGAGAAAAAAAAACTCATCAAAGAGAGAGAGAATGGAAAAGGAAGAGGGAGGGTGCGTGACAAGCGGGAGTGTGCGGTGGCTCCGCGAGATCGCGTGTGTGCGAGGTGTTTGTGAAATACTTGTGGGTTGGTGAAGCAGGACAAATCAGGTCAGAACAGAAAGCAGTGAAACAGCAGCTGTATCATGAATCAACTGTGAAAATATTCTTCCGCTTTTTCTGTCTTCCTGCCCAGGATCATCTGGATAAAGCCATTGAGTTGAAGCCCCAAGACCCCATGTCCTACTACCTGCTGGGCCGCTGGTGCTACGCTGTATGTGACCCTCTGGACACACTGAGCAACACATCTTTCTCTCCTATCTGTCCTCATAAAGATAATCTGTGAATTATGGTGGCTGACATGTCTGCGTGGCCTCCTGCCTTCCGTTGCTAACCCACCCGCGGTTTCCCCTCTTTCGTTCCTACTGCTTAGGTTTCCCCAAGATTTGTTGTTCCCTCTGTAATATTCACAGAATGCACTCTGGGAGGTTAACACCAGCCATTGTTAACTTAAAATCAGATTGTAGCAGAGAGATGGTCTCATCCTGTTTCCATTTGGCTCGTGTTCTTTTAGTTCTGCTGTTATTTTTGATGCAGCTCCAGATTGTTTTTATGACCATCATGCCTCAGTCAACATTTATTTTAAAAATAATATCTGATAATGAATCATTGTCATTTAGGTACTTAACTTGAAACTTGGCAATGTGTTGAGTATTCCTTTTGTTTGTTTGTTTCTTTTTATTGAGCTGGTAATCATGAAACTTGGTACCAGTTTTCAAACTGGCTGCCTGACAGGAAGGAAGCTGTCACAGAGATGGTTCCTGATTAAGTTATATAACACATGAACAAGTGTACTTTACAACAGAAAGGGAATGCAGTGGAGCAGAAACACCTGATATGTTCCAAGATGGCGCTTTTTCAGGTTGTCTGTGGTTCCTTTCACCAGTGATCTACTGTTTGCATTCAGCCAGCTGTTCAGTCTGCCCCTGATAAATGGTGTGAGGCAGGAGTGTTATATGTGTGACCCAGACTTTACCAGGTCATTATCACCTTCTACAAAATGTGCCAGCTGAAAGTATTGTTGTATATGGTTAGTGTGGTGATGAAAACGCAGGAGATTGAGTGCTAAATTTAAGGGAATTGATAGACTTTAGTATAAAGCATGTAAGAAATGTTGTGGGAATTTGTTTTTATAAAAGATAAAAGATGATTATCTTAGTTTAAATTATACTTACAATAAATTGTTTATAATTGCTTTAAGCTATTGCAATATCAAAAATCAGAGCTTCTAACCTCAGACTGGAAATGAAGAACACCAGAGAGAGGTCAGATTTGTTTGTTGGAACATTTTTTAGTTAATTTCTTAAAGGCTAAATAATTGGGATTTTTTCTGTAAAAATCATTTAAAATGTTCTTATTTGTTGCGAGGGATAAAAGAAAGCTTCCCTATAAACAATCTTTCCTCTATATCAACAATGTCTTTGTCAAGCTTTTCTCCTTTGAATTACTTCGGTGTACTGTGTAGCTCTTTCCTACTTCCTGGTTCCTTAACCAATCATATGCGACTCCCTAAAGTTGTCAAACAACATCGCAGCGTTTGGTATTTTATTTCGGCAAAAGAACCTGCAGTAATGATGTTTTGGCCAAGTGAGTAGTGTGTTTGTCCTTATAAACTTATGAAATTACTATCAAATTACTTACCGAAAACAGCTGCAGCGTGGCATTTGTAGTTGAATAATGTAGCTTTTGTTTACAATATTTTATGCTAACGTAAATTTGCGCGTGAAATTAGCGCTAGCATTGCAAAGCATAGCAACTTACTGTGTGTGAATCATCTTCGCTCATCATCATGATGTTTGCTGGTGCTATGTTCTCCGTCCTTTATAGACTGTATAACTAACTAATAATAACCGACAACCTGCGCGAAACTCTCCGAGGCGGGGGACGCTTTCCGTGTTTTTTTCTTTCGACTGCAGTTCTGATGTTAAACACTAGGTGTCACTGATACTTATTTTGCCTTTAAGTGAGCTCTATAACTGCTGACCAGAATTAACTTTTAATCGCAAAGCAGATTACAAAAGCAAAAGAGCTTCAGCTTCTTAATTTAAAAGTACAGTAAATGCAGCGCAGTTTGAATGTGGAGCTGGTTCGAGTACAAGATGATCAGGCTGAACACTTTTATTCCAGAATCTAAGTGTGCAATAAAGAAATCCACTGCAAATCTGAGCAGCTTACGGAAAGGAGATATCTTCAAATGAAACAAAATACCTTCTGCTTCTTCTTTTTTTTTCATTTTTACTTTTATTTATTTGTTAATTCTGTTTTTCATGGGGCTTTTTTGGTCAGTTTTTAGGAGGGTGTAACCTTCAAATACACAAATATAGACCCCTAGCAAAACATAAGTTTTATTTTATTTAACCCTGTTTTGTTTTTAATTAGTCCCTTTTAGACTTTGATGTCTCATTCCTTTGCAGGTTGCGCAATTGTCATGGATTGAGAGAAAAGTTGCTGCTACTCTATTTGGTGAACCTCCAAGCGCCACGGTTGAAGATGCACTAAAGAATTTTCTCAAGGTACATTCTGCCGTTGTTCTTCACTGTTCATTAATAACAAGCACTTCACACTTCATTACTGATTTAGTCCTTAATACACAGCTGAATGAAAAGTAGTCTAAAATTGAGAGAAAGGTGTTTTGCTGCAAAGATGGAAGGAAGGAGCCTGACAAAAGTACCACTTACAGGTTATCACGGTGTGGCTGCCTTTCATATCCTCAAAAAACACTAAATAAAATAATGACTTCAGCCTTTTAAAGTTACAAAAATAATCAACACCACGTTTTTCCCATAGCCTGAAGATAGGATATTACAGCATTTTGTTCCAACAAAGTTGGTAATAAACAGTCAGCAGGATAAATGATGTTTTACAAAGAAGAATATTCTTTTATCTAATGGATTAGCATTGATTTTTCATGTTTAACTGATTGCACACGTTTCCCTGCACAGCTCTGATTAATGCCTTACGTTCTGCACAGTCCTGTTTATGTTGTGCTCTGAAGCAATTTGCCTCCAGGTTACCCCTGTGCTCAGTTTTTAAAAGTGTAAGCCATGTGTTTTTAGAGAGGCTTAATCTGTGTTCCCACATTTCAAATGTTTACACAGTAGAGAAAATACTTTTGCTCCTGGCCAATATTCCTGTGCATGTTTCTTCCTCGTGTCTCACCTGTTAATTTGACTCAAATAGTCTATGTTCCAACATGCCACTCGTGACCTGAAGATCTTTTGTAAAACTTGAGCAGATGCATCATGCAGTGTGGTGCAGTGCAGGTGGCCACCTTCTAACCAACAGCCACCATGTTTGACTACCAGTGGTGCAGAGAAGAACAGGATATTGCTTCTGTTTCTGGTCTTTTTCATATGGTATTTTCATGTGTAAATTTCTGTGTCCTATAAATGTAGGTGTTTTCAATCTGAATGAATGTGATCTAGTTGAAGTAGAAGGTATCAGCCAGTACAACTGTAAATATAGCCATGGTCTGTCTTTATCATCTTTTTTTTTTTTAAATCCAGGTTGAAGAGCTCCATCCGGCTTATTCCAAACTCAACTATGTGTTTCTAGCTAAGGTCAGTGGTGGAAACATCAGGGTGAACTGCTCTGCAGAAATCTGTTGGGATGAAACAATGACAGCTTTTTGTTCTTTTCCTTGGCAGTGTTATAAAGACTTGGGGCAGAGGGAGAAAGCCAGGACAATGTGCGAAGCAGCTTGTTCAATGAACACCGTCTCCAAGGAGGTAGATGTCAAAGAAAAATGCATTTACTTCCATTGCTTCCACCTTGACTCATCTCGCTTTACAATTACAAAGCTGTCAGGATTATAGAAGCAACCTTATTGTTCTTGTAGTTGCCTGCTATGTTTATGTGCTTTTAATTTTATCTTTTTTTCTTTAGGATGAAGAAGCACAGAAGGAGCTGGATTTTCTTTGCCCAGCTCTCGAGTTGTAAGAAGAGTAAAAGAGTGTTTTGGAAGTTCATTTTCCATCTACAGATACTACATTTGTGTATGTGTGTGTGTGAGAGAGTGGGAGTGAGTGTGTGGATATAGCATCCATTAATAAGTTAATTCACTCTGTGAGTGCAAGGAGGTATGTTGTGGCATAATATAGATTATCAATAGTTGTGATTGCCACCACATTTGTGCTGTCCTTTTTATTTTAATTCAGATTTGTATTCCAGTTCTTTAATGGTTAAAGGAACATTTTTAATAATAAAAGCAAACTCCCAATCAGTGAAATAATTAGCTTAATTTTCCTAAATGATCAAGTCGGTTGTTATGAGTTCAGTTTGGTAGATTCTATATTGTTAGATCAAAGTAATTTACTCATTTTTAAGCAGATGGCAGTTTTATTCATTCAGCTGTGATATATATTTTTTTTTACTTTAATCAGAATAAATCAGTCACTTTCCTACAGCAAGTCTGTGTAATATTTGTAGAAATTTGCAAATGCAGAAGTTACAACCTTCATTAATATATATAGTAAGCAAGAATTAATGCCATGTAGCCATCATCACACTGAATGGCATGCATGCTAAAAGAAATGACATCAAAAGAAGAGGAAATTAGCTAAATTGTAAGAAAAAATATAATCAAACCCTGATCCCAGTCTATGTGAAAACTTGTGGGAACTAAAAAATATTTTTGAGGAAGGATTAAATCCTTGTTTTCTGAATAGCATCCAAAGATCAGACATAGGCTCAGTCCGAGAAGCTTTCAGACATTAATTAGGCTCACATGCAGCTTTTCCGAGTAGCGTCTTCCACCAATGCTGCAAGGATTAATGGGCCATTATTACAGCAATTTACTGTGAGAACAAATTAGATGTAGCACCACCAATGGCTAAGTTTAGTTCAACTTCAGCCTTGGAACCAGATGAATCTCAGTGTTTATGTTCAACTTGCTCCGGCAGAATGTGCCTGGCCTTCCTCTCCTTTTAACAGATGGGACACATGTTTTATTGTTCTGACTAGTTTCAGGTCTGTTCTAGTGGAACTAGAGGCATTTTGGCCTGTAATGATTGGTAACATCAATGGGAAATCAACCATAAAAAGTCTATTGCATCTTTGCATTTGTGTGGTAATTCCAGGCCGGATCAACAAACCAAAACCCACTGAGAATGAGAAGAAAGAAGAAAAACATTAACACATAAATTTTGCTCTCTATACTCTTGACATTTACACTCCTAAATTAGTAATCTATGACAGACGCTGATTACCAGGATTAAATGGAGCTTTGCATCAGTTCAGGCAGGCACAGATTCCTTTTTGCTCACAAGTTCCAGTTTTTAGCTCAGTCTGTGACACCTGCTGTGGATGCTCTCTGACCGAGGCAACATTTCAACCTCTAACCACTGCAGTTGTCCATTGGCTGTTGTATATCCTCTAGCCTTATCTTTCATTGTCAGTTGTCTTTGTTCATGTTAAGCTCTTTCATTCAAGGGCAGCAGATTACTCAGCTACATTGCAATTGAGGAGGTAATCCAGCGTTTACCTTCCTCCTGTAAAGCACCCTGTAGGCCGTGAATCAGAAACCAACTTCACAACCGTGTCATGCGCTGTAGTGTGCGCAAACGATTTTTATACATTTTATTCACTTAATCGAGCAAGTACAGCTAAAAGATGGATAGATAATGCTGCTGAGTGATGTAGAGTTGAAGTAGACGGGAGAAAACTGGGAAAAATAATGCTCCCAGTTGACTGGGGAAGAGCTTAGAGACGCAGCCAGAAACGGTCAATGCATTCTGTCAGTCGGCTCTGTCCTGACCGCTGGTACTTGACAATGAGCACTGTATTAATTATTCAAGTAAAGTAACCAACAAGTAGTTGAATTTATTTATTTTCCCTGTATACTTGTCCTTACAAATTAGCTAAACTTGTATGATGACAGAATTAAAGGAAGGCTTGGATATGTTCTGCAATCCGACAGGAGCAAGTTTTTTTCTGGGAGCAGCGGTAGACTGGGACAGGAAGAAGGTAAACGGTGGTTCAGGGAAAGTTCTTCGAATTTTAGTTGTGACCTTCAGCAGGCATTCACGGAACATTTAGAAAAGTTTTCATCTCCACGATCCAGGCAACGTTCTCTAAGCATCACAGTCAACTTCACCAGAACCTTCAGCCTGTTAGTTGTGCACTTATGCAGCTGGAACAGCCGCTCAGTTACTGCATCCACAGTCAACAGTCATCTCCGTATCGTGTGATTTTTCAGCTAAAAGAGCAACGTGCCGAAGATCTGGTACAGTCTCCTGTTAAAAGTCAGCCATTTCTGTCGGAGTTGTAACTGTTTAAAACCTTAATTTTCCTTCTGAGGCTACAAGCGGCAGAGCCAGGCATACTGCACAGCTTTCTAGTGACGTGTCATGCTCGAAAGAGAGCCGATGCTTGGTAGTGAATCAGAAGAGCCGGCTCCCATCGAGTGAGAGCCGGCTCCCAGTTTTTTTTCCTTTTACTGCGTGCTTAGCTCTTAGTGCTCAGCCCCAGCTCTGCCCACGGCACCGCTTTGTTTGGATTGGCCCGCATGGACAGTCACATGTGAGGATATAGGATCATACCATTATGTGAAAACAGAAAGGTGGTGGTGGGGTAGATGGCACTACATTGTGTGAGACAGCAGACAGCTGTGAGAAGAGTACGTGAGTGAGTGTGTCATGTCATCAAACCCTTGTCACACAGAGGAGAAACCGGATCAGGCCATCCAAGATGAGGCATTTTATTGTTCTATATACCAACCTGCACTGAGGACATTAATGCTGCTTTCTTGAGTTTTTTTTCTCGTTCTGTTTTGTGGATTTGTTTGCTGATTTTTGCCCATTTGTGCAATATAAGACTTTTGTTGGAATAGTAAACAAAAGTAAGTGTTTTTGAATCAGAATAAATGCTTAAAAGGAGGTAAATATAAAGTCATAAAAATGCTGAACACAAGCGGGTTTTCAAAACAAAATTGATTAGTTTTTGCGAAGTTAAGGTAAATTATGGGGCTTAAAAGGATGCTAAATTAAGAGCCGTTTGGAAGCCGAGCCAAAAGAGCCAGCTCTCTGAAAAGAGCCGAACTTCCCATCACTACAGCTTTCCCTCTCACTGAGCTGCTCACAGCCTGTGACATGCTTAGTGTTGGTTGACCAACAGGCGAAAATCTGCCCCAAGACACGCCTTGAAAGGCTCATTTACATAATGAGGCAGCAATATAATAAAGAGACAGAGAAATAAATACGTTTGGAAAAATAGAGGAAGAAAATGAAAGATTGGACATATTGATGATGTAAATAGAACTGAATAAAAAAAAGTGTCATAAAGAAATAAAATGTTGAAAAAATACAATAATAATTTTGGGGAAAAAATAAAATAATAAAAAAAAATAACTATGAAAACAAATATCCAGAATTGTTTTGCAGCTTAAATCCTGGAAACTATTAGAAAGCATCAGTTTTACAACGATAGCAGCTGTCTCCTCACAGAAGACGTGATGAACCTGCACCGGTTCCAACTCGTGTGCTGATGCACAAACACCGAACACCTGTGTGACTCCAGGGTTCTAAGTTTCGCTTACAACACTGACATATCATTTTTGGGGAAAAGGAAGCCAGAAGACTGTTTGGTTTTGTTTTTTCTTTCTCTCACCACACTTTCAAGTGGTAAGAACAAAACTACATCAGACAATAGCACACCCAAACATCTTGGAATACCGTGACCGCTGGGTGACCTCTGGCTCCTCCCATCATACAGACTATCATTATATCCGACACATTTACATACAGATTTTATAAAATGTTATCACCGGGTATCACCTGTTAAATGATGATTATTAGCTCTCGTGCTTTTGTTGAAAATCCTTTACTCAGATTCCTGCTGCAGCTCAGTAGTGTCTAAACAAGACTGTTCTCTCACAAATCATTCAACACACTCTTAGACCTCTGGTTCGTAGATCATAAAACACTGTGATCAATTAGAACTTTTCTATATTTGCCAGATTAAGGAGATGAAGAACATTAGCTACTGAAATTATTTAGAACTTGGGAGGCAGATTCAGGGGAACAGGCAGATGTTTTGAAGAAAAATCTGGGATCATGTGGGAAAATTGAGCTTGTGAATCCCTTAAAACCTTTGAAATGTTTCTTTTTGGGCATTTACACTGATTTTGGATGTTTTCCATTTTATCTAGTTTTTGTTTTGTTTCTTCATTGCCTCACAATTTATTGAGACATCTAATATTTTATTTTGTTTTATTTTAAACCTTTTTTTTTTTTGTTTTGAAGAATCATCGCATATATTTTAAGGGGTTTATAATGTCTTTAAAAGGTTATCATTACGCTACATTAAATAAATAAGTATGCTGCTGTGGGCCAAACTACGTGTTAACTCAGGTTATTATAAAAAGAAAACAAATATAAAAATAAATATTAAACATGTTGACTAGGCTTTATCAATCCATTAGTGGAAATCGGAGGTGTGTGTGTTTATGAAAAGGAACCTCAGGACACATTCATGCTGTTTCTCTTTTTTTTTTCTTTTTTTTTTTTTTTCCAGTCTGATGTCATGTTATAACCTTCATCATGTCACGATTTATTTTGCATTCCTAAATGCTCTCTTCATGTATTTTACCTTTTTAAAAAGCAGTAGTTGTTTAATTTTATGTTTTCCCTGCTATATAAGAATTGCAAGAAAAATTATTTGTAATTTTCTGATTTTTATACCACAATTATGAATGTATTACATTTTTTTGTTTGTTTTGTTTTGGTCAATATTCCCTGAGGTTATATCAAATCTGATAGATATTATACTGTGCAGTGTCATGCTGTGTGTACTGAATGATTGATGGTACTGGAGTATGTGATTAAACCTGTGAGATCTTACCGGGTTGCCATTCATCTGCCACATTTGTGTTATTGTTAGTTTTATTGCTGTAGAGGAAAAGCCTCCTGCAATCAGTTTTGTAACATGCAATTTATAATTAAAGCACATCGTGATTTTTGTAATAAACTAAATTGATCTTAATCCAAAATCAGCAAAGAGAAGCATGTAGGCTCCTGCAGGAAAAGGAAAGATTGTAGAGTTTTAATTCACCTCTGTTTTCTCCCAGACTGTACACTTGGTGCCAAGGAATTGGGGAATTTGTGACTGGATCTGATTCAGGACAACTTCCACCAGTCTAGTCATGTATCACTTGTTTTCTTTTTTTCCCCCTCAGTAGAGCCTCCCTAAATGGGTGCTTCCCAAAACTGCACAGGTGTTTGTTTATACAGGGATGAAAACTTCACCTTTCGTGACTGATTTTATGAGCCTCTTATGCACTCTAATCAAATGCCTCAGCTGAGGCAGCTGCAGAAGTCTGTTGCACTCGGCTGGCCTTTCAGTTGCTGCAGACTGCTTGAGCTGTTGCTTCGTTCCTTTCTGCATGCTGCGCAATATTTAAAGATTTTTATGCAGTTTTCTGCATCAATTTTTAATCAGGTGACTGGTGGACTCTGAAACAGTGTGCAACATGGGAAATTAATTTTAAAAAAATCTTTCAATCACTTGCTAGTTGGACTTTTTTTTTTCTTTTTCACCCAAATGGTTAGAGAAGTCTTTTAGGCAGATGTAAAAACACTACAAATGAAAATTTCTGATCTCTCTACTCCTCTATCACGTCCACTTAGGCTAGAAATTCATTTTCATTTTAGCTTAATGTGTGGATGCTTTTTTACTCAGTTCTGTCCACAGAAACAACCTGCAACCCCTTCCTTCAACATGAGGCATTGCATCAAATCAAATCAAGCTATTTATGAAATTCTTTTCATGCTGAAGGCAACACAAAGTGTTTTACATGATACAAAAATAAGCTTTTCATGCATATAAAAAAAGAAACGAGCCTTTACACACATCAAAATAGATAACAGCAATTACCAAAAGAAAAACAACTCATTAAAGTCTTTCACACAGTCGCACGCACACCCCCATCCCATTCTGCACAAACAATATGAGGATCTGTCCACCCATGTCTACATAGGTCGCCACCACAGCAACCACCCAGATCAAGGCAGGTCATAAGGCTGCATTGCAGAGCCCCAGCCACCCAGACAAGGTCGATCACCGCAGCACAGTCCCCAGACCGAGCAGGCAAAACCCCCAGCGCGAAGGATCCCCATGAGGAAAACACTGGAGTTAAAGCAAAGATTAAATAACCTTAAGAAACCATAAGAATGACTAAGAATAAATAAATAAATAAAGTTTAGTAAAATGAAAATAAATTAAGATCAAATAAAATTTGGTTAAAAGCTAAGCTAAAAAGTTGGGTCTTAAGCCTCTAGCCTCAGGGCAGTTGTAACTTAGGACAAATGGTCGTGGTTCAACATGAAGAATTGTGGGTTAAAGATAAGATCAGTCACCCTGTTGTGACAGTTAAAAAAAACCTTTTCTCACATTGTGGTGGAATTTTGGTCCACTCATTGAGTAATGCTGGCATTAGCTTTGGACCGGTCTCTTTAGTTCCCTCAGCAACATGTCAGTCAGGTGGAAGTCTGGACTTTCACTGTATTGTGCTTCAGGGTTGGTGTGAGGTGTTTGTGCTGAAATGTTCAGTGTGGTTTTCACCAAACATAACTCTGTGCATTATGTACAAATGTCTCCAATTACGTATTTTCTGTCCAGAGGACATTTTTCTAAAAGCCTTTATGTTTGTCCAGATGGAGCTTTGCGAAATGAAGCTGTGCTGCCATTTTTTTTAGAGAGAAGAGGCTTTCTCCTGGAAACCCTGCCCAACAAATTACACCTTTGTAGTCTTTTTCCTAATAGTGCTGTCATGACTTTCGAACATTTAACATAACTATCGACCAAGGCCTGTGGAGTCTGAGATGTAGCTCTTGGATTATTTTCTTTTTGCTAATTTCTCCCATCACTGCAGTCTAACCTTGTTTGGAAAGCCACACCTTAGAAATTTGGCAAGTGTCATGTAATTTTTCCTTACTGTAGACAAATGAACTCCAAATTATTTGGAAATGACCTCATAAACTTCCCCAGATTGACAGACAGCATCAGTTCCTTCTCTGAGATCATTGCTGATGTCTTTCCTCCTTGGCATTGTGTTAACACACCCACATGCTTGACACCAGCAAACTGACAAAGCTTCTGTTTTTATTGAGGTGCTCACACTGATGATGATCAGTTAATGAAATGCATTGATCACTTGTGTACTTAGTTTTTCACATGCTGCTTCTCTATTTTGGACTAAGTTTTGTTTAAAAATGACTGCATTCTGTCTTGTGTTGTTGATTTGGGCATGTATTTTCCTAAATTTAAGAACTGAGAAGGATCTTCTTTCCCTTTTTTTTCTTTTTTCTTTTTTATGGTGTTTTAATGGGTCTTGCTCACAGCCTGAAAACCGTCTGCACAGATATCAATCATTTTTGTTGTAAACTTTAACAGTGTGCTGCATATACCGGAGGAGGTTGTGGAGCCACATAAGATCACATGCTTTGCTGTGATTTCTCTAACATGACTATGTACCTGTAGCTCTGTAGATGCCTTGGTCCTCATCACTTAGTTTGCTCTGATCCAAACTTTACCCCAGCTAGCAGGTTTGGACCCCAGCTAATCTGGACCTGCTGTCAAGACTTATATAAGATCGTCTCAGCCTCAGCCCTGATGTGATATTTTAGTGTTGTACTACTATTCCTGAGATCTTATCAGCCACCTTTCTGACTGTTACAATCTTGCTAACAATCTCTGCACATCCCTGCAGTCACAATCTGAACTACTGTTTGACTGAATTACACAACTCAACAGGAGTATCTTGTTTGTATGTGCTGCATGTTTTATCTTCAGCCACTGCAGGATACAAGCTTTACAGAGATTCATGCTAATCTAGTTAATTCAGCCTTGACAGGTCTAAGCTGTAATGACATTAGACGTGCCTTCAGCCACTTCATGCAATATTTCAAGTTTCTCTGCAACATAACACCACAGCCCTTTTTTATGATTTGTGTCCAAACTCAGACAATGCACCTGCTTTAAGAGAAAGGCTTTACATTTTCTCTGTCATCTTTGTTTTAATGAGATATCTACCTCAGACATTTGGGGTTTTTTGTGTGTTATTTCCATTAGGAATTTTGCTTCCTGTTGCGCCTTCCTGAAATACAAGAAGACGGACACACTGAGGATGTAGAAATCATTCCTTGGCTCTGACTGATAAAGCACAATCGTGCTTGTGTAAATTGCAGGCAAAAACATTTTCTCCACCTGCTAAGGAAATGGAAAACAAACCAGGGAAAAATCAAGGAATAAAGTCGGTTTATTGAGTATCTGAACAGTATCATTCGAAACAACTTTCAGGGAGGCAAACAGACGATACAACACCACAGATGCATATGGAATGTGTCATTTGACGATTTCTCAGCCCAACATCAATGTTGGTATTGAAGGTATTAGTGACTAACAGAGATTCACTGACATGAATGTTACCAGATACAATTAGAGGTATTTAAATTCTATGTTTTGGGGATAAAATCCTGTTTTTTGGTATTTTAGATTCAAGTTTGTACATGGAGACATAATTTAAAGACAGCAGATAAAGTTCACAGATCTCAGGAACATTTTTACCGGGTCTTTAAACATGTTAAATTAACATTTTAGCAGAAGCCAACAAATCACTGTATAAGTCCTCCATGCTGAGAATATCAAGACAATGTTATGTAATAGATAAAAATGACTGCCCCTCCCCAATTTTTGGTTTTGGCCCCATTTGAGGCTAAACAGTTAAAATATAATATAAAACATAAAGAAGCGATTAAGCATCTCAATAACACTGATCTAACATCTGTTCATATGACATATCCTATAGCGATAAATGCAGCAGGTCTGTTTAGTGTACCTTTTCAGAAACATCGCCTTGTCTTTAACAGCATCAATTAGAAGATTTTAAAAATATATTAAAGGACTTTCATAAACTTTCTAGTAAAGGATAGCACTTGACTTTTTCCGAGCCATTTTTCCTGAGTAATACACTTTTATACTTCTACTTAACTATATTAAACAATTACATGTTAGTATTTATTAACATTTATGATAGTAAAGATTAAGCTTAAAAGCTGATGCACTACAAAAGTTTATTTACCTGTTCATTGGTCAGGAGTTTGACTGTGGCACAAAAAAAGAAAAGACCTAAATAGTTTTTTGTTGTTGTTGTTTTTCTTTTTTTTATATATATCCTTAAATCTAACTAAAGAACCGGGCAGGAATCGGATTTCCCTGCAGTTGTGCTTTTATGGTAGACTGTTGCAGGCGTAGTGGTGATGCTCTGCAACCTTTTCCAGGATGTTCAGTAGATGTAGGCTGCAATCCTTCACCTTGATGAACAAAAAGAATACTTGGTATATTAAATTGTGTTACTGCATTGGCATCCCCAGCAAATGCCACATTTGTTAATGTCTAACACAAATTAAAAATAAGTAAGTAATCTCTGCTTAATCATTTTCAGTTCATGATACAAATTTCAAATAATGCCATCAGAATTCATCCTGAAAGTTCAGGTTACAAACATTTATATATATTCAGCCACAGACTCGAGTTTGAGTCTCTCAGTTGTGTCCTAATCTTCATTTATTGTGTGTCCTTAGATTTAAATCTTTTGCTTATAATTCTGGTTAGGGTTCACCCTTTGCATTCTCAGAGACCATCTAAGTGGAGGCCATGTCCAACAACGTCATATCATCACGCAGAGACACCGCCACAGAGAAGGCGTGAGGTTTCAGGGTCAAACCGTAGTTGTAGTCCAGTGTGGGTGTCCTCGCTGGGTCTGCAGTGATGTTGCACTGGTGTGCTAACAGAGCCGTGAAGAGAAACAGCTGCAGCTTGGACAGATCCTCGCCGATGCATCGCCGCTTGCCCAGGGAGAAGATGAGCACGTTGCTGGTCAAGTCCTTGTTTAGTGCACCCTCCGGGTCCAGGAATCGCTGGGGGTCAAATATTTCTGGTTGGGACCACATGCCTGGGTTGTGGTTGATGGACCACTGGTTGATGAAAATGACCGTGTCCTTTGGTAAAGCGTAGCCCATGATGGAGGTGTCCGTGGTGGTGGAATGGGGGATGGTGAGGGGGATGAAGCTTGTGAAGCGCATCACCTCATAGAGGAAGGCCATGATATAGGGCAGCTGCTGCTTGTCCTCAATAGAAGGAAGACGGCTGCGGTCCACCACTTTGTCCACCTCCTGCTGAAGACGCACCTGCATCTCAGGATACCTACATTCATAAATAAGAATAAACTTTTTATGACTACTGATTTCTTCTCAACTTTATTACCTTTATCTTATAACCCTGCAGACAGCATCTGTTCTGCTTCTGAACGAAGACATTTCTGCATATTTGATGACAAGCCCAACAGAGAAAATGTGAATCTCTATCAGACTCAAACTGGATTTTAAAATGAGAAATATATAAAACATTCAAATCTGCCAACGATCTTCCATTGTAAAATGCTGACTTGGCACCTACTTCTCTGTCAAAGGTGTGCAGTTTTATCGTTTATGTTGCTGCCAGTTTCTGTCTACCTCCTCTACCCTAACCCCCCCAAACAACAAAAAAAAAAAAAAAAAAAAAAAAAAAAAAAAAAAAAAGAGGAAAGAGAGCAAAAGAAAAAGAAAAGGGCAAAAAG
>JBAMHW010000018.1:7706194-7717898 GCA_037177495.1 Rhadinocentrus ornatus
ATTTAATTTAATTTAATTTAATTTAATTTAGTTTAGTTTAATTTAATTTAATTTAATTTAATTTCTAGTATTTTCTATACATATTTCTATATGTATAGAAAGATATAAAAAAGAAAAGGGAAATATTTCTGATTTGTTGTTTTTGTTTTTTTGTAAAGAAGAAGGACACAGATTGAGTCGAGACAAACCCCAGTTCCAGGATTAGCAGCCTGTAAGCTGAAACAAGGATCCAGTCTACCACCACCACCAGACAGCAAACCAGAACTGCTAGGGGCAGAAGCACCACACACTGTGCCCCAGTCGCTATTTATCAGTATAATCTGGTCCAAACATTGTATAGTTATACTTTATGTCATAGACAGCTTCAGTTTGATTGTTGATATAATTTCCTCTCTTGTTAGGAGCAAAACGACCCTGTATAAAAAAGCACCACACACTGTGCCCCAAAACAATCATTTTATCTTTTCTATGGATCTTTTTTAACTTGTTGCAGGTATTTTTTTTCCTTTGTCTTTCTAATATAACCATAGTTAACACAGCAGTGTATGTGAGTGTGTGTGTGTGTTAGTGAGAGGAACACAATAATTTTCCTTCTTTGAAAATGACCCCAATGATAAAGTCTTGACCACCCTGGCCACCCCATGCATAAAAGACTAGCTCTCCACTGCTGTTACCAAAGAGGAAAGCTGATAAGAAATGTGGTAAATGAAACGTAACAATGTAGGGAAATAAGGCAAATTGTGGGTGCTTTCTGTGATACATCACATTTTTATTTTATTTATTTATTTTGAGCAGCTGTATTGTTTTTAATTTGTATATTTTTTTTTGCCCATTTTTAATTAGCTTCAAAATCTAATGAGGAAAAAACGTACAATAAAAAGTGCACACTGTAGGGAAATATTTCATTGATAAGCTTTGTAACACTTAAATGGTATTAAGTAGGCAGCTTAAATGTGTATCTGTTATGGAGTCTATAAGACAAACCAAGTTTGTAATCTAAAAAATCTACCGCCAAAAAATTTAGTTTGTATATTGATTTAATTCCGCCATCTAGAGGAAATACGGGGAAAGTGTATGTGTCTGTTGATAGAACTACAAATACCAACAAGCCCTTCTCTTTTCAGTACTCCCGGAAACGAGATTTTTTTATTTGTTTGTTTTCTCTACTCATTCATTGAATGACCGCGTGCGCTGGAATGGAGGACAAAGCTGTAAAAGCAATTTTGTTTGATCTGGATAACACACTCATTGATACGAGTGGAGCGGGTGCAGTGGCAATTCAAAAGGTAAATAAGACTGGATATTCTTGGATGTACCTTATCCATTAACTGGCTGTTGCGGATGTTGGGCTAGTTTAGGAGCTCATTTTAAAGGTTAACTTGACGTTACTTGTAATAACAACCCGAGGAGAAGTGTACTTTATTTAATTAATGGGTATAATTCTCATATCCATGATTGTTATTCGACCGTTGCTGTAGGTCTTTACTTCTCTTTCATTGTTTTAATTGTGTTACTACAGAGCCCGAGAGGGGTCATAGGTTAGACGTTATTGTCATTGCGTATATTTCTGTTTTTATTCTGGCATTCCTTGCATAAGAGTCTTAAATCTGTTTAGACATTCTCCACTCATGTAAAACAATAATTTATATACACACACACACACCTTTTTCCTAGGTGACAGCCTTAATTTAAAAACTGTTGGAGATAATCTCACCTGTATTTGTTTTGGTATCACAGCAATTAAAACCATGCTCTTAGAAGTCTTTTCTCACGGGTTTTATTTAGCCCCACCTCAGAATAGCAGCTTTCATAGGATGAGGGTTACCGTCTGTAATCTAACTGTATGTGATCAGTTCAAACATACAAATTCTTCATTGGAAACAGATGTTACAACAACCTGCGACTGTTGCAAATATGCGTCACGGGTAGGTTAAAATACATTTAGATCAAACTGTTTCAAACTTTGAGGATTATGGGAACTGTGGAGTTCCCTGAAGGAGAAAATACCTTTAAAGGCTTTTTTTCTGGTTGTAATCATACCCAGGATATGAACGATAAGGCGATGTTCAGTGTTGCATTTGTACATTCAACCAGTTATCTAAACTATTAGGGACTAATTAATTTAGCACAGTCATTGCATCTGGTGATGATACGACCTTTACATCCTTTTCATAAAATGTAAACAGTGGTAATAGAAACCATATTCTTTATATAAGTTAGACCATGCTGCATGAATGCTGCATTATAATAAAGAACTTGATAAGACATATTTACATCATGACATTGATAAAACAGACCTTTAAAGTTAAATATGTACTCACTTTTGATTCCTGAAGTGGTTATAAATATTTAAATTTCACAAGGTTATCTCCTGTGTGAATGTTACAGACCAGCGAACTGTTGAAGACCACACTGGGCCTTGATGACAACACCATCTGCAGCATTTGTGACAAATTCAAGCAGAAGCTTTTACATGAGTGTTTTGACTCCTCATCTGGCCGATCAGTGGATGAAGTCCGTGTGCGTCACTGGGAGGAAAGTATCATGGAGACTGTTGGCAGTTGCTCCACACCCTCTTTGGCAGATCAGTGCTATTACATGTGGAAAAATAGTCGACTAGCTGTTCTCTGCCTGTCTCCTGAAGTACGCACCCTCCTGAAACAACTGCGCAGCAGATACAAGCTGCTGCTGCTGACCAATGGGGAAACTCGGACTCAGAGGGAGAAAGTGGAGGCAGTCGAATGTGAGGAGTTCTTTGATGCCATTGTGATTGGAGGAGATCATGCAGAGCAAAAACCATGCCTCTCCATTTTCACGTTATGCTTCAACTTGCTAGAGGTGGAAGCACAGGACTGTGTTATGGTGGGAGACTCTCTGGACACAGATATTCAAGGGGGCTTTAATGCCGGGGTGCAAGCCACAGTTTGGATTAAAAATGCAGACAATGCTGTGTTAGATGGTTCAGTGAAACCGGACTACACTATCCCTACTGTGCTGGACCTGCCAACTGTTTTAGCACAGCTGTCATGAAGACAGCTGGGTAAATGGGAAAGGTGACTCATTTTAAATAATTTTACAGTCATTTTAAGTTTATGAAGATTTAAAAATGCCTTAAAATTTTCAAACTTTCTTAAAAATCTCTTTGCATTCAATGATATATTAGGAATTTCAGTTTAAGCATCAAACTTCAGGCATAAATGATTATACAAGTATAACTGGGATATGTCCATTTTTTATTCTTTTACTTAGAATGAAATTGGTAATCAGCTGGTTAGCTCAATTGGTAGAGCATCAGTCTCCCATGTGGGAGACCAGGGTCCGAATCCCCCAGGGGATGAACATTAACACCTTCCAGTTGGGACCCATAACGCTACTGCCTAACCAGTCGCTTTGAATAAAAGCGTCAGCTAAAGGGGTGTAATGTAATTTAATTAGAGCTTTGTGAAGTACTTATGAGCAGCTGTCTTACCTGCAGTAGATGGAGGTCAGAGCACCCTCAGAATAAAAATCAAGTATGAATTCTAAAGAGAGAACCAACGGCAACTCATGCGGCAGAAGAAGAAGGAATTTTCTCCATCTAAAACCACGTCTACCTCAAAAATATGAGAGCAGTTTTTGCAAACAAACACTTCGTCACTGTTGGACCAGATGTTTGCTTTTTTCTTTCAATGTTATTATTGCATACATCTTTGATTAGTTGTAACTAAAATTCTACTTGTCAATCCCAAGCTCTGCATTTTACTCATCTCTAGAGCCCACTGTTTTCTAGTAAAATCAACTATTTGATTTTTATGTCTTTAAAAGTCTTTTTTTTTTTTTTTAACATTGCTTGAACAAGCTCCCCGGTTAGAAGTGCTCCCAGATTCTCTTTCTGACCTTGTCTGCAGGTAGGATGCTCGGTTCGGTCGAGGACCCAGGACCCTTCTTACCAAAATGACCAGAAAGTATCCGAGTAGCAGCCATGACACGAGTTGTTCAAAGTATCTAAAAATGAGATTCAGTGCTTCCTTTTATCCACAAAGATCCATGCCATTCATTGAGAGATGATACTGCTTATCTAGTCATACAAACTGATTCATGTGAATAAATCTGAAGAGGGATAAGTATAAACAGTCTGTGACAAGTTTCACTTTAATGCCTTTTTATTTAATTATTAATTTTGCTAGTGATTTTAAAGCAGCATACAAATATATATTCTGTATGTGATTAAGCAGCTAAAGAGGTTTTTGTAGAATATGTATTAAACCTTTTTAGTTTCTGTAATGCAGACCTACTTCGCAGCTTGCCGTCACCGTTTGGATTCTCACGGCACCACTGTAGTCTTTTCCATTAATTACATGTTAACAACAAATTCAAGGAAAATAAGTTAGGAAAAGAAGATATTGATTGTTTTGACAGTTCAAACAGAACTACGGACTGCTCATACATACTTAATACAATTCCACTTTAAACATACTGTAATATCCTTGTAAGTACTGAGCTTGCACTTCACCTGAAGATTTAAAAACAAGAATTTTATTTATTGTACTTTGATTAGCGCATTAACATGGATTGCTGTTAGGCAAAAAAACACTCACCAACTCCAAAAGGATTCATTCAGCAGCTTGATACTACTCTCATACGAGACTTTCTTGTCCTGGAAACTTCACTTTACTTCTAATTTCACTTTGATGTTCATGGCCGCGAGCTCAGCTACAAAGTAGCGGAAAACATAAGGAACAGACACCGAGTCAATGGAGTCACTCTTGCCACAAAGGGTGCAGACAATTTTTCGGAGGCGCATGGCTGACCAATAGGGTGGGGGTTTCTCCAACAGTGGGGAGAGTAGGCTGCCGCAGTCAACGCACACCTGAGCCACTGAGCGGTCCGAGCAGTTAAAGAGGCGATCATGCAGCAAGAACGAAGAGCCGTGGGCCAGCAGAGCATCACGCTCCATCTCACCAAAGCGGATGCCTCCCTGGATGTTCCTTCCTCCGACAGGCTGGTTGGTCACCTTGTCTCGTGCTCCTGTGGTCCTGACTTGAAATTTGTCCGAGACCATGTGGCGTAGTCTCTGGTAGTAGACGACGCCAATGAAGATGTCCGCCTCTAGCTCCTGACCGCTAAGACCACTGTAGAGTCGCTCTGTGCCGTAGTAGTTGTAGCCACCTGCCCGAAGTAGTTCCCCAAAGTACTCGAGCGCAGAATTCTCCTCAGAGAAGGTGAAGGGTGTGGCGTCGTGGCTCAGGCCGTGCAGGGCGCCTGCCTTACCAGCCATGCTCTCAATGAGCATCCCGATTGTCATGCGAGAGGGGAAACCGTGGGGGTTGAACAGGATGTCCGGAGTCATTCCACTCTCTGTGAAGGGCATGTCCTCCGCTGGCCACAGGCGACTCAGGATGCCCTTCTGACCGTGGCGGCTGGCAAACTTGTCGCCAATTGTGGGGTTTCGCGGCACTCGCATGGTGATGCAGATACGTTTAAAACGACCTGTACCAGTGTCATTGCTGCAGATCTTTATGTTGTCAACAACACAGGCCTCCTGGTTCCTGCAAGCACAAGAAGAAAAAATATTATCTACTTGCTGAGGTCAATGTCGTAAGGAGTTGCACTACCAGGTAACAAAAATGTTGACATTTACTTGTAATAGGTCACAAAGGTTTGGCCTGTGTTGAGGCTGATGTAGCTGTAGTAGGGGTCTCCGTACTGAAGAGTTGATCCAATATGAGGCAATCCATCAGCATCCAGTTTATCATTTACTTTTGGATCCCCAGACTTTGTCCCAAACACCACACTATCGTCTCCCCTCACCTTCTCTGCCAGGTCCACTAACTCAGTCTTGTAGATGCTCCCATGAGCAAAGCCTCTCTCCCATGATGACTTGTTCACAATCTAATAAAGGTCAAAGAATGTTAGCATTTCACTTCTTAAAAGGAAAGTTAAGCAACACTGCTGTATTATATTCACCATGGCATCCTCCATGTCGTAGCCTGTGTAGGATATGACGGCCACAACAGCGTTTGTACCGCTGGGGTAATTGTCCAGGTTGTAGTAGTCGTACATGTAGGGCCTGACCAGTGGGCTCTGTGGGGTCTGGAGCCGGTACAGCTTGTTATCAGAGCGATCCATAAATGAGTGCAGAGGGAAACCCATAGTCTGCTTACCTGGAAAAAGAACAAGGTTAATCTACATTAACATGTTTCTTGGCTTTAAAAGTCAAATATTTGTTAGAGAAAACCAAAAATGTAATGAGAGGATTTAAATGTAGTAATTACAGCCATAGATGACAGACATGTTTAACCCTTAAAACTCCATTCTTTCCTATTTATCAGCTACCTCTGATATTGATCTGCACATTTTGTGCAAGGACTTTAATGGTTGACTCTGACTTACCCATCTGACACTGGTACATGTTTCTTGGACTCTGGTTGTGGTCTGAATAAGGGATGAAGTTGGCTACCACACTGAGCATACTGTGAGGGAACAGCTCCTGGTGTGTGGTAATGCCTGCTTCAATCTCATGCTCCAGGATCCCAACGTTGAGGTACAGCTGTGGTAAAACAGAAAATATGCTTTCCATTCTGCACTTGCTTCTTAACCCGGTCTCATAACAGTCCAAGCGTCATTTTAAAAATCAGATTTTAACATGTACCTGTTCAAAGGTGCCGATCAACTCTTGCTTGCCAAGAGCTACGTTTTGTACAGGCCGCATCATGCGGCAAGGTGTTGTGAAGAGGTACAGGCCTGGATATAAGCTGGCCTTTCCTGTTTTAGGAACCAGGACTATCTCTGTCCAGGAAGGGATTTTCTTCTCTTTTAACACCTGCAGTTACAGATCGTAAATATTAGCTTTATCTTACATAAATGGGCAGATATTATTTATTAATATTTTATTGGGGTAAACAAAAAACAAACCTTGAACCTGCGCAGTGAGTCAGCTACAGCTGGAGCCAAGCCAGCCTCCACCCATCCTAGAACAGCCCCATCCAGGACCACAGGATAGTAGTCTGAAAAGGCCTGACCTAGAGACCCGTCCACTGGAGTCATGCCTTACACAACAGAGATAAGACAGACTTAGTATCAGCCAAGTGGCAGGCGATATGAAATGAGAGACTCCTACTCACCAAGGGAAGAGAGCAGCGCAGGCAGAGATGTAGTGGGGGTGGTTTGTGCCACAATTTCACAGATGGCTGTCATGTGGTTCATGAGTCCACAAGGCTCTCCGTCGGGAGTGTGGACAGGACACAAGAAGCCCCAGGATTCAGGCAGCAGCTTTCGAACGGAGGTGGTCCTCATCTTGGCAAATGCAGCTCCTCTGTGCACACAGCGGAAGTGGGACAGGTAACGGATGAAGTTGAGCTTGTCAGCTACAACGCACAAGCCTGTGTTCTGCAGCATGCCGAGACCTATGGAAACAGGAAACCAGTGTTCTTTTAAATGTATAAACCTGATTTTCAAACACTTAATGTTTGCTTCTTGTGGTCATACCCGTCTTGGAGTGAAGGTTTCCAGTAGCCAGCAGATATTCAAAAGGTTTGGTCATATCAGAGCCCATGTCTAACATCTTCATCATTTTTTCTGTGCTCCAATCTCCTGAAAGTTTATTTCCTCTTTTGTCAAAAGACAACTTCACAGACACCAACCATGCAGTCAGCCTTTCCTGTGAAAGTGTTTTTTTGTATTAAAATAGAAATCATAGTAGGATTTAAAACAGAAAAATAACAAGAGATAAGTCTTTTCCTTCCTCTTTTAACGTTTCTTCTACAACAGATAAATTAAAGTACCAAATACTCCAGTTTTAAACTTACCTTCAGAAACATGAGGTAGAGCTGACCAGGAGTGAGCACTTCCTGACACATAATGCTGTCTGGGTTCTCCTCCATGCACTCCTGCTTGGCATACGTGAAGAGCTTCCGGGTCATTAGACACAGCAGGTAGAACTTTTCAGTGTCGGACTTCAAGTGGATGCAGATGCACTCCCTGCAGAAAGTAGATCACAAGTCATTTTACTAAATGCAGCTCCATTCAGAAATTATTTTATTTACTTTGGACAGCTGTCCTTGTTATTTGCCTGGAACTTCTTAGAAAAGACATTGAAACCAGACACTTTGATTTCTGTCTGTTTCTAAAGCCCAACTAAAAGGCAATGTTATTGACATCTGTAATTGTTTCACCACAATCTAACATTGCTTTTATATTTCTATTGGTGTACTAAAAAGGTATGTATAACATTTTTTAAGTTTTTATTTGTTTTTCTGGCACTGGCCAGGCCAAAATGACAAATAAGAATCTGTTTTTAATGCTTTACCTGGTCAAATAAAGGTTAAATAAATAAACAAATAAAATATTCTATGGACATTAATGTGCAGTCTTTCAACAATATCTTTGAAATGTTCTTGGTGAGATCACAGCACAACATATATCTTTCCGCCCTTTATCTACCTCAAATTTTATTCTGTGTTTGTAAGAGCCAAATGGGTCCAAGGCTATATAAGAAATGAAATGATGTGTGTTAGGCTGGATAGGGAAATCAGTTTTGACCGCTTTACTGGGAACACGTCAGTATGCTATTTGTAATATAATTTGTGTTTGAGGAAAACAAAATGAAAATAAATAAGCCTTTTAACTAAGTGGACAGCGTCTGGACATTTGTTCACACCATCTACAGGCAGAAGTGCATCAAACAAAATTCCGGATCTAACCGCTCCAGTGGCTTTAAGCAAAGGCTTAGCCCCTTCAGTGTTGTTCTATTTTCCCTTTTTTCACCTTTTTATATTATAGCTGGGTGGAACATCCACATTTTCATTGTACTTGAAACTGTATGATGACAGTGAGGCATTTTCTATTCCTTAAAAACATATAGGTTTAATTTACATTGTTATATTAACACAGTAAATATAAAGTATACTGCACCGCTATTAGGCTCCAAGTCTTTTGGCAAGTAGCACCTGGACAAGATTCTTTTGTTAATCACCAACAAGCTGCTGGTAAACCTTTGATCACTTTTCTAGACAGAGCAACTAAATTCAGTTGTATTTTGGCCTTATGTCAGTGTGCTTTATCCATCTCACAAGCAGTTAAGATTTATGTTTGGGATCTCTGTTGTGTAAAAAACACCTAGTAGTGCTCAGTTAAATCTGTTTTTACGTTTCCACGCTTCAACAGGTGTTCAGCTGAATGCCTCGTTTTTACTTCTTCACTTCTTGCAGCTGTTCACTGTTGCAAAACAACTCAATATTTGGCGTTCCTGCAGACACTTTCGCTGAGTTTGAAAGTGCAGATTCAGCCGCATGAGCTTGCATTTTGGACAGCAGTGTCTCCGTTCATGGTTCATAGACAGCAACATCCAAATCTGAAAACATGACGCAACGGCCCGTGCAGGTTTCTCTACCTCATCCCCATAACCACTCCTTTTGCCCAAGCACTCCTGACAAGGTTGCCAGATTTTCTAAGAGAAACAGGCAACCTAATCTAGACAACATGGCCCAATCAAGAGGCAGTGTTCTTATAAAACCAAAATTCCTCTTTGAAAGCAGAACTAGAACCCCTGGAGCCTAGAGCATGAGATGTAGGAATACAAAACGAAGGGCATACGGGGATTGTACTGAGAATGTTTCCTCAGGAGGAAAACAAATACACACATTGCTTAGTTTTTTCTTTTTTGTTTCCATACAAAGACACATCACCTGACAGTAACATATCACTTGCAGGATCTGAAACTGACAAAGAGCTTTATGACAAAAAAAAAGATGAGATTGATACATTTCCCCTCTAGTAAACAAACACGATGAGCTCAGTCATAATTATCAGAAACATTGCCTGCAGGATACAGTTTGCTGAGGCTGTTGTAGTCACACGCTGGTCCTCTTGTGAAGTGGAAGTTTACTCGATATATTCACGCAAACACAGTATTTGCAAAACTTAGTTCTACCCTCCTACAACCTCCCTCCAAAAAAACCCACTAAACAAATAAAAAAAAAAAAATCCCATCCACATAAAATGGCACAGACAACAGACACACCTCTGAAGACATGTTGCCTAATCACAAATAATTAAATAACTGCTCCCAGATATTCCAGCTTCTATGTGTGAGGGGCTGTCTTCACGAATGCCAAACTGCAGCAAAACCACAAAAGTATTTTAGGTAGCAAGGTGGATAAGTTTGAGACATCTACCGTCTCTGGTACTGTGCAGACAGCATAACCGCACCACTACAGGATTTGACGTCAATTTGACAAAACACGGGCCGATTCCCAATTCACCCTTCAAGTTTTTTTTTGCTTCGTAGTCCAGCGTTACTTGAAGAAGAAGCTCGAGTTCTTCATCAGTTCAAACAAATGTTTCTCTTTTGCTTCACAGTGAATCCTCAGCAATCTTCGCTTCTCTTCTTCCAAGAGCCTTTATCTGCGCACGCGTTGTTTTGTTCTAACGTTGGAGTAATACTCTTTAGCGCCCTCTCACAGCCTTGTAGCATGTACTACAGTGGTTTTGTGGGGATGTTGAAGCCTTTCTCCTAGTTTTCATACCTGAACTGGCTTCAGTGCCAAGGGGACATAGCCCGAGTGTTGTTTTAAGTAACATTGTCCTCAATAAAGTGTTCTGACGCCTTCAGTATAGTCCTGTTATCAAGTTTAGCGCTAGCACAGTCTTAGCTACATCTGCTATGTAAACAAAGGTCCATGTTGTGACAAAGCGCTTTCCTAAAATACTATTTTCAGTACCCCACAACTGCTTTAGCATTTGTGAAGGCACAAATGCACAGAAAAATCTGTTTATACCAGTGTCCATGTTGACAAGGCTCTAGCTTTCAGAGTGTTACTTTCCCACTGCATGTGCAACAGGAAAGATTTAATCTGCTCATCTCCACAGGTGTACCTGTTTTTAATAAACTACGTTTAGTGTTAAAACAGTACTTAGCATAATTCCATTATTTTTTACTCTGAATATTTTGATTTAATACCACAATATTACTGTGCATGCAAATTTAGCTAATTTTGTAACTGAGCAGATAGAAATGGTTCCAAGAGACACTTTCACTTTCAAAAACCCTTTCTTAGATCTACAGAGTACCTAGTAGTTTCCTGTTGTGCTCTGCTTCGATTAATTCCTACGTTTTGATGGTGCTACATATATGTAAATAATGTTGTACAGTCATTCAGCCACAAACAGCTGAAAACATTAAATTTTAGGCCACAAATTTATATAAACCGCCCCCACCACACTGCTTAAACCATAAAACAAAATGTGTTACTGACGTAATGGTGATCATTTTAAAAACAAATTATCTAAAACTGTGCCGTGTGCTTACTTTAACAGGAAGTTGGCACACTGTTCATTTGTGTACCACTCTGGTAGGTTCAGCTTAACCCTGAAGCGCTCTCCGAGGTAATTGAGCACCTTGCTGCGAGTTGTGCAGCTCTCCTCCATGACAATACGCAGCATCTCTGCTGCACAGGTCTTGTAGAACGCATTGTCCTGCAGGCCTTTAATCAGCTCCTGGTGGATCTGGTAGTCTGTAAAGTCCACCAAGGCCTGAAAGACATGGCAACAACCAAGGTTTACAAACACACCACATGATCAGGTATTTATCAGGTTAGTTGTACTTACTGCTTATGGATGCCTTTAAATACACACTGCTCAAAAAAATGAAGGGAACACTTAAACAACACAATGTAACTCCAAGTCAATCACACTTCTGTGAAATCAAACTGTCCACTTAGGAAGC
>JBAMHW010000018.1:7734533-7755841 GCA_037177495.1 Rhadinocentrus ornatus
CTGGGATAGGCTCCAGCTCACCCCGCGACCCCTACTGGGAACAAGCGGTACAGAAAATGGATGGATGGATGGATGGAACACAATTTACTCAGAGTTCATAATGAAACCTGACAGTGTTCAACATTAAAAATAAAATATAAGTCCACGGAAATTTTTCTTTATCAAAAAGTGCAGAAGTATTATCAGAAAAAATGTGATCTTTGATATTTCCATTAATTAATTAATTAATTTTAATTAAATGTCAAATTCGACAAATTATCTGAACAGTAATATTCTGAAGATTATGTTTGTTTTTATTATCTCTTTTTTGTTTCTAAATTCACATAAATGGATAAAATTCATAAATAAAATTGTGTGTGCACTTTTGATTGTTAGTGACGGGCTTCAAATTGACTTCATACACACAAGAAACTGTTAGGGAAAGATGCAGTGCAATTTAAATCATTTACAAATTTGGTGCATTAGAAAATCCATTATCTAAAAAGCAACCTTATTTCTTTTTTGTTGAAATACACACTTTATATCATACACACTGTAAATTGTACCATTGGCTTTGATAGAGGACATACTCACAAAAAAGGGTGTTAAACTTTGAGGTGAAATTTAGAGAAAATGTAAAAAGTTCATGTTAGATACCGTATTAATCATGAATGTAGAGCATTTCAATACAATCATTCAATGATAATACCTTCAAAATAGCTAACACCAGTGTCTCAATGTCTAATGAGTTAGGCATCATCTTGGTCTGATGATGTGAACAGAATGATGAAGAGGACTGTTTAAATACAAGCTGTAATTGAACCAGAACATTTAGTGATCCATTCATAGTTCAGAAGATTTAGGCTTTTAATTTTTTTTTTACGTATTACCTTGTTCGAGCATTTAAATATTGAATAGTTGGACATTTGGATTCAAAAGTTGAGAGAATATTAAATAAAGTTTACTTGTAAAGGTTAAAGTTCAGTTTACGTTTATTCTGAATTCATACAAAGAGCCAAATATCCCTAACTTTTTGTAAATTATTGTATATCCAGTATAAAGATAATTAATTAACTACAGATTTAAGTTTTTGAAGCTGTTAAGAAAATGTTCTAACTTTTCTCGAGTTGGGTTTGTTTGCCTACTGACAGAAAATACAAGTGACTTGTCT
The DNA here is from genome assembly GCA_037177495.1 of Rhadinocentrus ornatus. Classification (NCBI taxonomy): domain Eukaryota; kingdom Metazoa; phylum Chordata; class Actinopteri; order Atheriniformes; family Melanotaeniidae; genus Rhadinocentrus; species Rhadinocentrus ornatus. The sequence continues at coordinate 7,735,684 of JBAMHW010000018.1, forward strand.
TTGTACTGGCATCCTTGTGTTGAAGACAGTGTTGGTGGTAGCACAACAACACATGGACAAAACATGAGTTTGAAAACTCACACTTTATTTCACATCCAGACAAACACAAACAAGATCTTAAGTTTCCAGGCGGCCCTCTGTGCAGAGTGCAGGGGTGAGAGTGCCAGCCATTGGAGAAGAATTCAGTGGCCATTGAGGCCTTATCTATCTAAAAAAATAATATGAGTAAATACATGTATATCTATGCACACCTGCATATGTTTAAAAATGGGGGTGCAAACCTGGGTGGACACATGTTAGGAAGGGGTTGGGGGTCTTCCCCATGAAAATTTGACCTTTAAATTACACAGCATTACAGCAGCCACAAACAGCATTGTAGATTAGTTATATTAAGGGTCTTACTAAAACAAAGAATACTCAGATCAGAGGGGAAATGGTTAATAGAATAATAAATACGTCATACAATATAAGAAATAATGCTATTATAATGATTATACTGATTATTTGGATCAAAATAGCTCCCAACTAATAAACTGTCATGTTTCACGGTCTTATTTCTTGTGTTTGGGTTTTTGTCTATTTTGGTTTGTTATATTTTGATCTTGGTTTATAGTCTGGTGTTAGTCATGTTTAGTTTGTTATGATTAGAGGTTAGGATTTGTGTTTTTGTGGTGTTTTTGGTTCTGTCATGGTTTTGGTTATATTTCTGGTTTTTGTCGTGTTTAGTTCAGTTTCCCTCATGTGCTCTGTTTTCTGTCCCTGGCTCGTTAGTGCACCTTGTCTGATTGTTCACTCACATCACCTGTGTTTGGTTCATCCCTGTTGTGTATGGCTTACTCCCTGTTATGTGTGGTTCCCTGTCTTGAGTTTGAGGAAATAAACCTTTCTCAACTGCACTGCTCTGCCTCCGGTTCCGACTGTCTGCATTTGGGTCCTCACCACCTCCACCGTCCATGACAGAAGGATCTGACCATAAATGGACCCAGCAGGCAGGAGAGAACGGCCCAGCATTTCAGCGTCCACCGAACAGAGCCTGCTGTCAGCCCAGCCTCCGGGTCGCCCCCCTGAACTTTGTCACCCTGATTATTCTGCTTGGGCCTGATCTCTCCTATGGGCCCCCTCCGCCGTCCCTGGTTGGTCTGTGTTTTTATTTCTTTGGTCTCGGTGGGCCGTCTGGTATCCGGCCCTTGAGAGGGGGGTTAGTGCACCTTGTCTGATTGTTCACTCAGATCACCTGTGTTTGGTTCATCCCAGTTGTGTATGGTGTACTCTCTGTCGTGTGTGGTTCCCTGTCTTGAGTTTTAGGAAATAAACCTTTGTCAACAGTACTGTTCTGCCTCCGGTTCCGACTGTCTGTATTTGGGTCCTCACCACCTCCACATTCATGACATAAACAATCAAGAAATCACTTAGGATTTCTTTAGAAATATAATCAGAATCCATTTCAGAGATTATATTTTTTCTTCTTTTGTTTCTAAAATAAATTAATTCTTTAGTCAAATAAATTCTAGTTTGCTCTGGACAAATTTTGGATGGTCTAAATAATTTATTGATGCAGTGATTAGTTATTAGAGTTGCATTAATACTTCAGAGATGGCCTTGTGAGAATTGAAATCCTGATGATTAAGAGTGTCGATTACCACAGTAAATTATGTTATAAATATAATATTATGCACTGTAAGATATACTTGTTCTAGCCACCACTTCCTGTGCTGATTTGAGTATTCTTTTTTTTATAACACCCTTATCAAACATTTGAAATCTGCCATTCATGAAAAATATTTGAAAAAAATAACTGCAAAACAAATCCACTTTCATTTAATCAAGAAATCTGTATGAACATTTCCAGTCTGGTTTCTACCCCTCCATAGAACTGAAACAACACTTTTAAATACCACTAATGACTCTGGATTACTCTTCACTCTCATCCTCCTTGATGTGAGTACAGCCCTTGACACTACTTTTCACTCTATTCTCTTAGACATTCTCGGTTTCCTACTCCTGGTTTAAATCTCCCGTTACCACCAATGTGGCCCACGGATGTGTCCTGGACTGTCCAGACTAGAGACGGGGCTCAGGAGGGCGGCCAGAAAGCCACGCCCACAGTTGACGAGGCTCAGTAGAATTGCCCGAAAGCCGTGTCCACAGGAGCTGGATCTCTGGAGGGCGGCCCAGAGGTGGCCACGGCAGAAACTGCAACCCTCTGGCAAGTCCCAGGATGCTCTAAGAGCTGTGGAGAAGAGTCTCTTTCCGGGACCCCTCAGGAACAGGAGCCAGTGAAGGAGGAGCGACCCCCTCCAGTGCAGGAACCAAGGTCGGAGGAGAAGCGCCCTCCTCAGGTGCAGGAGCCAGAGGCAGAGGAGAAGCAAACCTCTCATGTTCAGGAGCCAGAGGTGGAGCGACCCTCTCAGGTGCAGGAACCAAGGGCAGAGGAGGAGGAACCTTATCATAGACAGGAACCAAAGCCAGAGGAGCGTCCCAACCTGGGACCCCTTTGGAGACAGGAACAAAGGGCGGAGGAGCATCCCAATCCACGACCCTCTGGGAAACAGGAACCACAGGAGATGGAGGAGCGTCCTGACCAGGAACCCCCTCAGAGACAGGAACCTCAGGAGGTGGAGGTTCCTGTCTCTGAATGGCCAAGTACTGCTTATTGTATTTTAGATGTAATCTTGGTCTCATCATTATTAACAAATTACTTAAGTTTTTGTTGCTGTTAAAATGATGTCATGATATTTTAAGCTGCTAAATGCTTACTGATAGAATATACAAGTGGCATGTGACTATAACAGCAGGGCAGGTCATACGTAGGTGCCAAAATTAATCTGAAGGAAATCCTAACATGAGTGGTGTTTAAATTATGTCTTTTTATATGGGGAATTCAAATATGAGTTTATATTTTGAATAGGATGACTCTAACCTACATCAATTTGTATTTCTAAATTGTCAGAATTACCATTTCAAACCCCTTTATAAGGCATTAAAAGACATAAGGGAAAAAACTCATATTGACACAGCCAAATCCAATGTATTACCAGGTGAACTGCATGTAAATCACTCGATACAATTACTAAGATCAATCTCTTTAATTTCTGAACTTTTTTCTAGGTTGCACAAGTCCTGCTTTGACTCATTTTTGGACATCAGCCTCCTGCTGGTCTCCTGTGCCCCTGATTCCTCTATCCCTCTTTTCCTGTGAGAAGTACTTAGCAGAAGCCTCACTTACCATTTTAATAACCCTCTCAATGCTTTGTGTGTGGCAAGGCCAGTTGGGCACCTCTATGGGGGTGTTGATGAAGTTCTTAGCCTCTGAGGTGCTTAGGTGGCAGGTGAGAGGTGGCTCTGATACATCTTCTGACCAGCTGATCAAATCTCCAGTGCTGGAAGCATCACAGTTAATGTCTCTCTGCACCTAACAGAGGATTCCTCCACCTGAGTGTCTGGGTCCCCCAGGATTCTCTCCACCCCCTCAGCCCTCTCCTTCTGATCCTCAGAGCACTTGGGACTTGAGGCAGTCCAGCTGAAACAAAATGTGCCTAGGCTCTACGATCCAGGAATAGTTGACTTTCACGTCAAACCAACATGGATAAAACACACTAATGATAAATTCTACAATAAATTGCAGGTTCTTCCAGTTCTTTTCCTTAAGTCCATGCTTTGTCACCGAGAACCTGAGAAGTCTGTTTGCTGTGGTGAGTCAGCGGCTGTGGTTTACTGGTCCAATCTCAAACAGAGCCAGCCTTGCAGGAAGAACTCCATCCCTGATTGCACAGACAATTTTTTAGCCATAGTGTTGATCATCAGTTGTGAGATCTTCAAAAACCTTATCAATGATCTGACAGCTTGATCAGTGGAGGGCCAACAAATATTCGGGTGAAGTTTGGATTGATATCCAAGTCTGTAGCAGAAGCAAGAAGCTTTCCTATTGGCCCGGAAATGTGTTGTCTAGCAAAGTAGGGTCATCAAGGTGAATAATAAGATGGCTCGCCCTACTATAACAGCTATAACTCTCATATTGAAAGGTGTGTCGGTAGCAACCACTGCACACACACAAAAATGCCGTGCATTTGAATTTAAAGACTTCATACTCACACATTCTCTCTCTCTCTCTCTCTCTCTCCCTCTCTCTCTCTGTCTGTCTAGCTAGATAGGTAGCTATCCAGCCTAGCCCATATACGTACATGTGTGTATAAAGCCTCTTTACTATTCTTTACTATTAAAAAGTATATTACAAAGGTAGTTTGTTGAGATATGATAATCAGATTTGTTCTGTGTACTCTGTGGTTATTAAAATTTTGAATGACATTGGACTGTTGTGTAAATAAAATACAGATTACTTAACAGTGAAATGTATCTGTATTTCCTCATATTAAAGCCCACAACTGTAAAAGCCTGGTAGCTTGAGTCTTGTCTGAGCTTTTTGGAGGAGCGGTTCAGTCAGCAAGACTAAAAGGGGAAGTGAGATTTGGAATTTTGGCAGGGACAGATTTGGTTGGCCAGAATATTCCTGTCATGCAAATGCCCTTCCTCCCCTACAGGGTCCTAGTCAAGCATGGGAGCCTCAGCTATGGCCACAGCTGCTTCCCGTTTCTGTTAAATCACACCGCCGCCATCTGGAGGAGGCTGCCTCTGCTCAACTCTGCTGAGGTCCTAAATTGGCCCTTATTGAGCCTCTCCTGGCAGGTCTGGCCGTCAGAGTCCTGGCCCTGACTTCTGCTCCACTGTTGATCCCCTGCTGCTGACATTCCTCACAAGGCTAGCAACAGAGAAGCCAGAAACTTAAAGTCTAGAATGTTGCATGTGTCATCATGCTCATGTGTGTATGAAAGAGAAATTGTATGTGTATTGAGTCGTCACGTTCATGCACAACATTTTTGTCAGTGTCCTGTTGTGCTACCAACCCCCCTTCAACAAAAAATTGCCAGTGTAGACACATGCTTCTTGAATTTTCTGTCAGGCATTATGAGGCATTTGTCATGGAGCGGTGGAGGTGAGGACCTCAATGCAGCACGAAAATAATTGTTGGTGTTTTGTAAGTGAATAGAGAGGGAGATACCCCACCTTTCATTAAATTTTGACGGGTACCAATGTAAATGCGCCACATAATGACCAGAAGTCCCACCTTCTCTACCGGAAACTGCTACTGGAAGTCATGTTCTATTTGTGTGTGATCCAGTGAGAGTTTGCGTGTCATGTTTGTCATGCGCTAATGAAACAGAGATGGCTGTAACCATTTATTGATCATTATCTTCGATGCCCAAAGCTCCTAAGAAAAGCATAGAGTATCTACGTTGGACCTAGATGCCTCCGACTGATTCTTTGCATGAGGAATAAACTTTGGAACCCAATAGACTAAGCCGACATTGGGGTATGTGTTCAAGTACGAAATGAATGATCGTTGGCTGTATCAGCTGTATGTGGATGAAACACTGGGATCTTTGATGGACATAGCTTTGCTTGAAAACGGTGCTACAGCATCAGCATAGAGAGGATCATCCTTGGAAGAAGAAGAAAAAGAAGAAGAAGAAACCTTGGCTGGACCCGCTAAACATGTGCGATTGGAATTATTTCCCAGCAACGGTCAAAGAAAGCACATTTCAGCACTGTATGGCAACTGAAAACCATAGGCTCCAGCAGATAGTTCTTGCGCATGAGGCTCCCAGCCTCAGAGGAAGGTGGTCCGGTGAGCACTTCATTTTGCAGTGTTTTAATTTTGATTGCGCCATCTTCTGGACAGTGTTAGACTTCACTAGACCGTTCTTTTACATAGATTTTAAAGGCACCTTTAAGACAGACAAAGATGCTGATTGATGCTGAGCTACCATTGAAGACGTCTAACTGACCTCATTAGAGTTGACTAATGATATGTCCTCTTCCCCCTTCACCTCCAGCTTAATGCCGATCGGTGAGATTTCACCCCAGCATGAAACTCAAACTCTGGATGAATCAGAGTCTCAGCAAGACCCATCTCTGACCCAATGCTCTCTGGGTCCTTGCAAACCAGCCATACCTTCTGAGACGGAGAAAAAGACAGAGGACATGGATGGTGCAGACCACGGGTCTGAGGAGGAGGATGAGGACTCCCAGCATTCTCTCTCTTCCCAGCGTTCTGTCTTTAGAGGGTCTCTTGTATGGGCATTAAGATTTTGCAGTTGTAAATGAATGTTTGCACATAATTTTAGAGTTTGCATCTGTAAATCAAGCTTGTCACCCTGTAAAATCAATCTGCCTGAAAAATTCCATTTTGCATGGTTGTAAAAAAGATTTGTTTGGTGAAAAAAAAAGTTTGTTTGCGAAAACCCTGTTTACAGATGCAAAGCACAAAACTGCTTGTGAGACTCTTAATTTGCGGTTGCAAATTATGTCCATATCTTTACACTTTTATCTGATTGGATGGTGACAAATCAAACTATCCAATCAGAGAGCAGACGGATTCCCAACAACCCGCACGCTGCAGACTCTTAAAGGGGAGTAGATCAATTTTAAAGACGGGTGATGGTGTGACCAGTTTATTAAATGACACTGTGTGCATCAATTTGTGTGACAAAATGAATGTGTTGGCTCTGTTTTTTATTTTTCTCTCTCTTTTTTTCTGTTCTGGAACTCCCTCCCGACGTCTTTACCGATTTAGACATATCTCAAACATATGGAGTAACCCTTATATAATAACTTCATCTGTCACTTTGCGTTTATTGGGATTCAACAGATCTATATTTAAGGTACCACAAATAATAAATGCCCTTTTGATTAATTTTCAAATACTTGACTCTGGTGCTCTATATATGCAGCTTATTAAAATGCTTAATCAAAAGTCAATTACTACACACAGATTTCTGGCCTGGTTGGTGGTTTTTTGGGTGTATAGACTAAAGCTCTGTGGTGATCTTAAATTCTTCCTATTTGGCTCCAAAGACAATAACCTCAGTTTTATTTTTGTTTAACTGAAGAAAGTTCAGACACATCAAGTCATTAATCTCCTCAATGCATTTACCAAGAGCCTGTACAGGATCTCAGTCCCCTGGTGACATTGTAATATCTGCATGTCATCTGTGTAGCTATGGTAACTAATTTTGTTTTTCTTTATGACCTGTGTCAGTGGGAGCATGCAGATGTTAAACAGGAAGAGGCCCCAGAATAGTACCTCGGGGTATTACTCCACATGTAATTCTTGTCTGTTCAGATGTAAAGTTACCTATTGATACAAAGTACTTTCTGTTCTCTGTGTTTTAAACCAGTGTCATACAGTGCCAGAGAGGCCCACCCAGTTCTCCAATCATTTGAGTAATATATTGTGGTCAACTGTATTAAACACAGCACTAAGACTACGACTGACGTTTCACCATTGTTTGTCTTTAAACATATGCCGTTAATCACTTTGGTCAGGGCAGTCTCAGTGCTGTGGTGCTGTCTAAAACCTGACTGGAAGACATCATAGCAGTTGTATTGTCTTAAAAAGTCATTTAGCTGATGAAAAACAGCTTTTTTGATTATCTTACTTAGAAACGGAAGACTTGAGATTGGCCTGTAGTTATTCATTTTTCTTGTCTAGATTGTCCCATTAAGCAGAGGCTTGATTTCAGCTGTTTTTACAAGCTCTGGGAAGATGCCCGAAATTAAAACAAGTTCACAAACTGTAACAGATCTGGCTGCAGTCTTTGAGACCTTTTTTTATAAAAACCTGTGGGCAGGATGTCCAAACAGCAAGATGAGGAGTTCAGTTGACGTTAGATGTCCCCCAGATCTTTGCTGTTAATGGGAATAAACTGTGTCATGGTTTTTAAATTGGTTTTCACCGGACACAGTATTCTGGATTTTGCCTGTGAAGAATTTGGCAAACTCATTGCAGACTTGGTTGAATAAAGCTTAGGTGCTATTAACACAGGAGGGTTTGTTAACCTGTAGACAGTAGCGAATAAGGCCCGAGCATTATGATAGTTTCTGCTAATAATATCAGAGTAATGGGACTTCCTTGCATTCCTCAGTTGTAAATTGTAGAGTAAAGTTTCTCTTTAATGACCCTGTAAATTTGTTTTTCTTCATCTGTGCTCGGCTTTCCGATACTAATACTAAGAAATTTTTCACCAGTGTAAGGTAAGGACGGTGATGACCTTTTGGGGGTTTGGTTGGGTGAAGGTCCACTGTCCTGGTTCTTGGTGCTGTTGAGGGGGTTGGGGACAAATATACATCCTTTCTCTTGCCTCTCCCAATGTCTCTTTTTTTTAGGCTGAGTGGGGTCAGATGAAGCTTCTCCTCTTGTTTTCCACTGGATTTTGTTTGGTCAATCCTGTGAGATAACGCCTCCTTTATCTCAGTCTTGGCACCGAATGCAGAGAGATGTTGCAGGAAGTAAAAGAAGAGTTTCACCCCTGACTTGTTAAAAATTTATCCATTTGCCTTTAAATGATGCCTGCATTCCCCCAAAAAGTTGTTAATAAAATACAGTTTGATGTCAGCACATGCCGATATAAGCCAATTATTCAGTGCCAGTAATCTACTGAATCTTTCCTCTTCCCTTCTGATAGGTGGTAAAGGTCCACTGATGAAAACAGCTGCTTTTACAGAGCTCACTGTGTTTAACACTCCAGTAAAGTCCTGTTTCAGAACCTCAGATTGTTGCTTGGACACATCATTTGACCCTATATGTAAAAAGATGTTTCTCACACTTGGGTAATCAGCCAAGGCTTTCAGAATTCTCTCCTGCGTGTCACTGATCATGTCCTTAGAAAAGCAGAGGACTTTTTTGTTTTTTCCACACATCGATTGAACATCATTTACAGTACAATCACCACTAATCAGGGTTTCAGGCCCAGCCTTTAGTTTTCCCTGTGGCCTTATCCTTTCTGACCTGTTTTTAGTCCTTTCTTCGCAGTCTTGGGATAGATGGTCATCTGATAAAGATCCCGGGTCTACCGAAAGCAGAGCAACTCTGTTCTTTATTTTCACATTCAGGTGTTTTGGACGTTTGTTGTCAACCTTCCAAGTCTCAGTTGTCCAGTCCTGTTTCCTACTATGTAGAGGGGTAGAAAAGGTCCTTTGTTTTGTAGGGAGTGGAGGCCAGTCCGTCTCATCACAGTCTTTTACTCATGGCACCCGGCCTGTGATACGTTGTCCTCCATTTTCCAGAAGGCATGATTTACTTGTTGGCTTTGCACCAAGACAGTTCCAGGGAGGGTTATTACTTGATGATTTATTGTAATTCACAGATAATGCCTCTTTCTTGGTAGTGTTATCTGTGCCTTTTAGCAATCTGTTAGCTTGCTCATCTCCACTGTTTTTAATCAATGGCAAGGTTTTTTAATTTCTACACAGTCCATTTACTTTAATACTGACTTCAAGGTGGCAAACCTTCGCCCCTAGCACTGTTGGATGGTCTTGTTAGTCATCTGTAAGATGGAAGGCATCTTGCGCCTTGTTAGCCTAGCTTCAGCACCTTTCCATGCTACTTAGCTTTAGCTGTGGGCTTCAGCTGTGTGTAGGCTGTGCAAACAGAGTGCTGAAAATCAAAGAACTATGGAAAATGTTGCAGTTTCTAATAAAAATGCTTTAGTCCCAGTGTTTTATAGGTTTTTCAAAAGCTACTGTGGGTAGGTTTGTAAGTAAAAAAGGGAAAAAAGTCAGCATAAAAATCAATAAATATCAAAGGCAAGCAGCAAGCAAGTGTATAAGGAAGCAGAAGGGGACGGCAGCTAAAAGCAGAGGTAAAAATAAAACTACCTGACTGATTATTTAAAGCCTGCCGTTCGTGTTTTAGCCAGTTTTTATATCCGCCAGCAGTCTAATAGTTTTATTCTGTCTCTTTAGTTTATCGTATTGACAAGAGGACAAAGGAATGTTTCCTTTCAGAAGATTGAACGGGATCTCGCACAGAGCTTGGAGAAAGTCTGGTGAGCAGTGGGCAAAAATGTCTTTACGTTTCCGAGGTGCTGAATGGTACAGAGCTCTGAGTAAGGAAGTGTTTCTTTTTACGTGCGGCGGCATGATGACTTATGTCGTTTTGGAAACATAGATGCCCAGCCACTGGCAAGGAAGTAAACCCGTCCTCAGTCTGAGTCATTCTGGCCAGGCCGGTATGATTTCCACAATTAAATAGTGAAGCAAAAATTTTCTAATGCCCTTTTCTTAGATAAAATATATAATGTACATAAAATGGGTGCGCTACATGGATGCATGTAGCTGACAGCAAAAAGTAGGTGTGGAAAGGATTTCAGCTATGCAGGAGCTGGTCTAGAAAAGTTCAGATGGGAGCCCAGACAGATGTTACATCCCTGTCCTGCCCTGTCTCATTCTGCCCAGCCAAACTCCCCAGTAATCACTCCCCTGATTATCCACACCTGTTCCTAATCATATCACCCTACCACAGACACTCCAGTCCTGCACTATGGCCAATCACTCTCCGGATACGAGATCATTTACACCTGTCCCCAATCGCTTCACCAGTCGTTTTACACAGCACCACGTTCACTCCCTGTTGGACCTTAACCTACACACCCATATAGATTTCGTATCTCTCCCTACCTGACTCCGTGGTACCAAGATGAAAGGTCTACGCTTCTGTTTCAGCAAGCTGTAAGATCCCTCTTCTGTTCTCCCTGTAGTTAATAAAGTCTGTTAACCTTCTCTTGTCTCCGACAGGTCCAGGACCAGGGGTGAGCACAAATTAGACTTTTTTTAGGTCTAGATTTTTATGAAATATTGAACTGATTATTACAACTAAAGTGATCATCTAACGTGAAAAAGTGAAGAAAAACTTGCCAATGATATTTATCAACTGTTGTTCACTTTGGGTGATGCTGCTGTAGGACTTAACTGCTGCACAAACACTTACAGTTAAAACATGTTTTTAGCCAGATCATCAGTTTCATCAGTTCATGAATGTTGGCTTTTTAACTTCAGCTTTCACATCTGCTGGTTGTAATACAGAAATGACTATGGAGATAGTTGGTGAGATGATGTATGAATTCTCAATTATAATCTAGAACATGGTAGAGATGATTTAGAGCAACATATAGAAGTACATTACATGCTGCATATACTGACCATTGAACATCTGAAGGTCAGTTAACACTAAATATTTGTGTAGCATTGGCTCTTTGTTGATGCAATACAGTAAAAACGGGCAAATTTCAAGCATATAAATATTCACAAATCATTTTTTAAATTATTTGAAATGTGCGAATAATTTGAAAGCTGTGATTAATCTGATATAAAATTTTTAATTACTTGACAGCCCTAATATATATTTTAATTAAAAGTATTTTTTTTAAATAACAATCCGGAATATATTTTACAGCCTCACTAATTGAACAGTCTGTATTCTCCTCCGTCTGTATATCTTTTTCTCCAGTGTGTTTAGTGTGCTATTGTCAGTCATTTACTTTCTCCTAGTATTTACTTGACAGGTTTGAGTGAGCAGCATCTTGAGTGACATCAAGGTTTAATTATTTCAGAAAGAAACTCAGGAATCATTTTACCTGAGCCTGACCCTAATTGACTATTTTGATTTTAATGGAAATATTTTCATATTAACTGTCTTTAGAAACACATGCTTTTAACATAAAAATGTACAAATTGTATGGATATTGAATAAGTCAAAATAGCCTGAGGTCTGTTTGCACTTTATTCTATTAATTCTGTTTTCAGCAACCATTCTTTAAAAATATAACACCTTCCCACTCTTTATGCTATAAAATATTATTTATTGGTCATTTGCACACATAAAACACCATCGAGCAGACCTAACCCCCATTTTCTTATTGATTTAACAATTCTTTACATTAATTTTAAAAATAAAGTCCACTTTTTTAATATTGAAGACAGCAGTTGTGGGTGCTCCGTTAGAGATGAGACTTTTGCAATTCAATAAAACAAATGTTCACTGTAATAAATACAAAAACAGACAAGCCTGTAAATGTTCTATAAATAATATGGTTATTACAAACAAAAGTTAAACATAACAGGAACATGTGGCTTTATCTACAGTGTTTAAGATTTTCTTTATTTAACAACAGGGTTACTGTGGCTTTGGAGGCTCCGAATACGCTTGCAGAAATGTTAACTCTTGCAATAATGTTTAAAAAAGAGAGAATCTTATTTTTAAACCTAGAACCAGGACACTTAGACATTTTTCACCACTTACAGATATGATTTAGAAACCATGAAGAATTGTAACAAAGTCATCACATAGGTTTCAAGGCTTTTCAAAGCTTCTCTCACCACATTTTTTCACAAAGGGTTCATATCAGCAACAGATAGGCTTCCCTGTCTTCCTTAACATTTCCTTCCTCTTAAAAAAGATTAGTTAATATTTTTCTTGACCACTATCGGAAATGAAAGAAAATGTTTAACAGTTGTATACATCTATCTGTGATCAACAAACATGCATAAATTTTATAAAAACACAACATACAGATATTATATACATTATGTATTCAATGCATTTATTGCAGATCGATATCTGTGTAGCATGTGTTGTATTCCACATTGTTTTTCTGTATGACAGTGTGTATGTGTGTGTGCTCTTTGACAAAAGTGGCTCAGTAGCGATGCTCCCCTCGAGTTATGTGAGAAGAGAACTCATAGCGATCTTGACTCCGGTGACCGCAGAGGTTACACTCGAAGGGGTCTCTGAAGCCGTGGCAGCCCATGTGAATGGTATACATGACGTGATCCAGGAAGAGCACACGGCAGTGTTCACACCGGTATGCCCTCACCTGATCCCCATCGGACGTCACCACCTTGAAGCCCTCAGAAGCCATCTCCACGCTGGTTCGAATGGCTTCATACTGCCTCTGCTGCTCTTCCTTCACCAGAGGCAGCATGCCATTCCTCACACCCGATGTGATGTGGTTGGTCAGGTAGATGAGACCAGTGGCTGCTCCGCCTGGGCGATCCTCATTGTTGCTCTCGGTGTCTGTGGAGTCCTGGCCGCTGTGGCTGGGTGAGCCATCCTTCTCACTGGATGCAGACTTGGAGTTGGAGAGCAACAGCAGGTTCTCAGCTGCACTGTCTTTGGCTGACAAGCCTGTCCCTGCATGGCCTTCTGTTGTCGGCTTTTGGAGAGGATACATGGAGCCAAGACCCACATCAGAGGAGACTGGGGAGGTTTGAACCAGAGGCCGGAGAGATTCAGCTCCTAAGTAGCTAATGGCGCTGTTGATTGCATGGTCGATGACGTGAGGCTGAATTAACTCCCCTGCTCCTCCGTCGTAAGAGAGATCTGACAAACGTTTGTCCCCTGATTGACAAAGAGAGTCAGAAAACCAACATTAAGTCAGACTTTACTGACACATAAATTTCCAACTACATCTCACCTCCCCATTTTTAATACAGAGCCTGGTCCTTTTTAGCTGAGTCAAGAAATGACTCACTGTTTAATGATTATGTGGTTTCATGGTTTCTTATTGGTTTTTACTAGTGAGATACTAGCATTGTTGCGCATCTAATATTCTTAATTCCTCATTTTACCATGAAAAGCATTAGCTTAATATAAAATGAATAAGCCGAATGAAATAATAAATTTTAAATGGTCAAAGTTATTGTTTAAAAGAAAATAAACAAATGTAAGGCAGTCTCTGATCAGACTACACTGCATGCACTGTGCAGAGCTGGGGTGGCGCAATAATCCATAATACACATGAAACACATCGCAAGCTTCACCTATTTTCAGCTTTCATATACAAGTATGTGACCACCACTAGAAACATTTTATTCACACAAAGGAAGCAGATTTCATCCCTTACCCACAAACTTCTGTGGCATAGTGCTCTTACGCTTAGCTACATTATTAGCTAGTCTGTCTAGCACCAAGGCTCTGTCAGATCCCAGCTGGATTAAGTCTTCCCTCTGCTCATTCTGGTTGCTTTCTTCCTTTACTACTGGAAAGCAAGACAGAAAAGTAGATTTCAGCGTCAAAGTAATTTGAACTGGTTCTGTTTGATGTAATGAGCTGGTGCCTGGTAACACATGCCAGATGTTTGTTTATTTATATATATATATATATATATATATCTCAACTGACATGTCATGCTCATAAATGTAGTATTAGATAATGTTCTCAGGGGATGATAAATGTGCCTCTAGTATTAAATGTGGGGGTTACTGGGACCCTGTGCATAATAGATGAACTCTTTAAAACCACATAGAATAAATTAATTGACTAAATTAGCTCTGCAGTTGTTTTGGATGCCTTATTAACTCCTGAGTGAGCCTGCATTAAAATGAAAATATCAGTAAATTAAGTTGTCTGGTCAGTGCATTTAGCAGCAGCGTCACTGTCTGCTGCTGAATGCACTGTGAATGTGCATTGCAATCACTGTGAGTGATACACAGCTGATGCGATAGACCTGCATTCAGGGTAAAGTAGGACATTAGATTTGGATGACAGTTTTGCTTTGCATGAGGTTTGAGGCACCAACCTGTGTAGATGCTGTTTTGCAGTCCCATGCACTGGAGGTAGTTGTGACACCGCTCCTTGTGCTCCTCCAGAGAGCTGCGCTGCTTGTAACTACGTCCACAGTAGGCGCACTTGTGCGGTTTCCCAACTGCAATAATAAAAACAACAATACATCATGAATACAAATCTGAAACGACAACAAAACGAGATCACTTCGTTAATTCAGGCAAAAAAATTCTCGACATTCCATGTTCCGAGGAAAAGTGTAACGCGTGATAAATTAGTTTCATTTACGTTGGTGTTTGAGCATGGTTGTAGAAACTACTGAAGTCATGTCTTCTGTATTTTCAGAGAATTCAGGAAAAAAAACTTTGTGGGATTTTACATCCTTCAAATAAAAACTTAGTCATGGGAACTTTCCTTAAAATTCCTTTTCATATTTCTCTCTTTTACTATCTTTCTATCGCAATCACACACACAAGAGAAACTCATTTAAAATTTCCCCAGCACATCTTTAATCCTGGTCTTGTGAAGGAGTTGTTATAAGAACCACAGGGCAAATCGGATGGATCCAACATGGATTTTGATCTTGCATGAGAATCAAGATTTTAGGTTTCAAACCAACTTTTCTTTTTTTTGTACAAAATGTTTAATTCATAAATAAGAAGCACAGCAGTTTGTTAATCAATAGGATCAGTAATAATAACACAATTACTTTGAGTGTCATGAAAACACATGAGCATGTATTTATATCAAAGTCAGATCTTTTAAAATGTATTATTGGATTTAGTCTTTATACATATAAATCCATTTAATATGTCTATTTTGACACCAGAGTTATAACAATATTCTTGTTTTAATTATTATGAAAACAATTATACCTAATTTTTTCCGTTTGTTGTAGAGTCAAATTAGCCTTTGCTTGGACTGAATTCACCTCAGAAAGTTTTACATATCAGTTTGTGGTGACCACATACAAAATCTAAATAATGATCTATTTAACTAATATTTTTATCTTTATCTTTAGTTACTGCAATTAAATATTCTGTTTAAGTTTAAAGAAACTACATGATTTTAATCTATCTGTTTATCCCTTAGTTTTTCTCTTAAGCTATGTAGAACAAGCTCCTTGTTTACACCCAAATTTCATAAACACATACTTCTGCAAAGCATTTCCAAAGAAAAAAAAAGAAAAAAAATTGACACCATATCCACACGTTGTCAACTTCCCCTTCCACAGCATTTAGGTCTCACTGTGTGAGCTGCAGAAGTTGTGCCTTTTGAAAAGACTTCCACCCAGGCTGCCTAGAACCTGCACGAGTGCAGCGTGGGTGAGTGCTGCATGTTCACCTGAGTGGGTGCGTAGATGGCCGGTGAGGGCATCCCTCCTGCGGCAGGCGTAGCTGCACAGGTGACACTTGAAGGGTTTCTCCCCTGAGTGGAGCTTGATGTGGCGCAGCAGGTTGCCCTTCTGGGTGAAAGAGGCACCACACTGACTGCACTGGAAGGGACGTTCTCCTGAGGATAAGAACACAAACAGAGACACGTATGAATGCAAAGAGGCTGCAAATTTTTTTTAATATGATACAATGTGTATTAACAAACAGTTTGAATTTTGGGGAAAAAAATAATATTTTTTTTTTACTAATCTGACTGTATACGATCCCTCTACTGACAACAATAAATGCAGAAAGTCTTTGTCTTTTATGTGCGAATGCAAAGCCGGCTGATGCAGCAATGTTGGGTCACTGATCTACAAGCCTGCTGAGCGCCAGAACATGCTGGATGATAGAACGTCTCTGGGGCAAAGAGCGATCCAGCAGCCGCTGCAGAGGGTTTCACAGCAGAGTGACACTCCATCTCTCCGTGCTCGCCCTGCCCCATCGACTTCTGGCGCTCTGATCGAACAAGAGCCTTTCAGACTCAGCCTGCCAGTTCCGTAATGCACCATTGCCTGGGTCAATTTGATCTGAAAAACTCATTTTTTCCTCTTCTTCGTCTCTAAAATAAGAGAACCACATCACAATGCAAATTCAGCCTCATTTGAATAAAACGAAGGAAACACTTTGTGTTGAGAGCCAGTCTTCCTGATCAGCGCTTCTGGAATAAACCAATATCCAGCCTCTCCGAGTGTTGTGGCATTCTGTGAAAACGTTTTAATATGGCTTTTTTTTTTTTTTTCAAAGGCCCCACATAAAATAACAGTCACCACTGAAGCAGCAAAAATATATAAAGAGGAAAATTCATTAAAAATGCATTTCAGGAGCAAAGACTCACCTCAGAATATTTTCTATTTAAATGGGAGGCACTTCATTATATCTTTTATTGTACTTTCTTTTGCATTTACATTAGCCTAGTGTTCCTTTCATCCATTTTGAGTTTCATTAGTTTCTAAAGCTTGATAGTTAAGTGCCTTTTCACAGATGTTCCCCACCACTGGTTTGGCTCCATTACAATAGAATATCAATTTTGAATTTTGAGAAACTTTTAATAGCTAGATAATTGTCACTTTGTAGAGATTCCTTTTAGCTGCAGCTAATTTCCTGCTTCTTAACCATTTTTGTAAAGGGTATGTTTTTGTTTACTTTTTTTGTTTGTTTTTTGGGACAAAGTTTGTTTTTGCTACTTTATCGCACAATAACTGATCAGTGACTGTTGTTTGTTGTGGTAATCCAGATGTGTGAAAACTAATGGGGATACTAAAGGGGAGGCTTAAAGTCTATTTCATGAATAGCAGGAGAAGCTACACAGCAACGGAAGCACAAGTGAGGATAACATGGGCTGTAAACAAGTTTATTTCATGAAATTTAAAGACATGTGCTTATATAAAAAGATGTACTGTTTTTACTTTATCAGTCTTATTAGATGCTTCAAACAGGATGAGAGGCCAAAGATCACGCTATCCCTCTCACACTGACATGAACATGGGTGCAAAGGAAGGGCAAGAAGTATTGCAAACAGCTTACCAGTGTGGCTTCGCTTGTGCACCATCAACACATTGGGGCCAATGCAAACTATCCCACAGATATCGCACTTGAGCTTCCCGTTGGGCAGCCGGATACCGCCAGCTGAGGAGAAGGCCTTGGCTTCGGGGTTCGGCTGTGAGCCGTTCACCTTGGCCCCCGAGGCATCAACCACGCGCAAGTCTTCTGCGCACTCCTCCTCCTCCACGCCATTCATGTCACAGGCCAGCCCATTCTCCTCATCACTGCGAGCCTCAACTTTAATATTACAGGCTGGAAAAGAGGGCAAGGGGGGGCCACGGTTTAGAATACGAGCATGGTTTTGTCATCATGTCAATTTCTAGAGATGGGTAATTTATCAGTGAGATGTGTTTATCTGAACATTTTGTTTTCTGAACCTTTTTAAATTTTTCTTGCTGCACTAATTCATATTATTTAAGCATCATCTACAAGTCTGTTTAGTCATTTCACCATTATTTGATTTTTCTCCCGTTCTTATAAATGTTTTAATTTAATGAATTTATTAAGGAATCGATGTTTTCTTACTGTATAATTTTAAACAATATTTATTTTGTTTTGTGATTGGATGCAGCTTTACTTGTGTTACACTTACAAATAAATCACTGTGATTACATCTATAAAGATCTGGAGATGTTTTTAAAGATCTTTTATCTGGACGTAATAATTAAGTAATGGTTATCACTGTAGTTCTGTTCATTCCCCATGTCTTTGGCTGGAATAGACCCAGTATGCTATAACAATGCAGAATGATATAACTGGGGCAGTGACAGCTTTGTGATGGCGAATGTTCCCTTGTGCACATTACAACATTTTAATGTGTTTTTGAACACTGGATACAAACAAAAAAAAACTTCCACTCCTATTTCAGGCACGTTCGTTAATTTAGCTGACAAAACTTAATGCACAGGTGGACAGCATGTCTGCTGTTTGAGGATGTCAGCGATGAGATGAAGAAATATGCAGATCATCTCACACCATCGCACTTTGGTGAAAGAATATGACAGCAAGATAAACAGGAAACAGAGAGACAGGAAGCAGTGTGAAACTAGGGACGAGCGCGGTAGCTATCAGAGCAACAGTGCTATGAGCAAACACAAACACACAGACTACAATGTCGTCTTTTTAAAAGTCTTCTTCATTTACACAAGCCTAAATTTAATTTTTGATATTTCAAGGAGTTAAAGCTTAGAGAAAAAATGCTGCATGACTACTAAAACCCTACTATTATTTATTGGAACAGTTAAAAAAAATCTGAGGAGAGGCACCCTGTGCTATTAACTGCCAGCTCCCTTTACCCTCCAGAAAAAAATTATAGAAGCATTTAGGAGAACTGACAGATCATGCAAGTCTCACAGCAACTAATCTGTGGTTTGCATGTCTCAGTGGCAACCTTATTTCCCCATGCCTTTACCTCTGTTTGTACAACTGAAGAGGAAGAAGTGGAAATCATGAAATATAGGAATCTATGGAAAAGGGGAAGCTTCAGAAAGAGGCCTGTCTAACTGAAATACCAAGAATTATGGAGAAGTGACAGAAAGGGAAGCACGGGAAAGGAATTGTAAAACAGTATGTAACTGAAACAGTTTTTTTTTAAACTAAGGGAACGTAACTCTAAATATACATATCCCATAGAAGGCAAAAGTTCAAGCAAAATATGCAACTTATATGCCAGATACTGATTATTCTTACTCTTTAACAATAAAATTCCTGAAGAAAACCCACCTATCCATTATATAGATTTTATCTGCTCTTCTATATTTTATTGATTCGTCTCTCTTTGTCCTTTTTTCAAACTCCATAGAATTTTCTTTTTTTAAATACAAAAAGCCACTTAAGGTGTTGATTTGATAACAAGATAACATACTAAAATACATTCAAAATCAATGATGTAAAAAACATTGTATATAAATGCTGATTCGACTACATGACTACAAATTTCTGGCATTATAATTTTTCTTTTACCGACGGGTTGATTTTACCACCATGAAAAGATATGACTTCAGATACACAATTATTCTTAACACCACTATTTATTTTGGCAATTTATCTAAATATGGTACAACAATGTTTGCCAACTGGTGGCCCGTGGCCCAAAGTTGGCCCGCTGCCAATAATATCTGGCCTGCCAGATTACATTGATTAAAAAATAAAACAAAAAAACAAAAAACAAAGACAAACAAACAAACAAAAAAAAAAACCGATTGCAAGAGTTTTGTGTAATTGAGCAGAGACATGGTGCTGTTTACAGTGCTGTGTTAAAAGAACAGCCTGACCCCTTAAGGTCAGGGGAGAGAGAGACATACAGCACATCAGCTGGTCTTACACATTGTGGAGGTCTCAGTCCAGGGGGCTGGGAGATGCCAGAGCTGAGAAAGTCATTCTGAGAAACTGCCTGTTTAGCGGTGAATGTTTTGCTACAAGCTTTAGCAATAAACACCAAACAGCTCTTCTAGTTCCAGAAGAGTCACGTATCTGCGTCACCACTGCAGGGTAAAGGGAAGGGAGTTCACCCTGAAGCTAGCCGCAGCTTCACTGAGGAGTAATCACCTTGCCTCAGCCTCCTGAGCTCGGTTTGTAAGTAGAAACAGGAAAATTTAGCAAACTTTTTCACTGATAGTGGAGGCAATAGACCAGAAAAGTTACTGAACTGTCACAGAAATGTTGCACTTCAGGAGAAAAAGGATGAAAAGATAAGGAAGATAACAATCTGTATATATATATATTAATATATATTTATACTCACACAGACACACACAGACACACACACACACACATATATATA
>JBAMHW010000018.1:7755861-7768188 GCA_037177495.1 Rhadinocentrus ornatus
TTTAAAACATCCAAGAAAAGTCAGAGATTCTCAACAAATTTTCTCCTTGCTTTCTAAGGTCTTCTGTCCATCATTTATCCTATGTAACTGGGCCTATTTAAACCTGTATTCATTAGCCAGTTTTGGCTAATAATATTAATAATAATAACTAGGCAATTACATTTTTCATTTTTTTATTACTTCTGCCAATTTAAGACTGTATGTTTCTACTGTATTCTTTAATCCATTAGTTTTACCAAATGTTATGCCTTTGCTAATTCAACTAGGCCATTTCATTTATCTAGCACAGCTAACAATTTCAACTTCTTGCCTGGTAACCAGTTTATGCAGACCCTAAATAAATGGTTTTACAGCAACTTGATATGAGAATACAGTTTTTATTAAAGTTCAGTTAAAAAAAATATGATAATCTATGTCCAATCAGATTTTTTTTTTAACTTCACTAATTTCTCAGTTTAAATGCAGCTGCCCCTGTCTGTGGATCACTGAGGCTTTGTGAAATTCAAGTTGTGTTTAAGTGACACTGTTTACAAACGTAAAGCAAAGGGAGTTAGCCTACAACTTGCACAGGCCAACATTAATTCTGGAGTCTGTACATTGCATGTGTTACAAAACAAGAAGCTTTCAAATAAACCACCAAGTTCTCTTCAGGCATAAGCACTTCAATGATGACGTAAGTGTTGGTGCAAATGAAGCTGGAGGGATTTTTTAAGTGATCCTTTTTGTTTCCTTTGCATATCATAGAGCTCGAAAGCAAAACTTAGTAAGTGACTGGACAGCTAAGAGCTTTGTAAATGAAAAAAATGTAATTTATCTACAGCTAACAAATGTCTTTGCCCATAGAAATCCAGATCTAATCCAGGTATAACACAGTGGAAACATTTGATTTGAAATTAGAGAATTGATTAGAGAAGTCATGCTGTAAAAAGAAAAAATAACAAATGAAACAATGAAATCTGTTGCCACAAAATACAGAGACAAGGCTTTCAGATTGTCAACTGACTGGAGTAGACAGAAGGGAACCATGAACACTGGGTTGCCACCCAGGTCTCATGGATATGGGGAAGTTGTGACTAAATTGGGAATAGGAAGAAGGCTTTTACTTTATATCATGTGTGTCAGGATTGCACATCCTGATTTGTTCATTTAGGGAACACGTAGACAAACAAAAGAGACCTCAATAAAATGGTCATAACCTGATATACAGCTAAGTTTCTGACTACAAAGGGATAATCCATGCTTTTGCAGAGAATAAAGAAATAAAAAAGAAATACTTAAGAATAGACCAACAAATTGATAGCTTGGGCATTAGCATAGCATAAAAAAAACTAAAACTAAAAAAACAAACTAGCTATGTATGCTGATGTAGACCCACAAGGAGCCGCATCGCAAATGTGTTGTGCAGTGTGGAGGCTCGACGAGCCTGCTGGAAGTTCCTGTTACTGCCTTTTGCTGCACTCACAGCCTGAAAATAACTTTGTGTGCAAAGTAGTGGAACCGCATGTGTCAAACCACACTAGCAACACATTCAATACAACTTGCAGGAACACTAAATACAGCCTACTTTTCCCCTCACAGAAAAAAACTTGCAGGCATGTTTTCGGGAACTAGACAGCTCAGTCTCCTTCTCGGTCTCATATCTCTGAAATAGCTAAGACTATCTGAATCACTGAAAGTGAAAGAGAAATCATTTTACTGGGAAGAACATTTTACAACCATGTGATTTTAACCAAACTTGTCCCAATGCTTATTTTATCCTTGAGTTACACAGTACAGTTAAGTTTTTTTAATTTCACTGGATAAAATTTAATAAGATGATTTGGAAAAAAAAAGGAAAAGGTTTCACTGTGACATTTAGGCTGTTTCGACTATTGCATTGTGAATGTGCGCTGACGATTCCAGGCTGTGAAAACTTAAATGCAACAGGAAACAACCTGGGTTTTGAGGTTTTGAGCTTTCGATACTTTGAGGTCCCGTGTCCCACATTTAGTCCCCCTGTTATTTGTCCTTTTTTCACTAAAGAGAACTGAGCACCACATGATCCTGGGTGTTAATTATAACTCTTTTTGGCTTTTATCACAAAAGCAGCGATGCATAGATTTACCAGATACTTGCACTTCCCTTCTTTCTCTCTGTCCCTGTTCAGGCACACACATCGACACACACTCGGATGAAGTGATGAACAGAAACTCACAAATAATACCAGCTGTGGCCAATAAAAATCAAACATTTAAATAATCTGCTTTCTGACTATATTGCTTGCTTTTTCAGCAACACACTGTGCTACACACACTTCCTAACATTTTCAAACATTTATTAAATATTCAGATCCCATATCCCTTCTTGATCTGAAGGGCTGAGAGATTCCAGTCTGTTTTAAGTTTCTTTTCTGTCAGCTTAACAGCAGTGAAGTCAAAGAAAGAACCTCTGTGAGTAAGCATATGTGCATGCATGCAGGTGTGTGACCTATGTGGTGTGATGATGTGCTGATCTCTCTGAGCTAGGCCCTGTTCCTGAACTCTTTATCTCCAGGAGTGTTGAAACTGTCTGAAGGCAAATTGTTCTTAGGAAACTCTTACACATCCTATTTCAGTTTCCTCTCGCATCTCATTTTTGACTGTGCACTGCTAATCTTTGCCGCTATCTACTCTGACAGGATAGTCAAAAATGAAACCTTTTGAGTTCTGTTTTTTAATTTAGTTTTTATATTTTTGCACTTTGAGCTGAACATTTCCCTCAATGATTTTGAAAAAACTGCAAGACAAATCCTGTTATTGCGTGTCATGAAAAAAAAAAAAAAAAAGTCTTAATGACGAATGAACCCTTCCTGTTCTTTCACACACCACCCATGTTAGGACATTTGAGATAAAAATACAGCATGCCGCTAATGTGAGTCCATCGAGTTTTCTTCATCCTTCTTTTCACCATCATATTCCCTGGCTTGCTGTACACAAACTCAAATCAAGGCCACATTAGCTATTCCTTAAGATTCAGTTTATTAATGACATGCCATGGATCAAAGGCACTTTTTTCACCTTTCCTGCCAATGACCTAAATGTCTTTCTGCAGCTTTCAATAAAATTTTCCAAGGGATTTAGAACATCTCCCACTGGATGTGCAAGGGATTAAGTTATAAAAACCTTTTAAAAAATATATATATTTTATGCTTTTGATCCTGACATTTTCATGTAATCATTTTAATTTGACTTGGATGCTTTGGGAATAGATACATCACCAAAGGGAAAGCCACTACAGTGGTTTTTGGCTCCTTTTGATTGCTGCTTCTTGGGGTAGGCTCAAGTTAATGTAGCTATCACAAGCTTCCATCAATTTGTTTTGAATTTACACAAATACGGGTGAGGATTTGACTTGTTCTTGGTGCATTTGGTGAGACGCTGCCTCGTACCTTTGTCCCCCCGGTTGTTCTGCTGGTGGGCGGAGCTGGCTGACAGGTCCTCGGGGACGGCCATGGGCTCCTCTGTCTCCTCAGATGCTTCATTGGTAGGGGGGCTGTCCCTGCCTTTGAGAGACACACACCAGCAAACACTTGTCACTCACCACGCAACCCCTCGACACAACTCGTTCAGGAGAAACAACATTACCTCTGCAGGGTGTGAAAGTCTGTTTGTGGGCCTATTGTATCTACTTTGTGCACTCTACAGCTCAATCATGCAGTAGGTAAGCTTTTACCTGGCATCTGGACCATTTCCTGGGCTTCCTCTGTCTCCATGCGGTGCAAGTACTCTAATGGGAGAGAGATAGAGATGTAGATCCGTATAAGTTTAATCAAGTGCAGGCTGAGGAAACAACATTATAAAAAGCTTGAGTGGAGTAAAGGGTGTACTTTTCGGTGACTCTATCACCTCAGTAAGATAACTCTTGTCGCAGCTGCAGTCACACCACTGTCCCCCACATTACATTACAAAGAATTACAGACATTTTCATTACAAGTCTGACAGAGAGACCGAGCTAGAAGAGTGGCCTGGCTCCTGCTGATGGGCCCCGCTGGTAGAGCGGGCTTGCTGGGAATGGGCTTTCAGACCACATTTGTTATTTATTGTTAATTTCCTGCCACGTAATCATCCAAAAATGCAAACTGACTGCCGCAAAATTAAGCAGAAAATTAACTGGCCCCGGGGTCACCGTGGATGCGGGTGTTTGCCGCGCCCAGCTGATCGACGCTCGTGTTCTCTCTAATTTACTGAGCATGCATCGCTGAGCCCGCGGCCTGAGTGCAGCCACAATCAGAAACAAAGAGAGGCAGAGGAAGAGGAGAGATAGGCAGCGAGATATGGAGGCAGAGATAGCTCTGAGAAGGCCACGCATCAGAGCAGGGCAAGTGAAACAGGAAGGTCCATGAAAAGAAAAGAGGCAGAAAAGCAGGACAGAGAAGTTCTCTTCATTTATTTATTTATTTATTTTCATAAGATGAGGCAGTGCAGTCCAGAAGCAATCCTCTGGCCAGGGCTGGATATCTGAGGAGTCACCAATGCTCGTGGCCCCATTAATAATGAATGGCCCTCAAGCCTGCAGCAGATGGGCCCGACAGCCTCAGCCCCAGCTCCGCCACTTCAAGAAGCCCATGGTGGGGCCGCTGCCCAGTCCAAGCAGCCACACAGGGAGAAGTGAAGCTCCCGAAAATAGCGAAACAAGCCCAAGGGAGAAGGGGAACCTAGGCCTTCCTGTTTTACTGACAGATGGCTCCACACATTTGGAACAAATAGTGGGAAGCAACCAGCCCGCTCTGTCGCAACAGAGAAACATTCTGCGGAGTCAAGTCAGGAGCTCGACAGGCCACAGACGCCCAGGATGCAAGTGTAAGGGAAGGAGGAAGAGGGACGGAGAGAGGAGGTGTTGGGGGGTAAAGGTCAGTGGTGCAGATAATTTGTTCATCACCACCACAGGGAGTTGCGTGTTACTCTGCTGAGCTCCGACTGGGCAGCATCGTTCCTCAGCATCTGGAGTTTGGAGGTCGGGGGCAGAGGGAGGTATATTCTCATGTGCCCTTTTTTTTCTGGGCAGATGGTGCGAGGGGAAACACGGATATGTCGCTGGAGGTGGTTGGAAGGAGGGGGTTTGATAAAAATAAAAAAAGAAAGAGTTCCTACATTCAGCCACAACCCACTTGCGTAGGCATGTGGAAAGTAAGGTGCACCAAGAATATTCAGGAAGTAGCTATTCTGTTCAAGCACAAAGTGTTACTATTTCCAAACTGACTTTTTCTACATGCCACAAACATTTCTGTCTTCTTCTTCACACTTTTTTTGCCTCAACTTTTAAAAATTTAATCTGAAAGACAATGTGATGGCTCAAACTCCAATTTTCTTATCATACTTTCTGATACACTTTATGAAATCAGATACTATGCCATCAATACATCTAAGTTTATTTACCCACATTAAACTGAAATTATGTAAGCGTGTGTTGGTGTGTGAGTGTTGACGTACACGAGTATACAAAGTGGGGGCAGGTGGAATGTTTCAGGCAGTAAAGTGGAAGTCAAAAAGAAAACTTGTGACACAGTGCAGGGGGGACTGGAACACTTTCGGTCGGAGTTCTTCAAGTGGGGTGATGCAGGAAGAGGCTTGTGGGTTGAGAACACTTTTTGGTCCTCCTCCTGTGTGTTCGGTGGATGGTGGTGGGGGGGAGGGTTTAGAGGCGTCAGCTCATAGCAAAGTGCAAAGCTACACCAGGGAGCAGGGTGGAGATGAGAAACAACGAAACCGTTAACAGATATTGAAGACCACGCCAGCAATTCTGGTGTAGCTTCACACCAGTGTTTAAGCTTTTTCCTGAGACACTGGTGTGATAGATTAATTAAATTAAATGGGGAGAGGATAGGAAATTAACTTTGTTTCACATTATCTTTAAATTTCAAGGACTGACATTCTTATATGTCAAAGTAACTATATTTTTATCATCAGTAAAACCCTTTAAAGCCTTACAACAAAGAATAGCTGCTTTATCACCTATAAATACTGGCCTTAGTGGCACAAATAACTCATTTTAACCAGTTGAACTTACACACTGAAGCCAAAGTTTCCAGTTTAGGCAGCTTCTGAGTAAACACAGTGACAATTAATGAAAATATCTAAAATAATAACTTTAACTCCCCCGGATGAAAAGTAATGAAGCTGTGGGCGCTTTCTTATAACTCGTTAGGAGAAGAGATTGTGCTACACTGCCATGTGTGCATGGTCACCTTTGTTCATATGCACACGATGATTCTCATCAGTAATTCATGAAATGTATGGGTGGAAGTGGGTAGATAGGGTTAGCAGATGTGTTTCTGGGAGCCTATGGAGGGGAGGGGAGAGTAAAGGTGCGCTGAGGAGAAGTTTCCTTCATTTGCATCTGACACACTTCACTACTCTGCTATTCAGACTGTACAATCATTTTAATAACTGTCTGTCTTCCTTTCACCCCAACCCCCTTCCTCCCCCCTCCAAACACAGACACACACACACACACACACATACACACAGACAGACAGACAGACAGACACTTCTGTTTCTACTGACAAGTAAGATGATGTATCTGCAGACAGATCTGCAGCACTTTCAGCACTTCACTAGTCTACTGAGATATGAAAAAAGTCCTATTTGTGCAGGTACTGCGGCTCATTTACAAGTTCTGACAAAAATCTGACTAAATTTTTCTACTTTATGACATGTTGGATTTGGTTAAATAAGATAATTCTGATTTGATGGGAAAATACATTAACTCCAAATACAATTTGCCTCTTTTGATTATTATAAACTTTTTAAAAAATACTTCAAAGTCGATTTTTAAGAGCGCGCTTTGACCAACAGATTACATAAAATGAAGACGCTGTCTCGTATTTTCTCGACGGATTGAGATTATTTAAATTAGAAGAAATGCTAGAAAGTAATTACATAAATTTAATTTAACAACTGGAGACTTGAGGTTTTAAAAGTAATATTAAGAGGGAAATATTTCATGTCCTCAACAATTTGACGCTGAATCTCTCTGTATTTTTTGTCTGTGCGTTGATAAACAACTTTCCATCTCAGTGGCAGAAGTGCAAAAAAAGTTTTCATCAGTCCTGCCTACATTTTTATTTTCCTCCCTTCCCACAGACGTGTAACAAACTGAAACTGTGATTCGATTTCAAACAGGTGAACACAAAGCTTGAGGTATGAGAAATTTTCAGATTTATTTTTTAATCATTTGTGTGAAGTGGATTTAGATTGCAGCGCAGTTCGGTGCGTAACGATTTCCTGTTTGCGTAGCGCTAAGATTATTTCACATATGGTTTGGTTTTTGGCCCTCAACAAATTTCTTTCTCATTCTACATATTTATTCTCTTCTTCAAATATATTTTTTCAAACAAGCTTCAGATTCTATGGGACAATTTAAAGTTACCAGGGTGCGCACATCTGTTGCAACAGGTGCTTCAGCAGGAGCCTAAAACGGTTAAAGACGTTAAAATTTTAAGAAAATGCGGAAAAACAGTTATCTTCATACGTGAGATTTGTGTTTTTTATATCAATCTAAATTATTCAGAGACTACATAAGTTGTTCACATGTTCCCTAAAGAAAAGAGACACATGGAAAATGGGGAACATTTCCACTTACTTCCTTTAAATTACTGGCTGTAGAAGCAAAAAACGCGGAAAAAATTTTACCGATTTTCCTGTATATTCGATCTTAAAAGATTTTTTTTTAAAAGTGTGTTAATCCGTTACGCTCTCTAACAGCGGCTAACGAGCCGCTCTAAAACGGGATCTGATGATGCGGCGCACCTGCACCGAAACTGTTTGGAGACTCTTCCAATCAGGCGCAAATGTTTCCTAAAGAAAGGAACACCTTCATAGAAAATAAAAAACAAAACCAGTTCACTCTAGTTTGTTTTTTAACCTACAACCTGTGAGAGTTGTGTCAAACTGTGGAAGTCACTTTACCTGCTATTCCTTGAGTTTGCAGTATGAAGTTCTTCCAACTCTCCCCGGCTCCATGTGCAGAAGGTCGCAGCGCGGCGGCCCCATGGAGCTGCGCCCTGAGTCCCTCCCCTCTCCACTGCACTTCCTCGTTCCAGCCCAACATGACTATGTCTGTGAGCTCGGCTGAGGCATTTTGCTTGCTTTTATCCAGCAGTCTGCAGCGGGGAGTCGAGCCTCCGAACCCTTGGCACTTGCTTTGTGCCGTGCCAATAAAAGCTGACACCCAGTAGACCATTACTGGCAGCCATGCATGAGATGGGATGAGGCGAGCGAGGAGAGTGGACCATTCATTGTTTATTTATTTCTTTCACGCCGAAGAAGCGGGGGGGGCTTCTCACTTGCATATTGGACAGCTCCCATTCTGTCACCTGTTCTGGCGCTGAAGTAGTCCATGAAATTAAATGAAGTGTTTTCTTTTTCCAATATAATGAGTTTTCTTATTCTCTCTCTTTTTTTTGTGTGTCTTTCTCTCTCTCTCTTTATATATATATATATATATATATATTTTTAATGTTTTATCCTTTTGGCTTTTTGGAACAAACATTTCCACTATCCCTTTCCCAAATTTCGGAATCTTCTTCTTGTTCGTTTTTAATATGTTTTTTTTTTTTTTTTTTTTTAATCCTCATTGAGTTCCTGTATCAGTTCTGTAGAAAATCATGTAGCAAATATGCATTAATTTACTGATGTTTTCTCTCCTTTTTTATTTATTTATTTATTGCAGAGGAGTCTACAAACTAACATTGCACCACAGAATCCACATTCATCAGAGTTGCTATGAGTTTCAGAGGCTGCCATTACTGTAAGATTTACATTAAAAACTGATTATATGAATTCAAAATTACTTGAAACAGATACAAGCAGTTGTATCAATGCAGAGAGGGATGCATATTGAATTAATTCTAAATTAATCAATACTGGTAGAAATACCAAAAACAATAAAGAATATTGATTAAGTTTAAAAAAAATAAATAAATAAAGACAAATTCCTGTCAATATCAAGTTATATAAATAAAGAATTGATTTACCATTTATAATTTAATTGAATTTTTTGCTGTATTTCATTCTAATGTTTTAGCTATTTGACCTACAGGAGTTTATATCCATTGTTATAAAGTAATTAACAGTTATATTCCTCTATATTCTCAATGTGTGAATTTTTTTCTTCCTAGTATCCCACATGTTGTCTGGCCCCAAAGTGTGCTCTTATCTCAGGAGAGGCTGTGTGTGCTGGATCGCTGAGTCACCTTTCATGGGAGGCTGCCCTTATCTCCTAACAAGCACAACATTCAGGCAGTTGGTTGCAAAAGGAGGAACTTTGGGCAGGAGCCCTGTGGCCTGCTGTGTCTCCACGGCTATATTATGGATTGCAGCAACGTTCGCTAATTTCCTCAAAGCCTTGGGGTTTGTGCTGCTTCATCTGTGGGGTCAGTTTTCTCACATATGCAGGTGTGAAGAAGAAGAAGAAAAAATGCAGGATGGGTGACTGCTGAGGGAATACAGGCATAATGTGACTCAGCACTGAGTGTTCGAAGTTCAATCATGACTGTGGTCTTCCTTGACCCATAAGATACCATCCGGCTCAGTGACGCAGCAGCCCCACTGAGGTGATTACTGAAGATTTTAGAGAAGTTCTCGTTGCAGTAAGGCCTGTAGTTGTGACGACTGATTTGCTGATCATCATTCTGATGTCTGATCTCCACAATGTGTATAAAATATTCAAGGTGGTTGAAATGCCTGTCAATGCATTAGTTATAATTCAACAGCATTTAAAATGACATCACATGTACGGACAAGTCAAACTGCAACCAAACCTCCTCCTTCAGCTTCATCCACAACACCAAGGAAGCCATGTTGCTGTAATTATTATTACCTTGCAAGTTTCAAAACATCATCAGGTAGTATAGCCGGTTGACTAGCGAACAATAGGCCCGGGATGATCCTTATTTCATGGATCTTTAAGCAGTATTCACTGTTTCACATTTGGAAGCATGAGCAGCATGTAACCCTTAATTGGTTTCAACACCTTAATAAGTCAACGCCGTTCAAGACTGATAATCACATTAAATAGTCCAATTTATCTAAAAAGTCAATTGCAAACTGAAAAAAGTCTCTTTCTTTAGGAATGCATTATGCTGTGAGGATGTCAGAGTAAATTAAATTCCCCTTTGCACACTAAAGCATCAATTTCCTTATGGTAATTATCTGCTGGAATAGACGTGTCACTAGAAGGAGTCAGGCATGCTTGACATTTAGCCTTTTTATGGAGAGGCGATGAGTAAAAATTAAGATGAGGAAAAGGAAATTAATCTCCAGCCCAGGCAGGCATTGAGAGATCCTGGAGGATAGTGGCTGAATCAATCATGATGTTTGTGAGCCCGTTTTGAAAAGAAGCCCATGATGAGATTCAGACCACAGGCTGGAAAATTTGTGGAGGAGGAGGTGCAAATAGAGTTGTGATTGCTTTGAGAAGACTTGCTCAGTTATACTGGTCTCAAACACAGCAGCAAGAGTAGGGACTTGTGAACTAGTAGTACTCAAATGGAAGATTGAAATGGTACATATCTGCACACTGTAACAGCAACAGCAATTAAACAATTTTAGAATAAATACTAAAAAGAGGTGTAAGTAGCTGGATGTGTTGAGTCATACCTTTAAATGGCAATTGATGAGGATTTTGGTGTTTTTGGAGTCAGGTTTTTTAGGATAAAGCTGATTTAGTTAGATGAATCTGCCTTATTTAAAAGTGAATATGAAAGACCTCCACCTCATCACACACTGATGCACACAATGAAGTAGACTCTGAACGCAGACAGCACCTGCAGAGTGTCATTTTTGGACTAGGAAGATTTCTGAAGCTAGTTGGGCATGGTGTCGTGGTGACAAGGGGGAAAATAAATAAATAAACTTTTGTTAAAAAAAAGGCATTTGACAATAAAGTGTGTCACATTTTTGGGAGTCTTGAGGTCTATCTCTTTCCTCCTCTCAGACACTTTGAGGTTGTTTACATTACTCTCAACCTTAACAGACAGGTGTGTTTTCAATGCAGATGAGCTGAACAACAGCATATGTCAAATTTAAAAGCTGACATGTCATCATGAAGTAAGTTAATGCTTTGGCCCTCCAAACTTTGGAAATGATGCTACAAGTTGATCAAATGCTGACTGGTTCAAAGTTAGTTTGAGCTTGGAGAGTCTGACAGTAATTGACTTCATAACAAAAAGAGACAAGAGCCAAAATTGACTTTGATAAAGCGCTGTTGATGCTATTGAACAACAGCAGCACAACCAAGAGCATCCCACAGCTCAGATTGTAACATGTTTTTCCTGATACATTACAGCAGATCACCTTCAGACCCTTAGTTTTGATATGATGATATTTTCTTGTTGCTGCTTACTTTGGAGCACCCACCATGTTATATACCACCACAGGGGGAGAACTGGCAACATGCAACTGTTGAGCAGTGTCCTGTGTGCTTCGGAAACTGAAGAGTTGGTAATAAGAACATGTTGGTGGACAAGCCTTTGGTAGTTATAGCTAAGTCAAGTCCCTCTACTTACTACTATGCTTGAAAAGACATAAAATCAGTCTTTGAGTTCAGTTTTTGGTAGTTACAGGACATCAGCCTCCAGGAAAGCTGTTAGCTGGTGTCAAGCCAAAAGGAAGGGTGCATTCTGTAGATACACAGGATTCAACACAGTGCAAAGAAAAGGATAAACTAAACAACCATACTGTATGATTTGTGGATAGAAAAAATATTTCCAAAGACTGTTAATTAATTACTTATATATATAGAGAGAGCTGGAGACTAATTTATGAACAATGATTTGACTTATAGATTTTTTATCATTGACTGGCAGCACACTGATCAGAAGTAGTTTTTATACTTAATGGCCCCATCATAAAAATGTATTGACACGAGAAAAGTTCAAGTCTCATTCAGTTTGTCTAATTTCAGCCTCTTCGTCTCCTCGCTCATCTGTCCTTCCTGCTTGTGACCCAGAAATCATTTGTAGCAAAATAAGAATGTCTCAAATCGGAAAGTGCACCTGGAAGAGAGAAGATTCAGAAGAGAAGAGGTTTGCCAGAGAACCTGTAAGCAAGGACAAACCATTGTATGCAGTGTGAAAATCTTTCAGGCACTCGCAACATGTAAAAGCATTGAAAGGCAAGGGCAAGGCAGTTTATTTGTACAGCACATTTCATGTACAGAACAATTCAAAGTGCTTTACATAAAACAAAAGCTTTACAGATATTAAGAAATAGTAAAAGGCAAAAAATGAAGTTGAAAGTTTAATCTCCACTGGCAGTTTGTCCCACTTGTTTGCAGCATAACAGCTAAATGCTGCTTCTCCATGTTTAG
>JBAMHW010000018.1:7771218-7794674 GCA_037177495.1 Rhadinocentrus ornatus
GAATGAATGAATGAATGAATGAATGAATGAATGAATGAATGAATGAATGAATGAATGAATGAATGAATGAATGGAAATACCTGATTATTCTAACTTTTTTGGTATGTTTATGTTCGTTTACCTACAAAACTGAACACAATATATCTTCTTAAAAACAAAGTCCTATAGTTTATACAGATTTTAGAGAAATTGTTTGTTGCATTGTTTTTATGATTTCTGTGCTATTGTTTCCCCTTAGTTATAATTCCCATGATTTTTATCACCATAATCTAAGATGAAACCTTTTTTTTTTCTTAACAGGAATAACCTGTAGATATCTGTTCCCATGTCTATAAATAGATATAAACTAGTATTTCAGACCATGTTGGTTTGATATCAGACACCTGCTAATTTTATCAATTAACTGCAAAGCATGCTTTAAAAAGTATTATATGTCTTTAAGTTTATAGCATTCTGCTAAATCCAGAATATTTACAGCAATATATTGTATGTTAAATAATATGCATTGTTCCATCCAAGTAACTATTGATCAATAAATAAATAAATAAAATAATCGAAATGAAACACATTGACTTTTTTCTTCACTGTAATGCTGGTATTAACCTTGATTACTCTAAATTGCAGTTTATTTTCAAACCCATTTCAGTATAATCTGAACACGTTTGTGTGGGGAAGCTGGATTATAGTCTGATGTCCCCCTCTAGTGGACATTTAATATAATCATAATTCTCATTTTTATGTTTAGCAGTATTAAAATGGTGATGAAAAATATATGTATTGGGGCTATGAGGAGCAGTTTGGGTTAGAGTTAGAGAAGCAAGTCTCAATGTGAAACGATGAATAAAACATATCTCTTACTCTAATAATGTTGTATCAACAGCAGCAGCAGCAGAGTTAGCATAGACAGCTTTGCCTGTGTAACCAGGGATGATGGTTCGACTGGCAGAAAACAGAAGGATGTGCATTAGATTCTCTTACAGGAGGCTGAATATATCACCAATGTGCTATAAAATATGCGTTTTCAGAATCTGATGAAAAGTAAATGCTTAAGAATCAGCTCAGGAGAACTTCTGTGTCTCACTGAGCTGCAAGTGTGTACGAAGGGATGGTGCTTCTCTTTAAAGTCAGTGGGTGAAAGTCTTCATTCATGTCGTCAATGTTATCCATCGTCTCCGAGCCAACTGTGCCACTGCCAAAAAACCAACACATAAAGAAAGGGTTTGGCTAGCGCCCATCAAGCCAGTGGTAATTTTTTTAAAACATGAAGCACTCACGTGTACAGAGGGATTTGTCCTGACCTCCGAGATCCACTGCAGCTGAAAATAATAATTTAGGAAAGCTGCTTTTAAATCCACTAATAAAAGGGTAATGCTGCAGTTCAGTTTCAACTTTTTGTCGATTACTTACAATGAAATGGGCTTCTTGGCATCGCTCCTTGATCGAAGCTGTCGTTTGTTCCAGTCAGCATCTACAGACTGGCAATGAATAGAAACAACTGATCTTTTTAAAGATTTTATAGAGCACCACATTGATAAAACACCTCATATTCACAGGTAGAGGTGCTTGACATTCAAAAAGAGGGTTTTAAAAGGCTAAATCTCTTATTTTACCATTAATGTTCTGAAGAAATTGGGGGGTTGTGAGCAAATAAAAGAGGGCCAAAACACAGACTTAAAAAAAAAAGAAAAAAACTATACTAGAAGCAAGAATTACAAAAAAAAAAAAGAATACACAATAAACAAATTTCTTACTGAACAAATCAAGAAATCAAGCAGATGGTGAGAGGAGGCAAAATTGAAATACATAAAGAATTAAAAAAAAAATAAGAAAAGAAAAAAAATCTCACAGAGGACTAACAACTAAAAACTAATAAAACTTTGGAATCTAGAATCCCCTGCCCCCCCAAAATAGAAAAAAATATCAAAGAAAAGAAATTCAAACTCCTCTTTATCCTGAAGTGGAATTACTCCAGTGGAAAGACTTTAGCCGACAGTGTGTGTGTTAGTGATTTATGGGGGATTGGCTCAATAAATACAACGCTACCTGGGTTTACTGTAATGAAGGAAGATGAACATGCCACACAGTGAAACAGTGAGACACAAAGTAAGTTTTTACTGTTCCTGTGAGAACTGTGCTTTACTGTGGATGGATCAGCTCAGCGTGGTACTGTAAGGTACCAGGTTAGATTCAAGACTACAGCTCACTCTGCTCTCCAGTCAAGGTTTTGATAATCACAGTATGAGGGTAAAGTTACTTAGTATTAGCATTGATCTTTTTATAAGATTGATCACAAACAGAAACATTTAATGAATAATTTCTGTTTAAATTTTCTTCCAGCAAGTGAAAACTGACATTAAATCTGATATAAATAGAAAATCTAAGCACGTCTAGTCAGTTGTTAGCAGAAAACAAGCTTTAGAAACAATATATTATCTTTACAATAGTTGACAAACACTAAGTTTACAATACATTTCTATAATATGTGAAATATTCTGCTGTTTAGTGTTGTGCTTTGAAAAAAAGAAGAAAAAAAAGAAAAAGAAATCATCCATTAAGAATTACAGTTTTAGCCAGCTCTGGCAATGCATGTAAGCCTCAACCTGTGAGGGAGCTACAGCCTTGGCAGCCTTTTATTTCTTCTCCATGGCTCACCTGCCACTGCTGAGGCCTGCTGTTGTAACGCCTTGATGAGGAAAACTCCCTCACTGGGTCCGCCGACTTCTCCAGCTTTGTTTCTGACGGCTTTAAGTATCGGGGTAACTTTGCATCCCAGTTGACTTCCTCATAACTCCTGTAAATAAATCCTATTATTATGGCAGTAACACAGTGAATTAAACCCAGTAGTGTCAAACTTCTTGATTGCAAGCATATTAACTTGATTCCCAAAGGCTATTTGCATTCATTTGAATTTTTAAACAACCTCCCTAAATTACATGAAGTCTATTAGAACGCCACTTTAATGAGGGACTAATTCTTCCCCAAGGCTTAAAGCAAGGCTACTCCTCATCTGCATCATTTCTTTGAGCAGCAGTTAGCATAAAAAGGGCACTCTTTTTGTTGATGACAACACATAACTAAACCTATTCACTCACAATTACCCATAAAACAAATTATAAAGTATGCAGGCATTACATAATGGATTACACAGGCATGAGCTTTGTTTATCTTTACTATTACAGAAACGAAATTATCAGTCAGTATCCTCTTACCTTTGCGTTGCAGAAGTGTATATGAAGTGTTTGACTGCTGCCGAGTTATCCTTCCACAGTCTCAGGTCAGGAGAGAAGGCATCCTGCAAACATAATATTCAAAGTCAGTGTTTCCCCTACCATTATACTATGCCCCCCGCAATGGCAACCCATGCCCTCCCAAGAAGGTCAAGGTAATTTTCTCCTCTCCTCTATATCTCAAACGGCGATATCATTTCACAACCATCACCGTCGTTCGGCCACCACCACCCCCAACTCAACTCTTAGAAACTTTTTTCCTTTTTTTTATCTCATATGAACACATCCTTGCTGACCCAGGTCATACTTTGGTTGCTTTGATCTGGCTGCAGACATATTCTACCAGACCATCACATCTAAAATCTCTGCCTCTGACAGCTTTTTAAATCTTACAGTGGAAATTGATTTTTTTTTTTTCAGGAACTGTGCCTCTGGAACAACAAAGATTATTGATTTCATAAGGTCAAGCTGACCAGTTATGTGTGATATGAACACCATAATATTTCTAATACCGGCATGATAATGTGAAATGTTATCTATGAAAGGGAGCTGGAGCCTATCCTAGCAGTTAACAGGCAAGAGGCAGGGTGCAACCTGGACAGGTCGCCAGTCCATCGCAGGATGGACCAACCATAGAGTGACCAATTAACCTAACATGCATGTATTTGGATGGTGGGAAGAAGCTGGAGTACCTGGAGAGAACCCACGCATATACAAGGAGAACATTCAAACTCCACATGAAAAAAGCACTGTTTGAGACTCCCCTAGCCAAGGATCAAACTAGCAACCTTTTGGCTATGGGGCTGTGATGCTAACCATCACACCACAATGCAGCCATAGACATATCTTGTTTAATCAAAGTTCTGAAATAAGTCTGGCAATAGATTTAAAAAATTAAATAATGTGGATCACCAAATTTACAATTCAACTTGTGGGGGGCACATTATCTAAATCAAATTGCAATCTATCTGATAAATAATTTCACTCAATGCACCATCCTTGATTCTGCTAACACAAAAAAAGTACAAAATAGCGAGATGTTGTGTAAAGACTAATGCAACTCAGACACGATTCATTCAGCAAATCTTTACTTCTTTAAAATAAGCAAGCAACATTGTGTTTACCACGTTTGCTTAAATACTAGCATCAATCAAGCCTCCATTCACAACACAAAATGGTCCGCTGTGACTGACTATAATAATTAATGTCAAGGTACTTGTGATTATTGCAGTTGGCAGGTTTAGACACTAAATTGCGAGGCAATATAATATTCTCAAAGTGAACCACATAATAGTCCAATAATGTGATGCTCATGTGCTGTGAGGCAAATAAGATCAACAGGTTATTGTTTCATATCTATTTAGATAGAAAAGGGATTACTTTACCATTGTGGTATGTAACATGTAATTTGCAGTGTCTGCTTTGCAGTGGATTGAATTTATACAGCAAAGCGTTTTTATGTGCTCAGAGAGTTAAAGAAGAAAAATAAAGGGAAAATAAATGACCTGTTTAATGCAATGCTTATCTCAGTTGGAAAACACAAACAAAATGAAAACACCTCTGTGCACGTCAGCAGGAAAGCCAATTATTACTCACCTGACATAGAGCTTTTTTATCAGCCAGACTGTCGTGCGTTGTCGCTTTTGTTGTTGCCCTCTGTGACTGTTGTTGAATTTTAACAGGACTGGCTGAACCTTGGGATGATACACTGACATTAGGTCTCTGGGACAAATTGTAAACAGTAACTATGCACAGCAGCACCTACACTGAAGGTCGTATTATTCTGCAAGGATGCCCTCGGGTGAAACTTAGCCAGGGGCTCTTCTTAACCACCTCCCTTTCTCTCTGAATGGGAGTCCTGCTGTCTTTCAGTGCCCATCATGCACAAGGCACTCTAATGCAGTCTGCAAATGGCAGCTAATCTTATTAATACAGTATTGCGCCTGGAGGCCTGTATGTCAACTGGCTAGGGCTCCATCTTTATATTAACTGCTTTAGACTTGTTATGTGTCACTTTATTTGTGATAATTCTATTGAAGAGACTGTTAATGCAAGGAGCTGTCAAGGCAAATTTAAAAAGCTATCTGTTCAAAAAAAAGACAGCTTTCATTACATTTCTTGGGTATTTGCTTAACATTTGCATATGTGAGACAGTAATAAAAGCATGAATGTTAAACAGAAACCTAATTTAAATCAATATACATCATAGTGACACCATGGAAGTCCAGGGTGTCATAGAAAATGTGTATTCAAATGGTTAGCAGTGCTAGCTTACCAGCGTATGCTAACCAGCATATGCTAGCTATCAGCTTGTTTAGAATAAGAGTTAAACAGAAACAGTAACTGTTACTGTCATATGGTTTACACACACACATATATATATATGTGTGTGTGTGTGTATCTTGTAGTACAGTATCTTATAACTAGTTATGACTTAACACCTTTTAAAAGTCATGCTTTCTCTGCTTTGTGAAGTTTAGACCTTTTATAATACCCTAGCCATTTTCTCTAATGGGTGTGATTATAGATAAATTAGCAGATAACTGATGAAACAAAATTGAAATTCAACCAAATAGATGTCTCTCTTTTGTATTCAGTATGTATCGTGTCTGTGATGGTGTGGCTGGGAAGTCTTTCAAAGTTTCAACTTGCATTTCAACTTGCTCTAGTTTTTCAAATGACAAATAAAATCTCACAATCTCAGTTAACTCTTATATGAGGCAAAGAAAAGAAAGCCTTGATTAATAGCTATCTGATAACTGAATTAGTTGAAAACTAACTAACCAACTAGCTAACTGTATCATTTAATGCACCTCGCTGGATCTGTTGACAATCTAGCCTTTTCTGCTCTACAGTAAATAGTCTATAGGTTGAATATCCAACTTAAAACTTAATTCAAACTTAAATTCCTGCTATTATACCGCTAGTTCTTTCTCTCAAGGCTGCATTGGGGATCTTACTGCAGTTCCAGGCTTTGACCTCTCTTGCACTGACAGAAAAGCCAGAGGGATGTGGTGATGTTTGAGGCCTCTGTCTGGAATCTGGGGGGACCCACAAAGCAGATGCCACACGATGGAAATGAATGAATTTCGGCCGACCTTTGATCCCCAGGTCCACCTCGGCTCCAGCACTCAGCTGACCACTGCAAGGGTCCACTAGTGGGACATCACATCGTAAAGGAGCCAGGGAAACATGTTCAGCATGGGGTTGAAGTCCTAGAGAACCTGCATGTCCGTCACCAGCCCGGCACAGACTTGAGTTCAGCCTCTTGATGATCTGTAGCTCTGCAGAGAACGGGGCTGAAGAGTCCAAAACTGCTGTCATTCTTGCCTGTGGAGAAAGCCCCAGAATGGTTGTGTTTATGTGCTGAGGCACGTTGCCTAGAGACTGTTTTGTTTCCTACTCTGATCAAATTACTGACATGCAGAGAAGCTACGAAGGCGTATATCCACATACCTTTTACTACTGAAGAAATATTATTCAATAAAAATTCTCTGGACTCTATTCTTGTCAAAGCAGCTTCTGGGAAACATTCATGACTTAAATTTTTTTCTTCTTAGCTGTTGTGATTTTTTCCACCTACAGCAACTAATTTATCAAATTGCCTAAAAAAAATGTTTGCCTGTAGTAAGGGGTGATTATTATCCGTGGAAAATTACTGCATGCAAATATGTTTCGGTGGCAAATGATAAACAGAAAACTTGACCCTGCCTCAGGGTTTAGCGTACAATTTTAATGTGGGTGTAAGCAACTGATAGAAATAGGTTTTCCATTTTAATCAGTTGTCGTTTTAATCCATGTGACCACTAGATGGAGTGACAGTGCCAGTATTGTCAGACCTTAGGACCTTAATATGACATTATGTATGTCGTGTTCCTCATGGATTTAACAGCAATCTACAATTATCACACACGGAAAAATACAAGTCTCAGTAGTAATATTATAATGATGTATTGGGAGTTCTCTAATGGCCATTATAATGCAAGAAGGTGACCTAGTACTAAGTTGTCCCTCAAGAAACATTACATTGATTTTTATGTGCTAAACAGGCTTTTTTCCCAGCCTGAAGTGGTACTGGTTGAAAGAGAAACTTCAAATATAAGCTGTGTTTTCAAAATTGACAGTAAACTAAGTAGAAATTATGTAAATTGCATAAAGGCAAAAAGTGCTTTTGCAAAGAGGAGTAATCTGGTGAAAGA
The DNA here is from genome assembly GCA_037177495.1 of Rhadinocentrus ornatus. NCBI lineage: Eukaryota > Metazoa > Chordata > Actinopteri > Atheriniformes > Melanotaeniidae > Rhadinocentrus > Rhadinocentrus ornatus. The sequence goes on from JBAMHW010000018.1 coordinate 7,778,645, forward strand.
GCGGGCTTGAAAGAGCCGTCTTATATTCAGTGAAGCAAGAAAACAGAAATACTATTTGCCTCACTGCCTATTAATTAGTGCGCTTGAAATGTTTTGCCAAAATGTAAATATTCCTCACAAATACATAGGCCTGCACAGCAGCTATATGGTTTGTGTGAGCAGTCAAAGCATGCTTATAGGTGGCTTTTTTCTTTGGAGGATATGCATCTTAATGTGTCAGTGGTGATGATGGTGATGCATGCTGATAGATGATTTTCACTCAGGCTGTCATTAGCAAATGTAAACACCCAAGAGCTGTTGAAAGAGATGTGTAAAAATAGCCTAATTAGAGTTATTCTGATAACTGAGTTGCGAATATGCCCAACTCCCACACAATATTCTCCCAACAAAGGAAGAGCACAAATGACACTGGTGAGATCTAATGTGGCCTTCTTCCGAAATCACTATTCAGACGATTAAAAAAAAATTGAAGCCATTTGTTGCATCAGTGATATTTCTCATGAGGGTGTGTGCTGTATTTTCAAACAATTCTAATGAAAAGGTTTCCATAGATCCAGAAGTCCAAATGATTTATTGCATCTAGAGTCCATTAATTATTGCCATATCAGAAATTCCTCATTCATCATACTGTATTTCCCCACTGTGTTGTAACCCAATTATTTCTGGTCTTTTTCCTTTGTTGCAAGATTTTAAATACCAGCCCAAGCCTGATTTTTTTTTTTTTTTTTTTGGCAGGGATTCAGATATTTCTGGAGTCATTACCATCAGAGCAGCCATTGTTACTGGATCCTGTGTTATTAGTCAGCTTGTCTGCCATTCTCCTGACTCCTCCGCAGTCTCAGAAATTATTTAAACCTTGCTTCTCATCCATGGTGCAAGGACCAATGCTATAGTGCTGTGGCTGCTAATTTGCAGTGGCTGAAGTCATCTGAGAGAAACTGTTGCTCTGGATTAAGAGACAATGTTGTTGTGGCTGCTGCAGAGGGCCATCAAAGCATAGCCTCGAATGTAGTGCTGGCTGTCTGAAGACAAGATGCTCTGGGCTTGGAATTATTTTTGTTAATCAGACAAGCAGAGATGACGGTGACCGAGGCTGGCACCTCAGAATCAGACAGGCAGGGCTGGAACTTGATACGCTACAGAGAATGGATCTCTCAGGAGTGGTGAGGGCTCTCATTAATATAGACAAATGGCACTGTTCAGCAATGTAAGGGTGAGCTGCAAGAAAATTAACCAGATAAATACGAGCCAGTTGCTGAAAGATATTAATAAGTGCAGTTAAAATGATTTCTGTGTCTATGATGTATTGGATTTGTGTAGTGCTGTATCTCACGAGAGTCTTATATTTATCAAGCCTTTGGTCTCCAGCTGTGGTATGCAGCGAAGTTTATACAAAGAGCTTCATCAAAACTAAGTTAGAGTGCTTAAAGCAAACACTGCTGGGCTCATGTCCATATGTTTTTGATAACTGATTAAATTGCTTTATTTATAGCATCAAGGCCTTAAGTCATTGATCATGGGTCATATTCATCACATCATAAAAGGTAGTAATTGATTACACCCTGTTGACCATGCATGCATATAATTATAGGGTAAACAGGCTGACATGGACTCTGTCTCATGCTGTGTGTGGCACTTTCAACCATTTGGAAAAATCCAAACAGAGCACAGAGATGAAGCTCCCATGAGGGCTCAGGGTAGCTATGTCCTTAGAAAGTGGCCCAGGGCTTTTTTGTAGTGCTGCTTCCCTACCCTCTGTAGCTGCAGCTCCCTGCTTGTCATACTCAGTTTGCTCAATGAGGTAATGAATATGCCGCTGTACATTTTTCATGAGGGGAGGGAGGAGGGAGGAAAAAAATTTTTCTCCTTATAATGCATTTAATATGGAAGTCTTCACACACAGTTCCCCCGTTAAGCACCCTCTGGGCTATCATGATGCTGCACGAGCATGATGTTTAATGTTAACATTCCCTGACGGAGACTCAGCATAATGCAATGTCACTTTCAGTGATGAATTTGTTGACTACAGCAGATATACAATCAGCTGTAAATCATGGCTAAGTATGGATAGCAGTGCCTTCCCCTTTTTGGAAAGGAGGCAGTGGTCGCACAGGAAACAACTGGTGGAAGCAAAGCTGACCGAATCAGCCACTTGAGAAGGTGACTCAGTCACATCATTGCTACTCTGAATTACCAGGAAGCTCACCCACAAGCTTCCAAAAGTGGAAGATTATTAAGAATGAAAGAGAGACATAACCATCCAAAGATAAATGTAAATTAATACAAGGAATAATCAGCAAATAAATAATTGAGCAAATGACTCACTTTGGTGTACAACATGTATCCCTCAAGCAAAAATAGAAAATTTTGATGCAATTGTGAATATATTTCTGATTTGGATGAGTAAAATGTTGATCATCAAAGGTTTTTTTTGTTCTTCCTTGTACAAGTAAGCAATTAGGTACAAGAGGCTCACTGCTCAGAATACAATGAGAGAGAAATCGCAAAGTCATGAATTAAAGCTTGAAATAGCAAGAAATAACTGAAAAGGTAAAGTGACTGGTTTTGCTCTGCCCAACCAGTAAAATATCTTCCAAATAGAATTAATATAAATGCAAACATGACCAAAAGAAAGTATGGAAACTCTGTCAAGATCCACTTAAATTCCAGATGCTCTAGGCTAATTTTGATTTGAAAAACATCCTTATATTCAGGCAGTAATGGCTCCACATCTGTGAGACCAAACTACATAACCCTGGGCTCCACCGGTACGAGGCACCTGGAAGAATTCAGAAAAAAAATGCTGTTGGGTTTCTTATCCTAATTGCCGGGAAAAGAAAAGGAAAAAAAAAGCTATATTTAAAATAGACATGACAATTTTATTTAATCAGAAGCGTAAATTAGAGAGTAAGTACCAGCCTCATAACCATGACACTGAAGTTGTGCAGAGCCTGATCTAAAAATGGCACACAGCTAATAGAACACTTCATAAAAAGTATACTTTTGATGCTTGTGCTGGAAGAAAACCTTTTTTGTTTGTTTATTATGCTGTTTTTTTAAATACATGACAAAAAATACTTAAATAAAAAGACTTTTTTTTTCTCTGAAGGTTTATACAACCAAATTGTCCTCCAATTCTGCAAGACCAAACGTTAGTAATATGTGTTCCTTGTGCTTACAGCACTGGCACCCATAGCAAACACATAACATGTAGCACAGAAGAGATCCCTTAGCTTATCTGAACAGAGCTGTGGGAGAACTTTGGACCAAAATAGGTTATTTTGCACAATTTCTGTTTTCGGAAACATTTCCTTTGGTCTGAAAGAGGCATACAGAACACCTCTCCACATTTCTGCTTTTGATCTGTGCATATAAACACATCTCAGATTTTCAATTATGTTTAAGATGCTGCATTGGGCAAAGACAGAAGGAAGGTAATGGACTTTTTCTGTTGCTTGAGAGAGACAGACTTGTCCTTCGAAACCTTAGTTTCCAATTATTAAACCTCCAGCACACAGCACACCCAAGCTTTCTTTTTTTAAATCTGCTCTGACCAAGGTGAAATTACCTACTCTTGAAACTTAAAGCAAAATAAAGAAGCCAACGAGAAGTAGCTCACAGCCTGTCTGAACCTCTTTCTCTCTTTCTTTCTTTTATTGTTTTGACTTTTCTTTTCTTTTTTGGAGGGCAAGAAAACCAAACAAAATCTTGGAAGGTTCTTTGCATTAAGATCTGACTTCCTCATAGTTTTCACAAAAAAAATAACCCCAGGGGGATGCACAGCAGCATATCAGCCAGTGGCTAATACATTCACCGGGCACACTCACAGTATGTAGCAAGACCTGGATGATGAATAACCATGCAAGGGCCAAAGAAAATAAAAAAGAACACCACAAGATGAATGTTGTTTTGCAGAAGCAAACACTTAGTATTCTAAGGGGCAGAGACAAAAGCTGCCTTCTTTATGATAGCTTAACCGTCCAAAGCTGCTATCTCTAGTCTGACAGCAACTTATGCAGATATGTGCAGCTCGGCATTGCCCCGCTGGATTGAACCCTCCTTGAAAAGTGTTCAGCAAGCAGGTCACATTGGCATGGGCTGTCTGTTGTGGATGAAATTGTAACACTGTCCTCCAGGATGCTCTAAAGCCTTATCACTCACCTACCTGGCCTATAACAGCTCCTGATGGATAGGGCCAGATTGAATCTGCAGTCGCCTGAAAGCCTGTGTGCTTTAGAGAAAATAGGATATTTGCTCGCTCCCTGGTTTAGATTACCTCTGAACTCCAAAACAAAGCCAAGTACGTTGTTTGATTTCCTTATAATGTCCTTATAATACCTAGTTATTTGAAGCACATCTGTCATTGTGTAACATGTGTGGGAACGATGCTTGAATAGGAGGACAATTTATCACTGCAACTGTGAGCTTCACCGTCGTCTAGAGGCAAGACAAGCCAGAGAGGTGAAATTGAAAATGTGAATATCTTGCTAATGGCAGAGGAGGAGAGCTGGAGATATAATACCAAATCTATAAAGCACAATTTCAGGCCCCATACTCTGGAGACTCAAGCGCTCAATCATGAAGTGATTCACTCAGATTGATCAAGGAGCGTTGTAATCACTTGGGAATGTTACATGTGGCTCCAAGGATGATTTGCCAAAGTCTCAAGAGATTCAAAGCGGAGTTTAATGGATCTGAGGTGATGTGCTTAGAAATCATTTCAGAAGGTGCAAATAGAATACTCAAAGCACATTTTACCAGCATTTAGCAGCTGTCCAGTGAAATTAATGTTCAGAACAGAGGAATCTGAAGCAATAAATCCGCCATCAGAGAAACGGACAGCTGGAATGTACAGAGAATTCTCCCAGAAGAAATTCAAAGGGCCCGTCTTTTTCAGAGAACAATCAGAAATCTACTAATGAACCAGGCCATTCATAACAGCCTCTTATTAAGCAGAAAGCCTAAATGCACTTCCAGATAACAAGGCTTCTTTTATTCAGAGTAATTCTGGTTGAAAGCTCAGTGCTCCCTCTGAAATCGAAATAAACGCCATAAATGTGAAATTAAATATTCATAACCTTCAGCTGTCATCTAGCTCTTCCCCATTTGAGATAAATGTACAACGAAATACAAAATTCTGCATATTTAGTCACTTCTTTTAAAGACCGAGACGTCCACTAAGGTAGATCATCCCAGGATTGCAGAAGAATTTAATTAGTGTGTAAAAATTAGCCGTCAAGAGGAGCAGCAGCTTCTTTCTGGAGATATTCTCAAAGCCTCCAACAGCACCTGCTTTGTGCAGGCAGGTAACCTAAGAGCGTTTGCTTCTTTTCTTGCTTCAGGGGCTCATGGAACTTCTTCACCTCTCTCAGATGATTGTCTCACTGGGCTTTTAATGCGTGTGACTATAGACAGATAAAGCCACTCACAAGTTTTTGTAAAACCACAACTTAAAATGTAAATATAAACAGAATGTAATGTTTGCAAATCTGAAACCCACATTTTATTCCCAATAGAACATACATTAACTAACTAAGACATTTTATCATTTCATGGAAAATATGAGTCCATCTTATAAAAGTTGGAACAGGGGCAACAAAAGGCTGGAAAAGTCCTGGAAGAGCATTTGACTTTTGAAATTGTGGAGCAGTTTCAGAAAAATGTTTCTCATCATAAAATTGTAAAAATGATGAAGATCCCACCATCTATCAAAAGGTTCAGAGAATCAGGAGGAATCTCTGTGTGCATGGAACAAGGCCGAGGGCGAATGAATGAACTTCTTGCTTTCAGGCAGCACTGCATTAAAAACAAGCACGATTCTCTACTTGAAATCATAGCATGGGCTCAGAGATACTTCCTGAATTGACTGTCTGTGAACATAGCGCCATAAAATCCACAAATACAAGTTAAAGCTCTAATATGCAAAAAAGACACAATCTATTAACACCACCATCCCAGCTAATTTAAAATAGTCTGTGTTGAAATGGAAAACTGTTATTGCATATATTACAATATTAAATGTAGGCTACATACCAGCATATCTATAAACTCAATGATACAATTGTTATGTCAAAATCCTCATGTTAAGTATAAAAAAGTCTGATTAAATTAATCTGTGCTGAACATGGTATATAAATAAAGTATCACTATATAAATCCTGGTATATAAATCATGTATATCCAAAAAGTTATTAAGTTTTACATGTAGCCCATTTATTTTGAGGAGATATCATCTGAAAATGCTCCAATACTGCTAAATGTCCTTTGTTTTTTTGGTGTCTCCTCTATTCAGGTAGGTAGTGTCAGTCAATACCAGGCCTTAATGATCTTCAACATCGCCTCAGATCATGCAGAAAACTTATTGTTTCTCGTGGCTTTTTCAGTGGCTCAATTCACTCAGTGAGGTTGTCACATGACTTTTTAGAAAAGGGGCCTTGTTTGTTTTTAGTCGCGTGATATCCAGAAAAACAACACGGCCTGGATGCAGGCTTTATTTGGACACGCCCTCTTTGCTTGACACTGGCTTCAGGCTTAGTGATATGTCGCGTAACATTACTTGTAGCAGGGTGCATGCGAGATTAAATTTGTTTAGTCTGATTTTAGTTACGCTTTGTCAACCAAAGTTACCTGATTTATTATGTCTTCGTTCTTTGCGATTTTTATGTATACATTTTGTTGCAAAATCCCCTTGTTTACATGCAGTAATGTAACTTTTGTTGCATTACTGCATGGCACGAGCAGCTTACACTTACACTTTGTGAAGCTTCTTCAATGCTTAAAAGAACACGGAGGTTTTAGAGCACCATCTGCTTCTATCCAGACAACATCACTTTAAGGTAAAGCCTTGCAGATTTCAGCAAGATAATGCTAAACCACATACTGCATCCATCACAACAGCATGGCCTCATAGGAGTAGAGTTGAGGGGTATAACTAGTCTGCCTGCAGTCCAGATTTTTCACCAATATAAAACACTGGGTGCATAATAAAATAAAAAAATTCAGCTACATAGGTCCAGGACTGTTGAGCAGCTGGAATCCTCCATCAGACCAGAATGGGACAACATTCCTCTCCTAAAACTCCAGCAACTGATCTCCTCACTTCCCAGAAACGGTTATCAAAAGAAGAGGGGATGCTACACAATGGTGAACATCAACTTTCTGACTTTTGTGAGATATATCCAAATGATTAAAGGTCTCAGTTTTTGTTCTATGGGAATAAATTTAGTTTCATAGGATTAGCAAATCAGCTTTATGTCTTCATCGACATTTTACATAGCAGCACATCTTTCTTGGAATTGGGGTTGTGAGATTTACTATTAAAGTTATCCCAGGCGTACTGAATCTGTTTGATGTAAAGCATCAATCAAGTGGCGTCTTTACTCTGAACTTTAAAGTGAAACAAGTGGAAAACAAAACATCTATAGTGAGTCTTTTTATTGGCATTGAAATATGAAAACATGACATTAATTTATTGACACAAGAGCAGGTATATTATTTTGGGGAGATGCCGGAAAAGGCTAATAGGCTTTATCAAGCAGTTTCTGGAAACCTTGGAAATAGCCATCATAGTGTCTATGTCCAGTGTGTGCAATAAACTAATTACACGTTTTTTTGATAAATGACTGGCTGGAAACGTATAAACAAAGTCTAAAAGGAAGAAGTGTGACAGAAATCCAAATTGCAATGTATTGAAAATACATCAACCTTGGGTGAGAAAAACAGCAATCTTGTTAGACTTTTCATTCCCTCTGAAAACATGCCGACATATCTCATTCACAGCAGGTCTCTATGTTTAATGCATGTAAGTATGACAAATGTAAACCTATTTTTACATAAATCCAAACCAAGCTACAAGCTAAAATATGCTGTTTGCTGGTAAAACTTAAATGTAGTGTGAACAATAAAATTTCTGACTTTATTAGCATTTCCTCTTGCTCAATAGATTGAATTTTGTGAAAAAATTAATTATTTAGCACAGTAACAAAAAGAAAATTGGTAAATGGCATTTGGTGTTTGCAGGATTACTACTTGCACCAATATTCTTTCTGCTGTTGTCCCACTAAGAAATTCACATTCTGTAAAATCTTCTGTCCTGCTTATAAATGATCTGATTACTGATACTCATGCACATGGAGAACAGTTTAGTTCAATTAAATTCAGCTTCATTTGTATATCACCAATTTAAAACAAAGTAAACTCAAGGCACTTTACAGAAATAATCCATCCAAGCCAATTCACTGTGATCCAATAAAAAAAAAAAAATTAATTAATTAAAAAATCCACATTCACCTTTAAGATGTTAACTGTGTTCATACAAGCTCATTCATAAAACACTGCCTAGCTAAGAAAAAACGAACAGATAGCACTGTTCTTTTTTCTGATTTAACTGAAATTGGGCTATAAACATAATAAACTTGTGTGGAGTTGACATTATATGATTAGCTTGGTTTTTTAGCACTGGTATCAAACATATCAATGCTGTGGCCTTTTCCACTCATGGGTTCTGCCTTATCAGTGAGAAAAACTTGTTAACCCACATCCTTTCTTCAGATATCCCAAACAGGCAGAACAGCAATTTATACACACAGCAGGCTGACACCGTGAAATCAGCTAAAAAATGTTGTAGCTGCAATACAATCTGCATCCACGATGTGAACAATAAGTTCTTACTTACCAGTCCAGAAGAAGCTTTGCAGGTTCTGCATCAGATGTTCTTGACATGCAATAAGCTTTCCCTACTGACAGAAAGCAACACCAATACTTGCTCTTGTTTTGTTTCTTTTCTGACATTTTGTTTCGATGCAGCTGAATGTTGTTTCTTTGTGGGAGGTGGTGGCGGACAAACATTTACTTGCCAGGAGCTTTTGCTGTTTATGTGCTTTTGAACTTATTTCCACATTCTGTTAGCTGGCAGTTTCTTTATTTTCTGCTGCCACTGATCACACTCAGGCTTTAAAATAGTGAGATGACTTTTTTTTAAGGTTATTGTTTAGCTCTAGGTAACGTCATGTCCTTAATTTTTCATGATGCATAAGGTTCTTACCCTAACCATGTGTTTTTAACTTATAAACCTCTGTATGATAACTGAGTTAAGACATGTGTTTACAAGTAAAAGTGTGCACATTCATCAAACATTTTCAACTAAACAAAAGCTTCAATTAAAATCCCATAAAATTATTAGTGTGTATTTTGTCTTTGAAAATAGAATTCAAAGATATAACTTTAAAATTGAAAATAACAATTACTAAGTGCAATTTATGGTTGTGATTTCTTACTGAAAACAACCCAACAACTGGTGAATTTACTGTCAAAATGACATCATGGTATCACAGGCATTGCCTATAGACTAGATGATACATTTGACTACACAAGCTGTGCATGCATCTAATGTCTGTTAAACTTAATAGCACCTAAATGGCAGGTGCAAGATCAGAGTACAATTTAAATACACTACCCAACTTTTATACAAATGCATGAACTGTTAACATTACTTGATTTCGTTCTGTTTGTGTAACTTTCTCCAAGTTCAACAGACTTTACACACATATGTTGTTTGTGGAATTGATTTCTCTTCTACTCCACAGATAATGTCTGTGGTCCAGTAATTTTTACAGTAAACTTACAGATTTCTTTTAGATCATGTTCATAATGAAGAGACCACAACCAGAAATTGTATTAAATTGTATTTTCCCAAAATTAACACCAAACATTTTATGTGTATGATGTCACATTTATGCACAACTTTTAATAAATATGCACGTGTACTTAATTGACAATTATCTTACTGCATACATGTATATTTTTACCCCAACCATGCACTTTCAATTCCTAACTGTAAACTTTAGCATCATTAATCACATAAGTACAACAAAATTAGAAAATGCCACCCACCACCCCAACTTTTTCTCCAATAAGGCTTTATTTATAGTGTGTCAAGAGTGGCAGCTGACTGGAAATATCATCAGTAGCATGATGAGAGCTGTATCAAGAATTGAAGAAGCAAAAGACTAATGTACATATTTTATGTCACAACATCATGCTGATTTTATTTTGACGTTTTCAAGTAACCCCAACCCTTAAGCTGTTTCTTTTATTCCTGTTAAAATGGTACAGTTCTGACCGTACACCTTCACATCAAAGTCATTGTTTAAAACAGTGTAATTGTTACTGGATACTGGCTGAATTTTGTTCCAAACTTCCATAAATACTAAAGTCATTTATTTGAGGAGCCTAGTTATTTTATAAAATTGTTGAACAGGTTTAAATCTTTTTTGTGTGTATTGTTGTTAAAATAGTCTTCATTTAAATCAATGACTAAAAAAGCTGAGAGAAGCACACAGCTGTTTTGAGCTATATTTCACCATTTAGTTTAATATGTTTAGAATGTGGTTTGACATTATCTTGCCAAAATAAAGGTTTCCTTAAAAAATAAAAATAAAAAAGACATTAATACTGATTAAATCGGTAAATAGTTAAGATAGCTGAGTTATTCATTCCATGTGCTCTATCTGCAAAAACAAGCCAGATGGTCTATTTCCTCTTAGGACTGGAGGACAGTGTCTATTATTTAAATAAGGAGTAAAGAAATTACTTTTGTTGGACCACTGAGGAGTTTTCCTCTTCACCAAAATCTATTTTAACGGATCTGAGGGCACAGAGAAGGGTTTTAGTGTTTCTGGCTTTTGTTTGGGTCTAACTTAATTAAGCATTTGTGGACACAGTAACGAACTCTTTTTCCAGACAATGTTTTCAGTTTCCTGAACCTAAGCAGTAATTTCCAACAAGGAATCTGCTTTTAATGCAATGCTGCTTAAAGCTTTGTAAGATTACGGCCATTCAGTAAAGTCTTTCAGCATCCACATTTTCTAAATCTTTCATAAGGACTGCAAAATTCTTTACCATCTTAAATCTAGAAACTTTGTTCCTAATTTGCTGTTTGATAAAGAGTATTACCTCCTTACTATCTAATGAAAAACCTTGTATGAACAGAGCGCTGTTATTCTAACTAGCTGTCAATGATCTGTTGTCAATTAAAAGGATTACTGTTCTGGTGAGACACATATTTTGCAGTTTTTATTTGCCCCGTCTAAGTTTTTTTATTATTATTATTATTATTATATGGCATGAATCCTATTTTAAAATTTAAGCTTCTCAGTTTCTTTATTTTAATATTTTTACACATAATTAAAAGCTGATGGAAATGCTGTGAAATCTTAAAATCTCCTGTGAGGAGCTGCTACATCAGGAGGACATTTACGTCTTATTTCTGTGCTTCACTATATTTCAGCTTTTATTCATTCAGTGATTGCTTTAAATGAATAATGTATTTCATCACATACTGTAATATGAACATATTTTGTAGTGCACATTGTCCAGAACAGGGCAGAAGCCTAATTACAAAATTCCAGCTTTGGGGAGACCAAGTTAATCTCTCATGTGCCTCTCTAACAGATGCGTCCAATTAATTGCCCGTCTTTGATGGAGTTTAGATGCATACATCTCTGGGAATTTCATTTCAAAGTGGGAAAAAAAGAAGAAAAACCTGCACTGTCTCTGATGAGATGACTAAATCCTGTCATAATCATGCCTTGTTTCTATCCAGCCATACACAGATCCAGTTTTTAATAATGGCTGAATTTGAACTATTCTAAAGGCTGTTAATGACCTGAGCAGAGCAGATAGGAACATATATATATATATCAATTTTACATGTACTTTTATATTAATTTATTTTTATATTCAAGGAAGATTTTCATTGTACCAGGAAACTTGTTTCTTTACTGTACACATGAGAATCAACGCTTTGGATCTCTTTGAATCTCTTCAGTCTTACTGGTTAGTCGTTACTGGTTGATATACAGCAGGTACATTAGATATAAGGGAATAATATCTTGTTAACCAAAAGAAAACAGAGAATGAAATACAGCAATTTCACTAAATGGATACAAGTGTATGCGTATGAAGGATGGTGGATAGGAGGGAAGGATTCCACAGTCAGCAAACACCTTGCATGCATGAGCACACTTCCTGCTTTCCAGCAAGGAAACAGTTTAGGTTGAGGAGACCCTTACAGTAAGAGGAACAGAGGAGTTAAGGCCAGACAGAAAATCTTAATAGATCTGTGCCACGGCTCCCCTGCTGCTCCAAGAGAAGCCTGTCACGTAGCATGTACATGCATTTAGGCTTATTTACCTCGATCCAGCTGGCTCCCTGACGGGCACGTTTCACTGCTGGAGATGCAACATCGTTGTCTGGCAACCTCTTGATTTAAGCGTGGCCGGCACATTGCAGAGGGTGACAGGGAGAGCTCTTCCTTGAAAATGCAAGAGATAATAGAAGAAAAGCAAGAACCCAACACCTGCATTGACTTATCATGGCCAGACTAGGGATGTTCATAACCTGAACTTAAATTATTAATCTTAAATTCATGATCTGCTGGTTAATGGGCCACATTGCTCTTCATCTTCAAAGTGAAATTGAGGACAAAATGAAATATGAAGCGACTCAAATAACCTTTTAGTGTCTAAATTCATAAACCAAATTGCAATCAGTGGCATTACGTTCTCCTGTCTGGCCTTTATTAGTGGAGTCTGAAATCCTGAGACAACTATAGACATCCTGTAGTCTCACTTCCAGTTTCTTGTCTCTCTCTCGATTGTGATGCTTATATCTGCTAGAAATGGAACTGCAGTAGGTAACTTCGCATTCCCTTGACAGCTTATTAAATATTAACCTGTTGCTTTCACATGAACAGATTTATCTTTAGAACTTCCAAGTAGAAAGCTGTATATACCTGAAAGGTGGATTTGTTCAGATTTGTCACTTTTAAAAGTAATCCACAACATCAGAAGTGCCAAATAATTTTTTAGTCAATCATTCCATTACAGTCTCATTTGATGATTTGAAAGAGGACTTTATTCATATGCAAGTCTGTAAATGCACCGTCAACATGAAGATCTTCAGCTATAAAAAAGGTTCCGGTTGAGTATTTTACATAGCACAGATTGGCATTAATTGAAACATGAACACACAGTACCAAGGTAAATACTAAAAAAGCACTTTAAAATTAAAGCACATCTGAACATCCAAATAAAAAAAGGTAAAAGAATTCAGGAAACAGTCAAGTCCACTTGAATGTCTGTTTTCTTTGTTTTTGTTTTTACGCTTAAACTGTCATCCTACACTGCAAATCTTTATCCATCAATCTGAAATAAATGGTTTAGTCTGCACTTTGGTGGTAGAGGGGGCCAGTGTCTTGCTTTGTTGGATGGCACCACATGTTGTGACATTAAGGTTTTCACCTCCAAGACAGCTGTGTGTGTGTGTGTGTTCTTTACATTCTGTTGTTTGATTGATCTCTGGCCCAATACATTGCTTATTAAAATACAGAGGCTATAAAAAATATTTTTGACTAACTCAGCATACCCCTATATTTTCCTTATGCTCATAAATATTTTTTTACATAGATAAATAGATATTCTGTGTGTAGATTATAAACTTTCACAAAAGCATTTTTCAGTCATACAGGAGTGACTACACTATAAATGCTTAAATGCTGGAGGGCTGCTGACCGACCCTGATGTCCAGTGTACTGGGTGAAAGGCCGAGAGTGTGCATGCTGATTGGCACTGGTTTTGTGCAATGTTCCCCCGTCTTTAGCTCTGCTGGCACTCGTTTTTACTGCAGGTGGCCTGACGCTCAATCTGCCATGTGCCCTCCTCATATGTGCAGTAGCAGATCGTACACTCGTCAATCTTCACTTCTCGGCCGGCCGGTATCACTTCTGTGTCCGCGTAGCAGTTTGGCCCTGTACGTGGTACAAGAAAAACATGGAAAGAGGTGGTTTATAGAACATGGGCTTTATATTATGTTTGAAAATTGAATTTCAAATTGACCTTATGCATTTTTTATACGCTTCTTTTGTGTTGTTGGCAACATTGTACCATTATCGAGGTCAGACTCTCACTCAGAACACTGAAAATGAATGAATTTCTCTGGCTCCTCTGATTTAATATGCTGTGGGAACTCTGCTTGGGTCAAATTAAATCATCAGAAATTTGATGATGGATAAGTTAATGTTTTACAGCTAAAAATGTACAGACACCAGAGACATCCTCCTCACCTTGGAGCTGGATTTATTTTAGAGAGAAAAGATAAACAGTGTTTTTAAGTTGCACATGTCCATGCTTATCTGCTGCAGGAGCTACCAAGGACCTTGTTTAGTTTCTAAGAGGGAAGTGTTAAGGACAGATCACACAATTCAAAGGCACCTTGCTTTGTGTTGCTCAAAAAATACCAATTAAAAACTGAAGCAGTTTCAAACTGAAGGATACCAACATGACTGTTCAGTCTGGATGCAGGTCTAACTTCAACAACCGACAAATTGTACCATTTCAGTCCAGTCTCAGCCAAGAATTTACAAAAAAAAATCAAAGAAAAAGTATTCATGTTGATAAAGACAAAATCTGCATTTTCTTTTCATGCCCAGCAACATTTTCAAATCTGTGTAAATTTTATGTTTAGCTGAGGAAGTCAAACTTGATCACCAGTGATAGAAGAAAGAAATTTAGATAGTAATTTTAAAAATCCTAATATTTAAATGCAATATGTTAGTAGAGCGTCTGGTTTTATTCAATTCTTGTTTGAATAAAAGTTTAGCTTTGTGTTTGTCATGCCTAACCTAAACTAGACATTTTTTTATGTGTAAATGTGACAAAACAGCAAGCCACAGCACAAGGAAACAGTTACTGAAAGCAAAAAAGGACATTTTAAAGTTAAGTTATTTGAAAACCCAAATAGCAAGAATGGGAATGTCTTGAATCTTCCACCTGAGAGTTGTGTGACACCATCTACCCCTCACACATGTTAATGCAGACCTTTAAATCTGTTAAATGTGAAACATATGTGACTAATCGAAAAAAATGCTCCAACACTTTGTTTCTCTGTATTTATATTTATATACAGAAGTACAAAAAAATTTTAAACATACACATGAACACAAATTGACATAATTTTTTTTAGTAGTTTATGAATGTCTTAATGGCCTTGGGCCTACTTATTTATATGGCCTGCTTTTAAATTGTGAATTCTGAATTAGGTCAGTCCATCAAAGCCTTTGTTTAGCCCATTAAAGACATTAAAATTTGGGCCCTGTTAAGACGTCTTACATGGGCCAAAGTTAAACCAAAGTAAACCTGAGTTAGGCACAGTTATGGATTTTTGGGCATAGTCTGACCAATGTGCCTTGAATATTAGTTGCTGTACCACAGTAACTCTTCATTATGACCACATACAACCCCACATAAATTAGTTGGATTATCCTTTTATAACAGAGAATAAAAAATGTATATACATTTTCTACATGTAAATGGTGTTGAATAATGTCATGGGAGATAAAAGTAAAATAAATAATTAAGTGTGTTTGAGGAAAATCCTATTAGAAATCTGTTTTAGTTTATTTATTTAGTTCAAAATGGATATTTAGATTTTCCTATATAAAATAATCCCCAGATCAAACAGCCTCAAATCACGTGCCTAAAGCAAATTCATAGATTATTCTGAAGGGAGGACATTTGCAGCATATAATACTGCATTTTACATTTTATATTTCTGATCCGACCTTTGCTGTCTACATTGACTGAAGAAGTTATTCTGATCACAATGTGTGTTTATGTGTATCACATGTCGAATGGAATAAATCATTTTGACATGCACAGTATGGTACTGCTGTCTGCTAACAGTGATTTTTAGTGTAAATCATCACTGCATGTGCATATTTACCGCTGTCTTATGACATCTTCCACTAGTCGTAACGCTTTGTTTTAAATAAAAACTTTACTGAGTTAAGTAACAGTGCAATTCGAGCCATAATGTAAAGAGTTTATGTTACATTAACGTACGGCTAACATAATGCATAAGGATCATTTCTACCAGAAATTCGGAATATGTTTTCATGCTCACTGTGCCGTGGGAGGACCGGATGGAGGAGGCCCATGAGAGAAAGAGGGCAAAGTACTCTGAGCTAGTGGAGG
>JBAMHW010000018.1:7807116-7829107 GCA_037177495.1 Rhadinocentrus ornatus
TGGTACCATTTTATCAGTAACATATCAATCATTTTCCATCAAGATGGTAGAATTGAGGTCCTGCTCCAAGTGGAGGAGATCAAGTATGTCGTGGTCTTGTTCACGCGTAAGCGAAGGATGGAGCCGGAGATTGACAGTCAAATTCTAAATATTTGATTATCATCTAACTGATTGTATTTCAGGAGTAATACTCAACAGAAAGAGGCACTTTTCATAGTATCCTATAGGATATAGAAAAAAAATTTACCCATCTCTATTATAGATGCAGAACTGGACTGATAATTCATAGCTGGCCAACCGTTTCATGCATCTGTGGGCACTTGCTCTTCTAACTAATAAGTCAAGTTGACTATATATTTCCAATTCATTACTTTTTGGATGTCAGATCTAAGTATTTATCCAAAGTTATGTCAGGGTTACAATTATATGTGCAGTTGTGATGGACATAATAGCATTGATAAGTGTGCACCAGAACTAACTAGACAAACCAATATTCCTATATAAATTTGCATGATTAAGTTTTCTATCAGTCACCCTCTTTATTGCAATAATATCATGCTCACTGTGATCTTATCTGTCCCTAACTTTGTAGTATTGTCACAAAGAAAACAAAGGACAGTCTATTTTTGCAATTTATCTTTTATGATTGCAGTATATGTGGGGAGCGGTGCACAGATATAATGATAACACAATTATAATAGTTAATGCAGATCAATTGCTTCATTTTTATCACATACAGAGTAACAGAGGGAGGATTTCTCTCCCTGTACTGTCCTTCACGCTTGTGCCAGCTGCAACACAAGATTAAAACATAACACGATATTCAAACAACACTGTCTGAATGCAAACATAACACACGCAGTGAAACACATGACAAAATTAATTAAATAGCAATCACAGAAGGGCACACTTCTCCTTAATATGCATTTCCCATGAGTCTTTAGAGTCTTTGCAGTACTACAATTGCACCAATACATTTTTTTAATCTGTTGATTTTCTGTCAGTTACTTAATCAATATATATATTCACTGTCAGTAAGATTATGGCAGGCATCAGCTTAGATTTTATAGTTTTGCTTGACTGCAACACATGTCTAATATTGATGTCTGGGAGATCATCAGGAACAAAATCAATGAGAAGATGGAGCTTACCTTTAAAAAAATAAAATAAAAAATAAAGGAACATCTTTAGAGTAGGTTATGAGTCCATGATCTATTACCATTGTGGTCAGTAGGTTCAAACAGAGCCAACTTTAACTTTGGAAACTATGACTTTCAGCTCGCTAACCCACCAATGTCAAGATACTGCTGTCCTTGTTGTTGCGTAATAAATCAGACTGGAAAATTATGTAATGTTACTTCCCAGTGATAAATAGTAGATTCAACTCATGATTTAGTAGTAGATTAGATAATAGATTAGACAATTAGATAATATTACATTCAACTCATGATTTAACTCGAGCAGCTAGTGTGACCACAGATGGAGTAAACTGTCTGTAAATCATAGTTCTGTTGAGAGCTCCGAAGATTATGTGTCGATTAAAAGGGTATGATTAAATAAATTTAGTTGCAATTTTTAAAATTCTGGTTTTAATTTTAGTTCAGCTACCAGTTCTCTAAACCAAGTAATATTTTTTGAGCTAGACAGAGTGGTAAAACATGAACAGAGCCTGAAGCTACCACCCCCCTACCCCCACCCACTATACACACACATACACACACAACTCTGTCCAAATGCCTGCAAAGAGTTTGCAGATTTAATTTTGAGTTTCACAAATGCCATTCAGGGTAAAATTCTAGGAACCTTCTCCAAAGCCATAGAATTTTTTTCATACAGTCTTTCTAAAAAAAAAACCAGTGTAATCCTTCTTTCACCACAGAATCTCAAAATACAGCCGTAATCCATCTATTTCTATGTGGGGGTGTTAGTTGTGGTCAGGTAACTTGGTGTCTTTGATGTGTTTATAGAATGGTAATGTGTGGTAATCTTATGGTAATACAGACTGATGCCATCTTAAAATGGAAAATCCTTATCGGGTGAATGAGCCCACAGATTTGGTGGGAACTTTTGGAATACAGATGCCAGCACTCTTCTGTCTGCTACATCTCTGCGCAAATGCAGTACATTTGGATGTACTGCATCCAAATGTGTCTAATAGACTGATGAGTCTTTGAATTTAAACTATTTAAGCCCACTGGGCATTTCAATAGGAAAGATGGAGCACTGCCTAAAGTCTGTACAAAGCATTTTCTCGGCATGATCAATATGTGCATATGTAAAAAGTTGGTGAACAGTGAAAAAAAAAAAGAGAACAAAAGACCAACATGTATTCTCCAAGATTAAAGCAGGCAAATAGAGAGAGTAATGCACCATGACTACCAATTTTTCCAACCTGTTATCAGTGGAGGTTGTGAGACAGGGTTTGTATTTGGGAGTGAGCAACATCTGATTAATTACAAGTCATAAGATTAAATTACATGCAGACGCTAATGTTCTATGAGTTTAAAATGAATTATCCTAATGTGATATTTTGGGTGTAATTAAAATTAACTGAGCAGATGGCAGTCATTCGCTAAATAATGCAGTCCGGGAGTATTTTGTTTATTTAACCCACTCATTTTTACAAAAAATGAGGATAAGTCTTTCCAAATGACAGTTTGAAATTCATACTTTTAATGAATTATTTAGGATGTAAAGGTTTCAACAAACAGCATGAAAATAAAAATACGTTTTACAATTTTTACTCAAAAGTGGCCTTAGCAATTCTGTCATCTAGTCCGTGGCTCATACAGACGAAGCATTCTTTACATAGAGGAGGGATTTTTTTCTTCTTCTCCTGCAAATAATTTGTCCTTGTTTATATGAGAGCCTGCACCGCTTTAAGATTCCAAGTCAGACATACATATCGCAAGTCATCATTCTTTTTGCTGAAGGAAGCAGTGTTGCTGACATTGCCATGTTGCATTACGCTCACACCAAGAAAACAAGGGGACACAATCTAGGACATGCTGTCGGGATTCATCCAAAGCAACTTCAGTTAATCGACACTGAGATGCAGAATTCCTCCTTCTTAACCAAAGCTCTCAAACCAATGGGATCATAAATTAAATGAAAAAAACAGCACATAATGCAAAAACACTTAGAACCTCCATAACAACTTTTGTTTAATTTGCCATCAAGACTGAAAATGACACCTGAGCCTATTGTTTAAACAAAAACAGGCCAGGGTTGCATAACACAATATTTTTTAAAGGACTTAATTAAAATAAATACAACCCTCAGTGGCAAGATATTGCACACTCCACAGTGCAGCATGCTGCGTGCTCCCTGTCAACAAAATGAATGTTATGCTACCTTGCCCTCATTACTTTAGTTGAGGTGCCCTTAAGCAAAAACATTTGATACTGTTCTATGCTGTTGGAGCAACCCAGCAGCCACAAATAGGACACTTGTTGTACTGGAATCAACTGTTCACCACAGCTTTGTTGAAAGAAATGGCTTCCACGCTCACCGCTTTTGCAGATGGGACAGCACTGATCCGGCTCGTACTCTGGGTCCACACATTCTGTCTGAGGACAGGCAGCCACAGAGCACAGCACCTCTCCACTGGGCTCACACCGACATTTTTCACATGGAGACACCTGGATTGTGGAGAACATAAAGCAGTAATTAACACCCCCATATAAAGAGTTAGCGCATAGAAACTCCTAAAAACAAACAGAAAGTCTTTACTTCTTAATTAATTTCTTGCTATCTCTGGCTCTGTGCTCGTTGCATTGTCTCTTTTGCTACAGTGAAGTCTTTCTAAAACTATCTCTGTACCCCAAACACACACACATACACACACATTCAGACATAATGCTCCATACAAGACTTGTGTCTAGCTTGTTTAGGAGAGAGTGCATTCAGTGTCACAAAGCCACATCAACTGGGAAGTCTCAGCTCTCTCAATTTTATTGCCAATGAGCACCTCATTTTAGATTGGGCTGAGTCGAGAATTGAACTTCTCTATTCAATCAGAAGATAAGCAGAAATCAATGGGAATGGGAAACAAAAGAAATATTCTTCCACTTTTCTCGGTGCGTGAACAGAGTTAGAAATGACATGCCTATCCAAGTGTTCTTGTATGTCTCAAAATAGACCAGATGTGGGGCAAAGGCTGGGACTAAAAGCGCACAGTTTAATTTACATTCAGTGCCTACAACGCAGGTTTCATTTGCAGCCTCTCATACATACACCTACAGTCTTAACAAGGGAAGAAAGGTTCAGTCTGTGAGCGTTGCTGTACATTGCAGAGGCTTGCACCTCCGCATGGCTCTTCACAGTGAAACATAGAGATAGCACTTAGCACAATGGCCTAGAATGTAGCAATCAAGCATAAAATCCTGCCTGTTGCTTAGTTTCAAAGCACCTCAACTCCACACAGCTCAAAGGCTGAGGTTTGCTTGTGGAAGTGAAGCCCTATGTAAAATTCCCTCAGTGCAGACTTAATAATGAGCTGTCGGCAACATTGAGTGAGAGGGACACATTCTATATTAGCTTCAATTTTTTGGTGGGAGACATACATAAAAAGGAGCATTAGGTGCTGTTAAATGTATCGTCTTATCAGAGATGGGGAACTAAGACTGTGGTGAAATCCTGAGTTAAGTGTTTCAAAGAAGTGTCAGAAGATAAAAGAGTACAGACCTCGCTGATGTATCTCTGTCTTTCTCAGACTCATGCAGCAGTGTGCTCAACAGAGTTGTAACATTACTGTAAGTGTAACTCTGTGAATCAACAAACTGAATAGGGAAACACTGCTGAAGCTGCATGGCTAAATTCATCCTCCGGTAATATTCTGCTGTTGTGTGAGGAAAAAAGACAAGTGCTGACCTTTGCCATTATAAATCTGCCTGTGTGCTCACTTGCATTCTGTAAGGCAAGGTTACCAGTTTCTGTAGTGCTTGTGATAAACTCCATTGATGTCAAGGAGTGTTCTGTCAGCACTTCTTTCAAGTTTAAACATATCAAAAATGAGTGAATGTAGTTAATGGGCTCACCTTAAACTCTTCCAGTGAGGCATAGATCTTGCCCCGAAACTCACAGTAGTTCTTTTTCTCCTTGCACAGTGGGCAGCATTGGCTTGTGTCCACTTTAATGCAGCGAGGGTGGACCTTGGGACATTCTGGCTTGGTGCACAGGGGGCCTTCATCTGTGCAGAGGCAAGGGCACGTTGAAGGGCCCGGGGTGAACTGCTCGCCAATGGCAAACACAAAGCCGCTCTCATCCATGCAGCCTTTTCCCCTGTAGTCTGGATAGGCATACTCATCAATGGTGTCCAGAGAGAGAGTGACATCACTGGTGGGGCCCTCATCTATTTGGTTCAGGGTGTCCTGTTCACTCCATAACTCCTGGGATTTACCACCTTTAGATTTCCGTGTTAGGGAGCTGAAGTTTGGCCTGACACGGTTCAAAGCGGTCCTATTGAGTCCAAAATCATTGATTTCCTCTGGTTGCTGCTGAGCAGCATATTCCAACTGCTCCTCGGGGGCCTGTTTGTCCTGATGTCTGTCCTCCCTGGCTTGGGTCAACACCCTTTCTATATGATCTCGGCTTACTGATAAAGTCGCTATAGGATTACACAGAGTTCCGCTCATCAGGAACCCAAAAACAAAGAGAACTTCTGCTGTCATGGCAACGGAGTGCAGCATCTCTCCCCACCACCAGCGAGGTGGGAAAACACCTTGGCTCACATAACACACTTCACATCTCAGGTGTGAGCCAGTCCATCTGAAAAGAGAAAATTAAGCTGGGGTTATGTGTTCTGTACTTTTTATCCCAAGTGTGAGCTTTGTTTAATGTAGTCTCTAAAACTAGACAGTTTAATAGCGCTGACTTCATCATGTCAAGCAAACATCCCACTGAGTATAATGCAAGCATGTTGCATCAGTGAATTGGATCATCAGGAAAAGGAGTAGTCACAAGGCTGTGTAAGGAAATCGATACTGCTTCATACTGTAACACTTCCCTGCATCAATCAGTCTCTGCAGTGAAAGAGGAAAAAGAAAATAGCCAAGTAGGAACCTGAGACCAACACATCTCTGTATCTCTTACAAATAAAGAATGGGGATCAATCAAGCTTTTTTTTTTTTTTTGTATTAGACTCAACTGAACAAAAGGAGAAATTGATTTGAAAACTGAACATAATGTAAATGTAAAGTAGGGTATCACTTTTAAATTAAAGACAAACCTGCCACAGCTTTGCAAAGAAGTCCATAAAATCTCACTTTCTATAGGGTTTTCCAGCTCTTTGGAGTTAATACATAACAGCCAAATTTAAGAAAAATCCCCAGATCAAGTGCAGAGACTGCACATTTTTGAAGAGCTGAAGTCAATGTTTTTGTTTTCGTCTCCTGCTTAACTTGATTTACTGCGGCGTCCTGAAATTCTAATGCCTGCTACGAAGCTTTGCTGTGTTTGGTGGCCTACTTTTATTCAGTTTCCTGACAACGAATGTTTGGTGCCATCACTGAGCTCCGTTTAACATAGTGCAGTCATTTTGAAACATGCTACTTCTGAGAAAAGGTGCCATTAGTCCGTTTTAGCTGAGCCAACATTTAACTGTGAAGTCACATCTGATCTTGTTTTAGTAGCTTAATAGTTTACCATATTGATTAATATACACAATTACACAATTATGCATGTGGTAATACACAGAGCGACATTAATTCTGTGAATGAATGACAAGAAACCAAAGTTTTTCCAAATGTTTTAAGTTTTATGTTTTGATATTCATGAAATTCTGTTGCAGTCTGATGGGCTAAGCTGGAACATCAGCACCATTTGAGTAGCGTTTTCCCTGAATTGCTGTGTTTGAGGCAGAATTATTGGAGCTGCTGTGGAGCTGAGAGGAAGCAGAGCGAGGTGCATACCGATAACACTGCTGCAGCTGACAGAGAGAGAGAGATGAGGCCAAGCCTCGTTAGTAAAAGAACCTCATTTGTCATTTCTCAGTCTCACCTCTCCACCTTAACAGCTGTTACTGGCTGTCACTCTAATACTGCCCCTGCTAAAGCTCCGCCAGGGTCTAGGTCTGGGTGTGCCTCAGGCTAGTTGGCAAAAGGAAACAAACTGGCCGCAGCTTTACAACATGTTAAAGGAAAGGCTACTGGAAGATCTCTGTTTTGTTCACTGCCAGCAAATCCTATGAAAAACACACAACAGATTAATCTGAGTTAACCATTCTCCGAGGCCCCTTGTCAGTTCAATCAGTAAAAGCTGCTGGTTTCTCTGTCTTTTTCCTTTCTAATGGTGAGGTTGGTTGTTTGCAGTAGCTTATTGTGTTGCAAATTTATCTCAAAATGTCCCATGAGTGAGCATGTCAGTGTTGTGTCTTGCTGAAATTCAAGCATGAATCGTAATAAGTCGATGTAATGCATTTTTGCAACTTTACAATTGGAGATGGCATATTCACATGAGCACTTGGCAAACAAGTCAGTCACTGTGCAACAAAAGTACCTTGTTGAGCTCAAATTTGTGCATCTTACTGAGACCACAGCCAGCCAACTGTAGCACTGAGCAGGACTTAGTCTCCAGCTCTGCAACAAAAGAAACACAAAGATATAACCAAACCTCTTTTCCATCGATTCTACAAACCCAAAAATGATGGGAATGTGTTGAAACTAGTCTGTACACTGCAGTGTTATCTCATGGCAAGATGGGTAATCATGCCTACAGCAAATGTGTGTTTTTCCATGGCTAATAATAATCCTCAACAGCACAGAATTTGCCTGTGATCAGCTACAACAGTCCATATTATTTAAATAGTACGGCCTATTTAGGGCAAATTGCCTGATTTCAGTGTCCTACTTTAGATGATACTTCAATGAATCGATACAATAATGTATAAACCCAACCCAATAGTGACTTAAAAACAAAGGTGGGCCTGACATGTTCATTAATCAATTATTTCATTCTTAAAGCATGTTTTTTCAGTTGTAAGCAACATATGACTTTATTGTTATTAAACCAATTCTGCTGTTAAAACTGACAATTTAAAATCTTGTTTTTTAAAATAATACACTTTTTAAGGTTTGTGTTCTAAAAATGTCTCAAAATGCCATTTTCTGGTTCAAGCCAGGTTTAGTTTTTTGCATTTAAAGCCCCTGTTTGGGACTCTTGTATCATGAAAGATGGAAAATTCAAACCCCTCTCCAAATCACAGAGGGTGCAACCTCACCTTGTAGACTGAGGAAGTTTTACTTTTTCTGAGTGGTTATGTTTTTCTCAGCATTTACTACAGTGGTTTTAGGTTTGTGCTGGAAAGGGGTGTAAAGGTAACATGAGTCAGCGATCTTTCCCATCTGATCCTCATAAGACTCGGGACTGTATGCAGGTGACAGGATGATCTGCAACATACTCTTCACAGAACAGTTTTTCTAACGTTGTGGAGGCTGAGATGGGTTTTGGTCAGCCAGTCATTTTTGCTTTACTCCTTCAGACTCATGATACTACTATAAGTCAGCAAAATGTTGTAGCCTGTTTTTCACAAATGCTAATGCTAAAATGATAGTTACCTTTAGAAGAAGGATGCTCAGAGTCAAACTTGTCCAGTTAAAGAACATGTCACTGTTCAAGTAAATGTGAAGGAGTAAATGTATAGTGCTTTGTGAGTTTGTATCGCTCTCCATCAGTCTAACACCTGCTGTGCTGACCATGTCACTGCGTAAATCCTGCCTCATGTAGTCATGACTCACCCGTGACTGGTCTACAGCTTGCCTCCTGCTCACCGATGCACCTACAGCACTCCCCAAATCGCTCAGCTTCTTGCATTTTTAGTGGGTGGAATTACTCAAAGCGCAGAGGGTGTAGATACACTTTAATCTTGCTTATCTATAAATAAGGTTTGTACCCCAAAAAAGTCCAAATAGTTGTAATTATCTCAGAATGAGGAAAAGATTTCTCCTGGAGGAAGCGCTATAATATGAATGGAGGGATTTGGGGAGTTTCTTCTGATTGGTGGTGCATGAATGTACACTATTAATCTATGATTTTCCTCAACTGCAGGGAACAAGCAGATGTCCCACTATAATCTTTTTTTCGTACAAGTGTCCTTCACTTATTTTGTTATGTACAATTTGATTTTTTATGTTTCCATGTTCAAAAACAGTGTTTGTCAATTGCGGTGTTGTGGTGGTTTGCAGTGATTCAGTTGTGTCTGTTGTCATTTTTTTTTTTTTATCTCTGTCTTATGATTATTTCATCTTGTAATTTTTTCCTGAGTTGTGTCCTCGGCTGCAGCAGCAGCTCACAAAGAGGAAATAACCAGCGGATTAGTGAACCCATCCTAGAGAACAGTGGACTACTGCAGAAACTTTCCCAGGTGATGGAAGCTGACTGGAAATGGTTTAGATATAAAGGACAGTTTGGGCTTCATGTGCACGGAAGTAAAGATGGATGCATTTGCAACATGTCAGCTCAGTCAACTGCATGATCAGAAAACAGGTGAGATGGTAAATCTGAGAATTCATGTAGTAAGAGTTAAAACAATAAGTACGTGATTTTAAATGCATCAGTGCCGATCTGGATGAAATGTGCACATAAGAACATTATTTTCCTCCACCAGATTGTGATCCTTTATTGTTCAGTCACAACATTCAGGAATGATCCCTCTCTTCAGACATTTTAGAGTAGAGTGCCATCAGATCCATTAAAGTCTTTTGTATATTTCAAAAAATATATTTACTCCTCTTTTTGCTTTAACAAGTTGTATTAAATTAATTATTTCTATATATAAATGATCAGTATGATTGTTTAGTTGCAGCTGACAGTTTGTAGATTCACAGGTTGTCATCCATCCTTTTGTAAAATAGTTTTTAACTTATGAACTTACACCAAACACAAGGTAAACACCAATGTCTGAAACGGAAATCCATGGCAACATAAATAAACTCAAACTTCATTAGTCATCAGCATCAATCAGCAGATTGTAATGACCTAAGTAATAACTCTTCACCTCTCGTGAGTTTATCGTAGTAAGGGCGTTTCTTTTCAGCCTGTTTTAGACATGTTTTTAACACAGTTTTCTAGTGAGAAACCAGAAACTGTAGACATAAAAATTAAACGGGTACCACCCAAAATAGCGGAAGTGGTAACAATTTTTCTATGAACTCCCATGTTGACAGATGCAGATGTGGAAGGTGAAATGGGGCAAAAAACATCTACAGCTGTGATCTATAAAGGTAATGATGCATACACACTCCCACACGTTTACCTGAGATTAAGCTGCTCATGGTTTTTCTGTGTACACGACTAAGTTTGTGTGGGTGTGTGTGTGTGTGTGTGTGTGTGTGTGTGTGTGTGTGTGTGTGTGTGTGTGTGTGCAAACCATGGTTGCTTGTGTGATTGTATTTTTCTGTGTGGTTGTTGAAGCAACAAGTAGGCAAATGGATATTTTTAGCTGCCCCATGAAAAAATGCTTTAACACAAACTATTGTTAAGCTGCCTTTTCCTTCAGTGCACTAATGGTCATTGTGTGTTTTTAAACAACATAAACATCTACACAGTCTGACATAGCAATTTAGGTTGAGACTTGTCCTTTTTTAGTGTTTTTAATGTAGAAACAGCCTCAACTGTCCCTGTAGCTTCAGTCTCACCACAAACCCAGTGTAATGAACAAATTATAACTTTTCGCAGCTGTGTTGCTGGTTGGGAAAAACAGGCTGCATCCACTGATCCAAGAATACTGGGTCCTTGGAGAAGCTAAAAAGGGCCATCACAACAAAACTCAAATTTTCTTGGAGATATTTAGAAATCAAAAACAAAATGCAATGTGAGAAATAGTGGTGGATCATTTATTCCATGCAAAAAAAATGAATTAATGAATTTCCTCCCCACAAAAAAAAATCAGCATTTGACATGGTCACAGTTCTCAGTGTTCAGGGTGAAGTTTCTGTGTTTTTGTGATACTCTCTGTAATAATTTATCAGAATATCTTCTGCCTTCCTCTGTTCCCTTTTTAGATCATTGTTTGTCACCGTTATCACCAGTCAGTCAGTCCATCTTTCTGTCCATTGTCTTTGCCTGAATTTATTTGTTTTTTATTCTGTTTAGTTCTGGTTCATCCTGCCTTCATCTTTTGTTTATAAATTAATAAAATCTTAATTCTGATATATCTGCATAAAAGAAGTCCTTCCTCAGCATCTTCACATTGATTATGGATTGTGATTATGCCTTTTTTCAGCATTGGGTGATGTTTGAAGTAAAAATAAAGAGTTTTAATACTACAAATAAGCAGGAAAATATGGAAAAACATCCCCATGGCCCTTCAAAACAAAACTATTCATTCCTTTTGTAATTTTCATTTAATCCAGTGACAATATTTCTACAGTGTATGAATTTAAAGGTCGCATATTTTACATGTTTTCAACTATTTCAAATGGGTGTCAGAGGTCCAACAACATTGTTTTCAAAATGTATTACCCCAAATTCAGCCTTAGTCCTTAATTTCAGCCTTTCCAAATGTGGCTCTAGTGAGCTCTACTGAGAACGGGCTGTTTCTGTGTCTGAACCTTTAAATGTTCATAACTGGTGCCTGTTCACACCCACTTCACGCACCTCTCTAGGAGAGGATCTGACTTTCTCTGGCACCCGCTCTGTGATTTCAGAGTGCAGGGGGGGCAGGTCAATGACAGTATCCACTACCGGGGGTAGTGATTATTTCCCTTCGTGAGGTCATAAAAGGGAAAGATCTCAGACTCCCCCATTTAAGCACACATTCACTAAAAAGTGGAGTGAGAAAAGTGAGAGAGGTGACAGAATTTTCTCATTTTGGGGTCTCATTCACAGGCCACATATGTCTGTTAAACCTTTAGAAAGTAAATTTTGCATAATATGGTACCTTTTAGTTTGTGTCCCGGTACAAAAAAAAAAAAAAATCCATGTTCCAAGCTTTTCATGTTGGTTGTTCAGTTTAGAAATTAGTAGTAAATATTATATGGTATATGTTAAATGTTATATTCGCTAATAGGATTGAATGATGTGGTTTACTTCTTAAATAAACATCTTTAATACTCTTGTTATAATTTTCATTGCACAATAGAAAATTAATCAAGCTGATTTTTTTGGTGCTTTGTACAAAGGCGAAATAATTTATTTAAGTCAGTATCATTGCAAACAAAGTCTTACTGGAAAATTGAGTGAATTAGCATTAGTACAAGTAAGCTAGTGAATTCAGGCAATACCTGATGAACAAGCATGTGAGTATAAATAATGAATAACTGCAGTTAAATTCCATTCCCTACATAGTGGTCTCAGTCTTTGTATTACATTTGATGGCAACAGAAAAACAAAAGAAAGAAAATAGAGAGGAAAAAATATCAAGCTGAGCCCTTTAACATTTAAATTTTTATACAAAAACATTTTACATTCTTTGTTATTAAATTAACCACAGTTGTACATTTTAATAACCTCTAAAGCATCTTTTTTTAAATGCCTGTCTGATAAATTCTCCACTGTAATGTGTTTTGTCTAACTAATTTCATGATACATTTTAAAGACTAAAATGAAAGACAAATAGAAGTATTCTCATTTTACTAAAGCCTTGTGCAGTAAAACATTTCATTATGGTTTTATAGATACCTTTTCTCACCACTCTTCAGGTCAAAGTGATGGCAAACACTCATATTTATAGTGTTACACATAAGCCATCTGGTAAAAGGTCACAGGTTTATCTTTCGCCGACAGCTCTACAAAAATTTCTTCTCGCGCTCCCAGTTTTAATATAAATTAAATCTTTGAAAGGACATTTTGACAGGAATAAACAAGACAACTAAAATGAAGTGACCTAAAGACATAATACAGCCTGCACTCCATGTCTGCAGAATAATGCTTGTTGAATGGATGGAAACAAACCATAATGAGTATTAATTTGTGCTTAATGAGCTCATAATATGTAATAAACTGCAACTGCGGCCCTGTTGGCACATTTAGAAACCCATATCCATACACAGTCCATTTCTACACACAGTTTACACAATGCACAGTTTGTGCAAAAGTGACGTTGCCGCCTGGTTGCAGCCATCAATCACAAGCATGTCAGAGTTTACATAAGCCAGCATCACTGAGTTCATTCACATCTGTGACACATTTAAACACTGACTTCTTGGGAAAAATAAAAAAAAAATGGAAATGCTATGTCAGAGAAAAAACAACTTTTTAATTAACACTTGTCATCTCAAAATAATTATCTCTAGGAAGCAAATGCTTTTTCTTACAAGAAAATTAAAATTGAACACCTTTTCAGCCGCACAAAAGCAATGTGGGCAAGCGGTTTCACTGTGATTCTGCATAAAGGTGTATCTAAATATTGCCTTTAAAAACAAAAATCTTTAGACCAATTAATCATTCATAAACAGTCTTAGTTTTATTGTAAAATATACAACACTCCACTATGCATTTTGTTGCACCATAACAGTGTAGGGGAACTTAGCAGAGAGGCCACGATTAAATATGCATGAAAATAACTCCACTTTAACCAAAACCTCTGTGAATCTTTACTGCTGTGCTAAGTTGTTATCTAATGTTGTTTCTAAATGTATCTTTGATTAATAAATAATGATGCAAGCGGATGCTGTGAACCCCCATAAACCAGCAAATAATCTGGAAAACAATACTCTGTACTTTAAGAATGCAAATTATTAAAACAGTTCTGATTGAATAATTAATATTTGACCTCAGGTCTCTTTAGTCTATAAAGCTTGAGATTGCTTTGTTAATTTAATACTTTTTTTTTTACCGATTTTGAACCAATGTAGCCTCTTTAGGAAGAAGTGCATTGGTTTTGTTTGAGGTCTGAACAATCACGGGAAAAAAAATTATATTCCTTATAAATGGAAACCTGCTTCTAGCACTACATTACAGCACCTGGGTCCAACTCGACTCACAGCAGTCTGACTACTACTTAATTATGATGTCACACCCTGTTTGAATTCTTGCTTGTGTTGTTCTTATTCTCAGATGTAAGTCGCTTTGAATAAAAGCGTCTGCCAAATGACGATAGAAAAGAATAGAATAAATGGAATAAATATTAGGAAACATTTTCGTATTGAAATATACCTCTCCCTAAAAAAAACTTTGGATTTCTGGTTCTGTTTAATATGCATTTGTTATAAAAGTTATTTAATCCTGGTATAGGGATGTCCAGTTCAGGTCCTCAAGTCCAGCAGGTTTTACATGTTTCCTGCTACAACACACCTGACTCAGATTAATGGGTCATTGACATATTTGGGCAGAATTTGACAACGAGGTGATGAAGAACCATTTAATTTAAATTGAGTGTGTTTGAGCAGGGAAACGTATAAAACCTGCAGGATGGCAGCCCTAAAGGACCAAAACTGGATTATATCTTACAGTTATGAGATACCCGAACTTTAATGTTGAGATGTAATATAAAGCTTTGTCTTTTTTTTTAATTAACATTATATCTATGTAGATGGCCTATGTATCATATGGAATATTAAGTAAGTTATTTAATTTTTTCTTCATATCAGTTTATCAGCATTTTTTTGTTATTTCTCAGCTTTGTTAAAAGTGCAGACACACAGTAGTTTCCAACCCAAGGCTCCCTTATGTAAATCAGATGTCAGGGTTTTCTATGAGGACTAATAGGTCTGGGGAAAACACTAAGGATAATGACAGGCAAATGATGTTGGAAAGATCTGTGTTTGCCACTTCATAGGAGAAAATATGTCACACGTCCCTCTAAAAAATTACCTGTTCTGGCTTTAGGAGCCTTTATCTTTTATTTTTCTACACAGTTAATACCAAAAATCTTATGTACAGTAGATGCTGAAGTTGTGATTGTTCAGCTAGAAAATGTCATAATTATCTCATATTAACAAAGTTGCTTTTTTATAATTTTGCTCCAGCATTAACCTTGCAAATTTGAATTCTGCCAGTCCCTGTGCTATTTCTTTTGACAAGTGACGGCTTTTCCAATTTCCACTGACATTTAAATGTCTCTGCTTCTAGCACTAGGCTGAATGAACTCAGCATTATCCTCTGTGTTTGGCAGCGACAGCAACTCGTTGATTATCATCAGTGCAGCTATAAATCCCTCTGTGAAAGGCCAAAGTTCCCTTTATGGCTTAGGCTGCTGACCAGAGCTGCTAGGACCACTCAAGTGCAGCAACAATGTTTAATCAAGCAGGGATTCAACCAGGCTGTTAGGTCACCCTTCAGTGATGCTCACCATCGAACTGAAGTGTGACTCATAAATAGTTGTCATTTTTACTACACAGCAGAAGGAATATGGAAGATAAGTCTCAACACAACAACTTGAGATCTTACCTTGAGTTTAGCGTTGCATTGACTAAAGGCTACTATTATTCATATATATTAAACTGGCATGGCTTCAATAATGCAAACAGTAGCAGTCAAGTTAAGTTAACACTGACCTCCGCCCCGCTTTCGTCTATGAAGTCACTCATAAAGGTTTCTTCCAGGGAGGTTGATATCTCTAACACTGACACAATAATGCTATAAATAGGGTCATATTTACCGAGGCAGCGCTCTCATCTCCAAGAATTTTTCACACTATGCTAAAATCTACCCATCGTTTTGTTGATTTCTAAGTACCATTCAGTCAGAATCAATACAAGATGATTTGAAACGAGTAAGGCACAATGTGTAAATATATTTTAACTAAAAGAACAGCTTGTCTTACAGCATCACTCCTTGTTTACTTTCTGTTTTAGGCTGGTATTGTCACCAGTGCAAGTCTGACAGTGAGCTTGCAAAGCAAATCCCACTCACAATAATTTTGCAAGTTAAAACTCCAGCGGATGACCACTCTGCAAAATCTGAGTATATGTCATTGAGAGGAAAACTATCCCCTTAGGGCCAGAATTAAATGTCCTCAACACTGTGTGCTGTTCATTTACTGCACATAACAGATTCTCCAACTCCCACAACATCCCAACTTGCCATCCACGACACACAGGGAAGGCAACAATTTAATTTGAGGTCTACTTCAATTTATGACAAAGCAAATCACATAGGATGAGGTGAAATGTTTAGACAGCGGTGGTTAGTGGGTTTGGAGCTGACAGGGCTGAGAAAGCATTGAAATAATGATGCTTTAAAACTCATTTTTATATTGAAAAAGAGATAAGGGGGGTTGTATGAAATTATGAAACATAGTTAGCGCACTAAGGGACATTAAGGCAGGATCCAAGAGTTTTAAGCCATCTGCCAGTGAGTAAAGAATGCTGCGGGGCTGTCTAATTGAATTTTATCCTTCTACTGCAATATCTTACGAGTGACCCAAATCAGAAGAAAGTTTGCCTAAAACATGCAATGAAAAACCAACAGCCCTTGCAAAACTGTCATATCATCTTAAGATTATGAGTGATGAAACAAGGTGAGTATTTGCTCATGCACAAAGCCTGCTAGGAAAAGTCTGAGGCAGAAAATGCATGACGATGTGCAGTGTCAATCTGCATGATTTTTTTCCCACACAACTCAAAAAGAGACACAAAGACGTGTCAGTGACAAACAGACATGCAGCCTGTCTGTCACTGCTGGAGCAGCATTTAAATAAAAAATATCAACAAATCTTCCATCAATGATCTTATCAGCACATCATTCACACAAGAGTCGCAACATCTTCACAAAATCACAGACTTGGGACACCATGCAATTACCTACTCTGTTAAGAATTTATTAAAAGATGAATATGTTGTATTGTGGATTTTGACTCTGCCCTGCTGTTGAAGGCTGTGCTCAATGGATGCTTCATCCAGAAGTGTGTAAGCAGGCAGAGTGTTCATGTTTCCACTAAATTTTGAATCTCATATAAATAAAACTACAAAACAAAAAAGCCCACACAGTTCACTTTCTGTAATATCTTTGTTCCCTCCACAGGTGCAGCAGCATATTCACCACGTTTCAACAATTTGCATTAGTTTATCCAGTCAAGCACATTTTATAGGATTAGGTGGCATTATAGGTGATAATTTGGCTCCAGTTAATGTGGTTTCCAGGAGACAAAATGTGAGTAAAATGATCAGATTATAGACAAAGGCGCTTATTTATAGGAGACAACACTGGACAGTCAAATCCCCATAAAGTGTGTAATGTTAAACCAGCATGCATTTTTAAAATATCATTGATATAATTCACCTGTTATCCCGTCGTATCCGTCAGTGCGCTGGGTTGAAACAAAGCCTTTAGACAGTTGGACAGCGGAGGCAGGACAGCAACAAATGATCTTCTAGTGAAGAGATGGGAACTGACGCTCGTTAAGCCGGTGAAATGCACAGTTTCCCAGGAGGATGCTCGCAGGTCATCAGCGTGTCACGTTTAACTTTAATCTCCACAGTGAGTGAAAGAAAAATAAAAGCGATCCGTCCACCGCGGTCGGAAAGAGCTACTGATACCTCTGCTCAACACTGGCACTTTATTTCTCACGGTGGCAAATAAATAAATAAATAAATAAATGGGGAGAGAAAAGGAGGCAGCGGCGCTCAGACGTCGCGCTGAGCCGAGCGGCCACTAGATGGAGCAGTGAAATGAGAACAGGCGGTCAATTAGTGAGCCTTAATGGAGCTCAGATCTGTTCATCTGGCTCACACACTGCTGGCTGTGATTGCCTAATTATCTGAAATTCGAGTGGTTTCTCTGACACGTATCTTATATGGTCAATTGTTTAATACCTAACAAGAAAATACTTTCATAACACAGACAAGGCGTTGAAAATGAATCCTGTCAGCCCTCCTGCACAACGTCAAAAAGCAGCTAAACCAGAGCCTACAGTCTTTCTTCATTCAAATATTGTTTTTATGTGATGGCCTTCACCAAAATAAATGTGAAAACCTTCTTTACAGAGCAAAAAAAAAAAACTTTCAGTTATTATGTTATGGGAAATTTAAAAATAACATTAAAGTGCTGTTGTGGAAAAATAGTTTTGCTTTAAGCTAGCTTGTTTAGCCCACTAGCAAACAGTAGAAAAAGGAAACAAGTTTGAATAAATTTAACTTTTTTTTTATTTATACATTATGTTTGAACCAGAAAATTATTATAATAAATTAGGTTTGCAAGGTCATCTCCAAGTCAAAACAGCCTGCACTTTCTGCAACATTAGAAGCGTTTACATAGAGCACTTTGGATTTGAATGAAAGTACAATCAGAATAAAAATATGTTATGTAAACACCTCAAATAATCCAACTTTCCAATTGGCCTCAATCAGAATTAATTTTCAATTTGATCGAGAGGGGTGTCTAAACCAGTCTTCAACAAGGGGTTGTGACCCGTACGAGGTCTGTGGAGATACTAGAGTTGATTAGGAAATTTATTGATATACTGTATACTTTTCCCCCCAGGCTTTTCTCCCCACAAATTTAAATACACATTAACATGAATTCAACATATTGTAGTGAATGGATGAATGAAGGCAGATGTTATCAGTCAGAAATGCACACATTCAGTAACACATAAGAGTTTTCTCAAAGTGGGCACCAGTTCATTTGCAGCACGAGATTAACTTAAACATAATGTTTCAAGCCTCCTGCCTCCAAAACAGGACATTCCTGGCTAAAACACTGAAGCTCCTATCCACAGCTGTCAACTGTGAGGCTAGCATATCATAATGTCAGTTGTATGGACATTGTTGCGAAATACAATGGATAGTTTTGTATTCAACCAAAAAACTCCACAAGCACAAAATATGCACCAACTCAGAGACTACTGGTGAAAATGCAAGGGCCAAAGCAGCATCTGCTGTTAATTTTGCAGTTGAGAAGAGTAGGTGCAGAGCTTGAATTACTGGGACTATTTTCAGGTATGCACCACAACTTTGCAAGTCACATACATGAATACATTAGTGCATAGTGCAGTGGTCAAAAACATTCTGCTACTACTGATGCAGTTGATGCAATATGAAACATCTCATATAGAGACAAAAGTTCCTTTTAGAGATCACAGAAAGCTGCAAATTAAGTTGTCTGTGTTGATAAAATTAAATAAATGAATAAACACACAAAACACAGAGAAATGAATGCTATTCTCTTTAAGAAATATCAGGAACCGTATTGAATATTTTAGTCCAACCTGAAAGTGGACCATTTTTAGATACTATGGCAGATAAAACATTTTGTTGGAAACTGAAAAAGTAAATAAGTAATACTCGCAGTCTCCATTGTTTAAAGGCTTGAAACAACTAGTTGTTTACAAAGATATTTTTAAAAAATTGAAAAAAAAAGTTTCTTCTACATCTTCTGCCGAATTTCAGTACACATTGGGCATGTCAGAAGTGTTATGATACTATTAAATCTTTACATCATGTAAACAAACAACTCACTAAACTTTATCTAGCATCGATGTAAACCTGTCAGCTGGAATCTCTGATTAGATTTATTTCAATCAGATTGAAGAAATATTTATTCATATAAATGTAGCTATTGTAAACGTAACTTGTAATCCTACCTGTTAAACAAACTCACTTAATTGGACACAGTATTAGTAGGACAGAGAGAAAACTTAAAACAAGACATC
This sequence comes from Rhadinocentrus ornatus, assembly GCA_037177495.1. Taxonomy (NCBI): domain Eukaryota; kingdom Metazoa; phylum Chordata; class Actinopteri; order Atheriniformes; family Melanotaeniidae; genus Rhadinocentrus; species Rhadinocentrus ornatus. Next base: position 7,826,648 of record JBAMHW010000018.1, read on the forward strand.
TTTGTTGACAGATATGCCTCTTTGTACCTCTTTGTGTTGCTTGGATTTGGTTTTAGCCAAACAGAAATGGTTGGAGCAGCTGTAGACTTTAAAATTAGTTCAGTAGCAAAACCCAGCTGTGTGTCAGATTTGCAAGGCAGCTGCAACAAAAATGAAGACTGCAAAGAGAAAGCAGATCTGTGTACCGTATATTATTATGAGCCACTAAAATCTCCATGAACACTTAAATATGATTTCATGCCATCGCAGCATGTCAGGTCTGCAATCGTCATTTAAAAAAAACCCACACATAGCACACTTGTAGAAAAACTATAGTATACTATATATATAATGATTATAATAAAAAATGTGTAATAAATATAGTAAAGATTAATGAAGTGAATAATAAAAGACAATTAATGAATAACAAAGAATAATAAGTCAGTTTTTTCCACGATTCCCCTCTCCTGATAAAAAAAAAAAAAAACATAGTTTATATTAATCAAAAAAAGACTCAAATAAATTTACTTAAGAAATTGGGACCCTGCATGATAAAGACATCAGGTTTTCAAATTCATGAGGAATCAATGACCCTCACCACACATGTGTGTAGGAGTGAAAGAAGAGTAGGAGCTGCTGTTTTTGAGCCCAGAAACTCAGTATGTGAAAAGCATTTGAGATCAGAAAGCACATGTAATCTTCAACATTGACACATTTAACAGTGGTTTCATCATCATCATCATCATTGCTAGAGTCATCTAGGGGAAACCAATGTCATCAAAAGGAAAAACATAAACCAGATAAGCAAAAAAACAAATACCACACCAGTTTACTGGCAGATAGAGATATGAGCAATGCCCACACACCCACAACATGTCATGATCTGTCATGTTACAGGGAAATCTGTTTTCAGGATAAAAAACACACAAAGCTGGTAAAGTAACATGACAACGTGAGGTAACAACAATGCTAACAGAAGATGTCCCACAAGGGATGTGGAAGCACAGTGGAGCTTTAGCAGTGTGATCTGTAGAGGGAACAGGCATCACTGCACCTGAAACAGGTGTTGGTGTGTGCAGAGAAGCTTGAGGGAAAACGAGCTGGAATGAAGGACAGGTCACTGAGTGACAGAAAACATCTGTTTATATCACTGACATCCAGGAGGAATCAGAACACACGTAACAGCTGGCATTAGTGAATTTCAGAGCAGTTTGCTTTGCCACTTCATACCAGACATTGTCATGTTAATCATGATGACCAACCACATGATGCTTTAACAGCATCTTAGAGGGTGGCAGCATGAACCACTATGAGAGCCAGATAAGGATGATGCAGATGAGCACTGCACAACAGCATCTGCATTTCATCTCCTGAAGTCATCTGAGGTTATGGTTGCTAGTCACTGTCTCAGTCTAGGGCAGTAGTTCCCAAACTTTTTTTTGCAGGGCCCCCTTTTCACTGACACCCCCCAATCCCAGTACCACATGTACCCCAAAGCTTAAAAAGAAACATACGAAGAAATGTGCCACAAAATAGTTAAAAGTTTTTACTTTATTGGCTGCTGCTTCATAATTACAGTGAAAACCATGTCAGTGGCAGAAGGAATGATCAGCTAATCTGTGATAGAGTGAATTTTTTTAAACCAGGAAACTCTGCAAACTACTTCAGGTGAGCTGAGCTTTTAATAAGACAGATGCTGCTTTAGTAAAACAACTCTGCTATTTATGATAGGAAAGTAGTTGGTTTTTTTTGTGTGTTTTTTTAAGTAATTAGGGTTTTCTTTGTGTTCAGGATGAAAAGTCCCCAAGTAGCGTTATTACTTATTTGGCTTCATACTGTCAGATGCTGATATTTTAAGACATACAACAACTGTGGTCTGTCTTCATTACCCACCATTGACCATTACCTGGTCAGGCCTAGGGATGCAAGATATACCTCATCATTTCCCCTCTTGTTTTTTTGGTAGTTGAAATCTCTGTTCTTGACTCATCATTGTTTGCCCATTGTTACTTTTCCAAATTTGTTCATATTTACCTAGCAGTGTAAAACTATAAATTTTATTTAGCCTTGCTGGAACACAACGGGGACGAGATTTGGTTGTCCCTGCTGTAGGTGTTCTGCAGAGTCAAAACAGAAATCTCCAGCCATGTCATTGAAAGCTTAACCTTTTTCAAGATATGTAATACATTAATGTATTACATACAGGATGTAATCACATGTAATCAACCTGTCCACTAAATTATTTATGGATAGGGTTTAATCAAGTGTGATGTTTAATATTCACTAAAGTATCATTCTTATCATAAACTATGTAAATAGTAATTATATTTAACCCAACAAAAAAGTCATATTGAAATTAGTTACTTTTTTGCAAGAGTATCCTGGCCAGTACCAACAGAACCACTGTTTAGTTTAGTTTAGTTTAGTTTAGTTTAGTTTAGTTTAGTTTAGTTTAGTTTAGTTTAGTTTAGTTTAGTTTAG
>JBAMHW010000018.1:7829207-7850436 GCA_037177495.1 Rhadinocentrus ornatus
AGTTTAGTTTAGTTTAGTTTAGTTTAGTTTAGTTTAGTTTAGTTTAGTTTAGTTTAGTTTAGTTTAGTTTAGTTTATACATGTCAATTAGCTTAAATTGGTGAGACCAGCTTCTTTCTCTCAGTCTAGCTAGAAGAAGTCTGAAAAGTGAAGAAAATAACCTCCCATGCTAGTTGAAAGATACAGATCTGTAAGATTCAATCAAACAGACCAACAATAGACATATGAATAAAAACATATCAGTGATTAGGTTTTCTGGTGAATAGGACAGTCCTTCCAACTTATGCTCGTAACAAACAATTATGAGCAAGCATTTTGTTATGCTAATATAATGACCTGTCCATATACTGTGTCCATTCGATGTAAGTAATGCAAGTTGCAAGAATCCAAGCTTGTAAATAAAATATCAACGATTCTGAAAGCATCTAGGAAATTATTGTCCCATTTTTGGAGGCTTAAATGATAAATTATGGTATCATCAACACTATTTATATACTATATAGAATGCGTATTGGTGGGCCTACTGGGGAATACTCTTGGATGCTCTAAAGAGACCAGAAGTGATAAATTTTGCCTGAAAAATACCAGCTATTGTTTACAGATTCCACTCAGGAATGGATGATGTTAGGGGGACATAAATGGGGTCTTTTTAATCTAGAGACACTACTCACCAAAAGTTGAATTTGTGTTCAGTCTAACCTATGGCTTTCCTTAAAAAGCTTACTAAAGATTTGAGGGTCTTTTATAAAGTTTGGAACTGTCAACTGAAACCTTTTAATTTCTTAGCTTCTGAAAAATAATAGAAACATGAATGATCAAACCATTTACTGCCTTATTCATTTTTATTTACTTTGTCCTTGTATTCAATATTAATTTGTAAAAATGTATCAATAAAAATGTTACTAACATAACAAAATGCTCTAGCCTGGAAAGGTAAAAAAAAAACATGTGTCACATTAGGTCATAATGAGTTGAAATATTTGGGCAGTTTTAAGAAAATAAAGAGTTTGTGCAGCTCCAGTGTTACCTGAAAAAACAGAAAAGAAATTGAGTGATATCCTTTTTTCTAAATAGCTGAATCTTCAACCTTTTAAAGAAAGCAGAAGTTATCATCATCATGTAAAGCGAGGCTTATCACCGTGGTAACCAAGTCAGAGGGAAAAGCTTGTTATAGAAATGCAGGCGATTAAGAATCACAAAAGGTCTTCAGGTTTCTAAAAACTGTTTTCTGACACTGAAACATGATTCAATCCTTAACACTTTAAAGTAACAATTAAAGTAACACCACTGGGTATTTGCAAAACCATAAATCTCCTGTCTGATACCATGCAGTTTGTAACTGGGCTCAAAGGTTTAATTTCAAGCAAATAAATCCCAATACAGACATCTATAATTCCTGCCCCAAAATATAAATCTGAAATATGTTATGGGAAAGCAGATTAAAATTTTCTGAATTTACATCATGTAGCCTGGAAAATATTTTTTATTGAAACATTATAAATTTTTATATTTTATTATAACATAAGCCAGTAGAAAAAAAGACATTGTAAAACGCAATTAAAAACAGGTCTGCAAGAATATTGCAGTGATTTTTTTTTTTATCAGGGACTGAGTGACAGCCCTTCTGAGCAATTTAGAGAAAATAACATATTTATTTAGTTTTTTGCCTCTAAATAGCTATTTCACAAACGGAGTGACGGCAGCCTGCTCCATAAATGGAGCTCCTCATTTCTTCCTGTGTCAAGTTGAAAAAGGAAATCATTAATATAGCATTAGAAGCTGGCTGTGAACTCATAACTGCCCTTGGCACACATCACCATACGTGCAGCCCTGTTCTCTGTAGCTACACCTTCCCTGAGGTTGAAATGTCATCCTTCACCGTCATTACATTTCTCTCCCCATTAACTATTGATTATCTCCACATCAGCATTTTGAGCCCTGCTGTGGAAATGGCCCACATGCCTCACTACCCATATTCTACAGGGCAGGTGGAACAGAAATGCCCATCTCCAGGTTTTTAACGCTGAAATTTTGGTAAGGTCAGCTCCACGGTGGGGCGGGGGGGTGTAAAGAGGAACAGGGTGGCAGGGACATGGAGACGCATAACTGTACCCCACCTTCCCATTAGTAGCAGGTTTGAGTGGACTGCTGGAGGTTAAGTTGTTCTTTTTCAGGACCCCTGAGAATTTTGCGTGTGCATGTGTTGAATATTTACTGTGAGGTTAGCCTTGGTTTGTTTATGTTGTTCCCAGAGAGTGCAGGTAGACAGGAATGTTTGAACAAGAGCTCTATGCTCTCTGCCATCAACCAACTGCATCCACAATATGGACTAGTTGTGGAAGGTTGTCTTTGTACATCTGTCAAAATCTCCATTTGCAGCATATTGGTAATGGCCCCTGTTACTGCTCTCTATTGATTCTTGTATTTCAGTATCAGAGCAGCTTAATGTTCTGGATCTGCAGGCTGTGGAGGCACATTTCCTCTTTAGAGAAAAATTAACTCTGTTTGAACGGCTGACTATGCTGGATGCCAGATTGTTATGCTTATGCAGATCAGGTAACAACATAGGCAAAGATAACCTCATACATGTCAGTTTGCTTTTGAGATATGAGATTTGCATTAATAGAATTTGGGAATTAAAACAAATAACCCACACATATATGTATATACAGACATTTTATTGCAATGAACAGCGTTTGTGGGCTCTCATTTACGAACAGTAAGGTAAAGGGCACGTTAACCTCCTTTATTTTGGAGTAGAGCATCTCAGTGGCTTTAAGCATTAGCTTAGCCTCTACAAATGTACTTTTTAGACTTAAGAATAAAGTTAGATATTGTGATCAGAGGTCAACTACAATCAGCCAAAACACTCCAAAACCAATGAAAAGAAGGTGACACGGGGACACAAATCAATATACTCTAATCTTGGGAGCGCACCTTAAAACTATGGAGACGGTATCAATCTTATGTGGTGCCAGGTTGTCTTTGCAGCAAAATCCATATTTAAAGCAGACATTGCTCCAACTTTGTTTTCACCCAGAATCAGCTTTATTGGACAAGCATAGATGCAACAGGATAGGCACATCTGGACTGCAGGCAACATTAGTTTCTTCCACAGATCCATAATGTGGTTTGACATTGTTGTGCTGACATGACATAAACAAAAATACCTTCTCAGAGAGAGAGAAAACAAATGTCTTTGGGATGGCAGAAGTTCCCCCAAACTTTCTGCAAACTCCTTTTAAAGATATGCGTGTTGCCCATGCTATTTGCTCTAATGCACCCCCATACAATCACAGATGGTGCCTTTTGAACTATACACTGATAACAAACCAGATGGTCCCTTTCCTCTTTTGCCTGCAGAATGCTCTGTCGATAATTACCAAAAAGAATAACATATTTGACTCATCAGATCATAGGTCAGTTGTCCATTTTGCCTCAGTCCATCTGAATAAGTTAAAGCTCAGAGAGAGATGCTGTCATTCTGGATGGTGTTATGATAATAATACTGTTCAGTTTCACTATTTGAATGTCTTTAAGCAATTTTCATTAAATCATATTGTTTTAGTTACATGCAAAATATGTTTTTTGTTTATTTATTTAAAGGCATAACACGACAGGCAGTCCTTCTAGTTGTCATCTCAACCATGCTTGCAGATAAATCTCACCTTTTGCTTACACAGCCTTGATCTTGGGTTGTTCTCTTGAATCGAGGCGTGATTGGTCAAAAGCCCTTTAAATCAGTTTTAATGGTTCTATGGAAAAGCATGAAGTATTTTCTCTAATACTAAGGTAAGAACAAAACAACCACACTGCATTAAAAAAAAAACCCACTTTACTTCAAAGTCATTTCATTTACAAATATTACAAATCTGCATTGTTTGGGAATAGATCCACATCAGAAACACATGAATAAAACATTCCTCAAAATAACTGATCAGTGCTTATTCAGATGCTGAAAGTTGAAGTGCTCCTCTTGTTTAGATCTAAGAAACAAGATAGTTTCACAGAACCAGTATATAATGAGTTAGTCCAGTCCTGCTCTACAGAATTACTGGGTGGAGTGAAATCCACTAGAATCCATTGTGGCTTTAACATAATCCCATCAGAGCTGCAACAGAGCAACACTACTACAGAACACCCATGCCAGCTAACACTGTTGAGAGCCTATAGTGGGAGAAAGGGGGACACATGACAGAAAAAAGAGCAATCTTTGTTAAAAAATACTCAGCACACTGATTTCTATTGTACAAACATTTTCACAGCGTTCTGCCAACAAAGCAGCACATTTCCTCATACTAGTTTACATTTTCTAATTAAAAAAAAAATACTGTGTATACAGATAGAAAACTAAGTCAATATAGGGATTATGGAGAACACATCTCCTGGAGTAAGTGTTATTATAAAGCTCTGTAACATGAACCCATATGAAAAATATATTTTCCCTGTATACCAATACAAACCTGAGTTACCCACCTTAATTGTTATGCATGTCTGTATGATAATACTGAGTTAATATGCACCTCTTCTCCTGCCTCTTTTAAATACCCAAGACATGTTTTAAAACTACTGTCATTCCAGTCTCTAATATCCTCCTGGTTTATAGAAACAAGTGACACAATGCTTACACACTGGTGTAAGCTATTTTCAAGTCTATAAGATAATATTTAATTATCTGCCATCTTTTAATAACATATTTTCTGTCAACTACACTGTTAAGACTTATCAATATAACATCAATATGGAGCAAACTTCTGCCTCTCAGATTTTTTGCCGCCAGAGGTGTTCATTTTTGCAGTGTAATGAGCTAAACCCTGTGCTAGGCTGGAAGTGGCTGCTGGGTGGACAGCAAGAAGAGTTTTCATGCCAAGCAGGCTGGAAACAGGGACGGCATAGTGTGGGTTTTGGATGCCTGGTAAGGTGGAGGGAGAGTGGACGTTAATGGTGGTGGGGGCTGGGGTGGTAGCCGCCAGGACGGCCATGGAAGTAGCTGCGGTGGAGGCAGTGGGAGCAGACTGAGAGAAGCTCATGTTGAGATCAACGGGGGTCGCAGAGGAAGCAGCCTGCATGGTGTATTTAGCCATCTCTAAGCTGCAGGCCGGTGAGTTGAGATGATGGTGAAGGGGTTAAGAGAAGATGATGTTGAAAAAAAATTAAAAGGGGGAGGAAGGGTGAGACAAAGGAGAAGGGAGGTGAGAGAGGAGAAAAACACAAGAATCAAAGAGGGAATGTGTTATTAAAACAGAGACAAAAAGGATTTTAATGTAGTCAAGAGAATGGAGCAGTGAGCTGGAACAAATCCAGCATCACCCTGTACACAACAAATCTGCCCTCATACAACAGCATGCTGTTTGGCTGTCTTATCATCAGGCTGCGAAGTGAACCACCGCTGGACATAGCTGCCCTGTAGTTTGTTTTACCTGGCGTTGATGAGGTACTGGGCCACACTGATACTGGCCGGCGAGCCTGTGATCGTGACTTGGCGCATGGCTGAGCCATCAGTAGCACTGGCAATTTTGATGTGAGCTCCAGAGACCTGGCGGATCTCATTGATCTTGCTGCCCTGTCTTCCAATTATGCAGCCAATAAACTAGAAGGGGGAAATTGGAAACATGTAAATAACCAAAAAGCTCATGTATCCAAGCTCTCCAGGAATTACATCTGAAAACAGGAAATTGGTTACAGCAGTTAGCAGTTCTCTTTAGAGGAAAAGCTGTTTTTGTATTATTCCAACAACAGCAAACAAGTTCATATTCACATACCTATTTAATTAAACTGAAAATACTCTTGTAATATTATATTTCTAGATGATCACTGGCTTTTATTCTGACCAAATTGTCAACATTTAAAGGCATCTGTTAATTAATTTTGCTGAAATTTGAGAAGATTAATGCAACTCTTTTATCCATGAGGTAAGTATGATGGAATGGAAATAGAAGAAACAGCCCCAGGTTGTGTGTACAGCACAAGCACCTCCAACATTTACCAATTATCATGTCAAATCGTGCTTGCGTATTCGACGCATGGTGTTGACTGACAATTTACGGTTTTAGGAAAGGTTATGTGCTTGACTGTTTCGTGGCCGGGCACTTTAATTTCCTAGATTCTCCTCCGGTTGCCTGGTAACAGCAAGACTCAAGGATGGCACTGCTTCAGCCCACAAAATAGTCTGACAATTACCCCTCCCACCCTACCCCCAAACAATCCCAAACCACCCTGAAAAAAATGAATGAATAAAACCAAATATGAAAAACTATGCCCTGTTGCTTGTGCACTGATTTTAGAATGATTCGATTGAACCAAAGTCATGAGAGAAAGAAAGTAAACTTTTTTAGTTTCACTGGTCCTTAACAATTCTTAAAATCAGGCAACCACAACCTCAGGCAATCAAGAATGCATGACAAATTACAGAGTGTCACAATTTATTTAACAGAAACTAAACCAAACAAACCAAACCAAGCAGCTTGTTGAAAACAAAGTACACCCCACGAATCAATAGCTTGTATAATCACCTTTAGAAGCAGTAACTTAAATTGGTTTCTGTTTAACATTAACAGTCTGTAACATCACGGTGAAGGAATTTTATCATTCTTTTCTTTACAGCATTTTTTTTTTTTTTTTGTGTAAGTTTGTGCGCAGCGGTTTATACACATATATCTCAAGTTCCTGTCACAGTATTTCCATCTGGTCAAGGTCTGGACTTATTTTTATTTTTAGCTTTATATAATTTTTCTCATTGTATTGTACGTTTGCTGCTGCACTTGTCCTGCTGTCTCCTCATTGTCCTGCTGCACGATTTAATTTCACCCAAGCATTAGGTCTCAGGCTGATGCTCTCTCACTGACCTTAAAATACTTTGTTGAACAGATGAGTTTAACATGTTGGACTAGAAGATTTCAAAGTGTCCAGGTCCCAAAGCCCAACTCATCAGCCCTCCACCACTGTACTTCTTAGTTGGGATGAGGTGTCTGTGCTGTGCATTGTGACACATCATCTTTACTTTTATCTCATCTGACCCAATGACTTTGTTCTTGGTTTCTATTAACCTCTTGGTATTCCCCTAATCTTGCAAGAACACCCAACAAATCCTACCTGCAACCCACTGGAATGCAAAAGGGTTACCATAATTTTAATACTTTATAAGGTCCAGATTTTTTTTGTATGAGTTAGTCCTGATCTATAAAACCTTAGAAGTGAAAGGGGGTGTACTTTCTTTTCTACATGACTGTATAACAAGAACTCGAAAGTGACAGATATGCGCTGCTTGTTTTTCACTTTTGTTTCAGTATCTAAGCTTCTGGCTGGCTGTTAGTTGTAGCTGACAGACGTGAGAGTGGTGACAGTCTCACTCATCCATGTCTCAGAAAGAAATCAAATAACCATATTTCCCTGAAACTATTCCCCTTAAAACTTATAACCGGAAACAATTTCTGCAAGTAACCTAATTCTCATCAAACAGTAGAGCTTTTACTTATAAAATCTTAAAACAGTAATTTACTGGCACTTTCCCCATGTGAGGTTATCTTTCTCATCAGTCAACAAAAAAGTTATTTTCTACGGCTAAGAAGGTGCATGCAAAATTTCTCATTATAGCCAACCTCCTAGAAAGTTTTTAATGAAGTCAACAGCACTAGGGTGCAGGTTTTAGTGGGTGAGCACAAACAATGTAGCACTTACATCATTAGGTATTGCCAGCTCTTGTGTACTTGTGGGGGCAGAAGCATCCAATCCTGCAAATCAGGACAAGGTATAGTATAACAGCTGGATAGTGCTAATGGTTTCTTTCATAGCATAAGTCACCCAACTTTGACTAGTTTATTTCTGTTACCTGCTGTTTTAAGAGCATAAAAATGGCATGACAAATATATATGAATGAACTTATATGCTGTATATGCATTAAACATATTTTCTATGCACAGATTTCATATTGCTACAATTACAAGATACTTCTTAACTTAGCTATCACAACACTCCTATCTAAATATTCAATATTTTTCATAATGTGTTGTATATAGTTAGTTGTGGCCGAATATATGAGTAAATGGGGTGGTTGAGGTCAGGGATGGTCTGGCCAAGACTTTGTTAGATTTGGAGGAGAAATGTTGTGAAGGTGGAGGATTGGGGGTGAAGAGATTAGGATTTGGTTGATTTTGAGGGTTTTTTTTTCTTTTGGGAGGGGAAAATTGGGCAAAATGGGCAAATGGAGTTTAAATTTGGAAGGTAATGAGAAGTAGTGAGAAATAGTCAAATATTTACTAAAGCGTAAATATTGTGGTCATTTTCACATTTCCCTTGCAGATAAAGCTGCTGTTTTTCTGTTTCTTGTTGTTTTGAATTATCAATATTTTAATACTTAGGTTTTAAGATTCCTCATAAAAAATAGTTTGGTGGCTTAATTTTAAAACTTGCCATCTTATTCACTATTCTTTTGTTTGTTTGTTTTTATCTTATTTTCATGTGCAATCAGATGCAAATGTCAATAGAAAACATGACAGGTCATTTATTCTAAGCACATATCTGTAAAGCCACCATCTAGTAAAAGAAAACCTGTAAGAGTCTGTAAACTCTGAGAGAAAGAAGGCATCCTTGATCCTCCAAGAAGTGACAGTAGTGTATTGATGGTGTGATTTGAAGAGGAGTGAAGACAGAGGGATAGATGGACTTCCCCCGGGGAGCCGTGGGTACGTACCAGGGAAGGTAGGGTTGCTCTGCCCAAGGGAAGGGAGGGGGATATGCTGCATAGCCAACTGGTGAAGCTTGGTCAACTGCAGGGTAGGAAGGAAGTTAGAGCTAACCAATCAAACTGGATTATTTCAGAGGATCTGACAACTACAATACAGAGCCAATCTGAAGTTCACAAACATCACAGACGGTGTCAGTGTGAAGAGATTCATTTCCCTCAGAAAGCATGCTGGCTTCAAGTAGAAGTCATCAGAAAATAACAGTCACATATCTGGCTACACAGCTACAACTGATTATAAATTCTTAAGATTGTCACTTCCATTTCAATCAATGCATGCTGCTACTGTGAGTTAGTGTTAGTAATGTCAAAAGATTCGGGTTACTGAAGTTTCATCTTTGCAGAAAGGGGTACATAGAGGGCGTATTGGTGGCTTGGAAGGAGTAGGCAGGAATTGATCATTAGGACGGATGTCAGTCACCTAGATGGGAATACTTACATCTTGATGTGCAAATGCATACTGCCCTGGAATTGCAAAGGCCTGCAAGGAATAAGAGATGAGATGTGGGTATAGGGCAGGGCGGTGCAGACATGTTGTAACATGTCACCTGAAATACAAAACTGTTACACAATATAAAGAGTGAAATCGGGGACAATGGAAATCTATTCCCTTCCACTTTTCCAGAGCTCTAATGCATATGGATCTGGTGGAATTTCATCTAAATGTCATCTGCTGCTTTTCCCCCTCTTTGACTATGGCAAGAAATCCAATACCATAAACAGATGTCTGATAGGTCAGAGCAGGCTGTGCCAAATTCAGGACAGCAGCTTGCCATCCTGTTTAAAATATGAACTTGACACACGATGCCAGTTATTCACATCTCTGCCACATTAATCTGTGGCTGTGTACTTCATAACATGGTCATGGTCATTATTCTGCTGATAGCATTTCAACATGTACAGTTTCGTGGTGTATATGTGTCCCTCTAGTGGTGAAAACATACAAAATGTAATGACAAGTGTCCCTTAGTTGATATATATTTCTTATCTTAATGAGTTAAAGTCACAGCTACATTACTCTATCATGATTACTTACTTGTGCAGCGTGCTGTGGTGCTAATACCGCATGGGCTCCAGTTGGCAGGATCTTAGGACGGTAGGGAATCGTTGCCCCTTTTGGTGGAGACTGTACAAACACAATCATACAAACCATAAAAAGGATAAAAGCATATTCACTCCTAAGGCTAAGGAAGAACTCTCACTGGCATTGTTGTATTTTAAGTTCTATTTTTTTTTTATCTCTCACTAAATATTTTTATACCTCACTCATTAGCTGAGAAACCATGAAGCAAAGAAAGTTGTGAGCAGAGCTTAGAAGAGGGTCTATTTTAATATTTTGATTATTTAATTTTAATAAAAAATAATGATCAGATTATCAGAAGGATGCTACACCTAAATTCAAGTGAAGATCTCTGCTTCATGGAGTTTTATTCATCAAAACTATTATTGTGTTCAACAACTATTAGCAACCCAATCTCAAGACAGAACATGTAATAGCTACGTTGGTCCACCGCACAAGATGTTGCAGTTTAAGAATAAAATCTCAAAACTGTACAAATACTACTTTTTCCCTCCCTTTCCCAATACAGAGATACAGCTTATGTCTGACCATAAATACCGAGCGAGCAATTGGGCATTGGCTACGTCTGGAGCACCAGAGAACGTCTGATCTGTTGCATGCAGCCAGTGGTTTTTGTTACTATTTGACTGAGTGCATCAGTTCTACTCAGAGAAACAACATAACAGACAAATAAGATAAGTAGCAGACTTTGCAGGAAAATCTACACAAGCTACTGTTCATTTGCAAGCCCACACATGGAGCGCTTTAACACAGTTAACCCAAAAGTTAATATGTAAAGGCACAATTAATGTACAGTATTTTGACCAAAACACCTTGTCAATGATTTATATCGTTTTTAAAAAAAACAAGACAATAAACATGGAATGGAACAGGGTGTGTTTCACCCTGTTTATTTAAACAAAAAAGTATTTTAAAGAAAAAGAGAGATAATTACGATAGACAACACATTTTCTCCATTACTTAACCTTTTTTTTTTTTTGCTCTCTCAACATCTGTCATGTATTAGGGATAGAATTTTAAAAGATCATTTTAACATCACAAGTTGTTTTCCACCATCTAACCTAAAATTACCACTTTCAACACTACCTGTTACCATGTGGACATGTATAGGAAGTTATAGAAGTTCACTATTCAGGTCTGTACAGCTCTTTTCCCTCATAATCTTTGTCTCCTGAACTAAAGGAACGAATGTAATCTGACAGAACAGACTTTCCAATCCTTTTTTTTTTACTTTGATGAACATCCCACAGTGATGAAAGAAATAATGTTGTAGTTGTGTTCCATGTTTAGATGCTGTTGTACGTCTTCTCTGAAGAAAATGTAAAAACCAAAGCAGCAGATGCATTAATGATGCACAGCAGGTTGTATGATGAATTAATATAATTTTATACTTGCTAATGCTGACATTTAATTTGACCTGTAATTGCATTTACTTTGCCTTTACGTATCCTGTTATTTGCGTTTGTGCACAGATAAAATCATCCACAAAGCCTGCTGTTAATTAACCTACCAGTTTCTTCCCATGTTTAAACATGCACACCACATCGGATGTTCTATAAGCCAACCCGATCAACAGATCAGTAGTTTGTTGCAATAATGCTTATGGGCTTGCAGACTGTTTGGTTCATGCATCAGTGTTCCCGTTATGTAGCGTTGATGCTCCTTATCTACAACCATGGATCGTGACATTACAACGATCTTGATATGCAGACAATTATACCTACTGCTTTTGTTCTTGTAAGATTGGGCTGCTATTTTTCACCAGAGAACTTGAAACACTTTTGCTAATAGTAAAGAATGAAATATGTGCAGAAGCACAGATGGAATGAAAATTAAAAGCAACCTATATATATAGTGTGTGTGTGTTTTTCTGTATGCAACTGAATCAGATACAGCACGATAACCAAGCAGTACAACTTGACAGCATCACTTTACCCACAAAAATATCCTGAATGTGCCATTAAATACCTTCCACCACATCCTAAATAAATGTGACATATACTAGACACCTAAATGGAGCTGTTGAATGTGAAGGTCAATCTGCTGTCTTGCAGTGCTCACCTCCAGCATCACAGAGCAGATGTGCCTTACACACTGAGTGATGGCCTGTGGAGTTCCAGAGATTGTGACAGCCCTCTCCGTAGAGTCCGGCAGCATGTCTCCTGCCACCTGAACCTGAGCACCCGTGGTCTTTACATCAACAGACAACAGAAGAAACAAAAGGCTATTTATTGCTGAAAAGAGCACACCATCATCCATACTAAAGTTCTGTTTCAAGAGCCCACAAATGACCCCAAGCACATTTTGACATGCAGGGAGCAGCTGCGAGCCAAATGGCAATGTGTGCTCCAATATTTGAAGAGGCTCACACAAATATTGTTAATTCAGAATGAGTATTCAAACTTCACCTACCCTTACAGGTGTAATAAGAGGAATTGTCACAAGATAAAAACATGCATTTCAAGGTAGAAAAAAAAAAAGGAAATTTTTGAATAGAGTTTTTGTTACTGAAAGTGTCAGCACCAGGGAGGAGATTTTCTGTGCCCGTTTGGATGTAGAAAAACAACTTCCTGCTGGAAAATAAAAATGAAGAAAATTCCTACCTCTCTGATCTCTTTGATCTTTGAACCTCCTTTGCCAATCAAAGAGCCACACTGGCTCCCTGGGAAAACCAGACGAAGTGTCACAGGTGGCTTGCTTGTCACGTTGCTGTTTGTCATTGCTGCAGTTATATCCTGAGGGAAAATTCAAAATTATGCTGCAATTTTTTTCAGTGTTGACTGTAGAATATCGGCTTTATTTGACACCTATTTTCAGGTTGTTTTGCATGACTGAAGAAAAGTTGCATTCACTGTTTTTAAGGCAGGAAAATTCTCAGATTTTGCGTGAAAAATAGCAAGCACGTGGTGATATGTGGAAAGAAAAGTATCAATGGATTATTCGCACATCTGTTTCACCATACCTCTTCAAATTTCTGTGCAATCATGGAGAAAGCTCTGAAGATTCCCTCAGTGGGTCCTGTGATGGTGACTATTCTCTCAGGAGACGATCCTTCGGATATGTTGATGCGAGCCCCACTCTAGAAACCCAGGTTCACATGTATTTCAGCTTTGATTTGTTGTGACTAATCTGCCAGAATTAATAAAAAACACGTATTTCCACATTGAGGATGTCAAGGAAAATGCTCACCTCCTCCCTCATTTTCTTTACTGTCTCTCCTTTCTGTAACCATGCAGGAAAATAGCCAGCTTGATTAGTTTTAGTACAAGATAACAAGACAATCTGAGAAAAATCTTTAACGATTTATGAATGCAGATAAATTGTTAATAAAATCTACCTTCCCAATTATACTGCCAACTTCCTGTGGAAAAAAAACAAAACAGAAGCATCTAAGCAAGAGGCAACACACAGATTATCACATTTAGAGGAGAATGTAATCGATTCAACCACAAAATAGTCCCTTACTGGAAAAATAGACAGATATTTCTGACAATTTGCACAGTTGTTGATTACCTTTCCATGCATCAGCAGCCTTAGCGTCAGCGTAACATTCAGACTCCCTTCTGAGGCCATTGCTTCCTTGTCAGACATCCCCCGTGTTCTCAAAGCGTCAAAGTAAATACTCTGCAACAAGAGAGACTTTGTGTGTGTGTCACATGTAGTTCAGTGTTTTCAGAATGTTCAGGAAATGATGTGTAAAATTGTAGAGGAAATCAGCCTGATCCAAGTGTTTATTCCTGCTATATAGATGTGTATTCTGTTTTGATGTCTTAAGGGCTCCCTCAGGTATCATAGTAGTAGTAGTTTAAAATTGAGATAAAATGATGTAGTATTAAATTTTTGTTGAGCTTTGTTTTGATGAGATTCCAATTAGGTCAAGACAGTATAGTTACTGGTTTAGGAGATAATTACATAGGTGCAATATGGAATTAATCATTTCCTGGGCAGGAATTTTCTTGGTGAGAGCTACTAGATAGAGCATATGTAAAAGCATCCATGATGTAAGCTGCAACATCACTGTTAAATCCCACTATGATACATCTCTACTTGGATTGTTACAGATCATTACCTTAACAATAGTTACTGCAGACTAAGTGGAACATTTTCCAAATTTTGAGCAGACAGTTGTTTTGCTGCTAAAAGGAGCTAGAGAACCCTTTATTTATAAACAAAATTATCATGAGACTGATGCTCTTAGAGGAGTTATGAACCATTGTCTTCTGATCATGTAGTTTTGAGCAGAAGAAGATAACACTATCACTAGGCGCAATCTTCCCCTGAGATGGTGTCTTTAGTTCCGGCTAAATACGAGTTGTGTGACTCTCTCAGATAAGATAAGATACAAAGAAAGTCACTTGTGCTGTGAAGGCCTGAAGATCAAGTGATGATGTGCGTGTGACTTGTCCCTTAATGGCACACAGACGCCACACAGTGTCGCTTCTGTTGTGGCAGTGTATCCAATTCTTTGTATTTGTGGAGCAAATAAAGAATGTCTCAACACAGTGCGCGACAGGCAGCTTATTGGACCATAACAGACAGAGAGATGACTCCCGCTCTATAAAGAGCCAAGGTCACAGTGTTTATCAGATCAGCGTGGTTCCGATAAGTGATTTTTCCCATTTACTTTTAAGACAGGATTTAATAAAAAATGTTGAAGAAATAAACAATTTAAACTGGGGAAAAAATAATGTAACCCAAGGTTGCCAGGATTTTGGACCTACTAAGCTGTCACATGTAAATGTAAAATCTTAATGCAAATAATAGATTTACTTGCTGAGAACTTGGCAGAAGGAGAGAGAACATGGCGGCATGCTGTTGGCAAGTGTGTATACGGTGTTGGCTGTTATTACAGAGTTCATGTCAATCCTATGATAAAGTTTTAACATGCCTGGTGATATGAGAACTGCAGCCACAGCATTTTATGATCCATACAAAGCTGATTTGAAAAAAAAAGAAGCATGTTTCATTATTGGGAGAGTTTGACAGCATTTCTCTGACTGATCACCAGACTGTGAATTTTCTTTCTGCAGGGTGGCAAAGACATGACACAACAACTCTGTCTCTGACTTTACTTATTTTCATATTTTAACCACACTCTAACTTGTATGCAGTTTTAGGGGCTAATCAAGACAATTCCAGCCACTTTCTAAACAATATGACCTACAATACTGTGCAAAATTGATTCATTCTCATGTCTTATATTTTGCCAGTAGCTAGCCTTTCTTATAATGTTTTATAGAAGTGTTGAGCTATAGTTCTTCAAACTTTCTGAGGGCATGTAAAAAGTGAGCCTTTAGACGATGACTGAAGTTTCACCGATTTCCAATTCAGTCCATGTACCTGCCTCTTTTCAGAAGAATTAGTTTTTTATTTATTAAGGTGCTTACCACTTGCCAGTCAATCATTCAAGAATAATTATGGGACCTCAAGGGACAAAAAATATTGTGTCTATAGATGACACAAACTTTAGCAAATAATTCATTTGAAATTGGATCTTATACTTTTCTTTATGAGCAGCCAGTTGCAAAGACTATGGCATCTTTGGAATGCAAATGTTAAGACAATTTTACAGACATAATTTCTTTTTTTCTTTTTTTTTGCACCAACAAGACCATTTTTAAAAACATAATAGCTGAAAATTTGGTGTATCTCAGCAAGATGTGCGGCATGCCCTTAAATAATTCAAGGAAACTGGACAAGTGTAGGACAAAAGAAGAAGTGTGAGGCTTAAAAAGCTATTTCCAGCAAGTGAACAGTGTGAACTGTGAACGTGATTTCCTTAAAAAACAGACCTTAGGTCCTATGTCAGACTTAGGACCTGACACAAGAGAAATGGTGGCTCTCAAAAAGCCATTCTTAAGGAACGGAAAGTCTTTCAATGAGCTTGGAGAGCTATTCCTGAAGACTACCTAATGAAATTACAAAGTTTGTCCAAAAGGGTTCAGATGGTCATACCAAATATTTACTTTCAAGTTAGTTTTTGTTAAATTATTACACCCTTTTTCTATGTTCCTGGTATTATATAAAGAAATAAGTGTTGACCTTAAGACCTTTGGCCAGAGCTGTGTCACCCGCATGTGCATGCTAGTTGGTGGTGTGGGGGCAGCAGTGCTTCATTTAGATAATCCCCCCTTGACAAATCACTTACTGACCCTGATCAATTTATATGCTCATACTCTAACCAGTCTTATTCCTATTGAAGCAATCATATAGCATAGCCCTCATAAATCCTAATGGTCCACTTCAACCCCCTGCATAACCAAAATTTGCCCACTTGCATTTCAGGAGTTGCTGCACCCAGTCGAGGATCTTTTGACCTTTGGACAGGGCAAAGCTAGCTGTCTCCTCATGTCTTTGTGCAACGTTAAACCTAAGCTAACATGCTGTAGCTTGTACTCCTTACAACAAAGCAAAACTATTCTTTTAAAAATAGATCATTGACCCTCCCACGGCTCTCACCTGTGATACTTACACAAGTCAATAATTACAGAACTCTCTGTAATCCATCCCACTCCTAAAAAATAAAGACCCAAAATGAATATGTAACACACACCACCAATGGCACAAGTCGGTCACTTTAAATGTGTCAATATCAGTTATTACACAAATTAAACATTTTTAGGTCATTGCTGGTTTTTTTTGGTTTTGTTTTGTTTTGTTTTTTTGCAGTTTGCTATATATTTTTTTGTTCTGGCACATTCCTGTGTTGATAATGCGTGACTGAGCTTAGGGGCTTATTCCAAACAATATCATAAACAAGTGAGGGGGTATTTTTCTACTAACAACAGCGTTCTACCCTCTGTCTATCATTAAAGAGTTACAATGAATACATCAAATAAACATCTCGCTCTAATCCTATAGGCCAGGATTTGTTTGGTTAATGCTAAAACCCTTTTGACCTATTTCTGTCACCTCCAGCAAGTCAGTACTCAAGACTTCTGAACAAAACCCTGGTGCAGAACAGCACCCACAGAGTATACATGATAAAACAGATAATCTAGGGGAAACTCCTCTGAACGCTGACAGGCAGAAGTCTACCTCAGACCATTAAAAAAAAGAAGAATACAGGGCTTTAATCCTGGAGGGAAATGGTGAACAATGTCTAAGTGGATTACTTGAGGGATTGAATTTGACAATGTTTTCCAAAGAGGAGCCTAACACAAAGAATATTTCAACGTTTTGAATATACCTACATTGTAATGATTCATTTATTGAATAAAATAAGATTATTACTTACTGTTTTGCTCCAAACAATCCTCTTAAATATAAAAAATTTAATTTTTTTTCCTTTTTGATACATGTGTCAAATATTTATCCTAATCACAACAAATGATTTTTACCAACCCAGTCAGATTAATAACGTCTTGAACATATTGAGTGCTGACTATTTATAGCTTTCTGTAAGCCACCACATATCAGACTATAAGCACGAGGCAATACAGCAATGAATTTCTCCCTCAGCACAAAGGTTACAATATTGCATTTTCGTTATTTGTCTGGTTCAATGTGTTGATTAGTTCTTGCTTTAACTATCTAGGAAACAGGAAGAAAGGAAAGAGCTGTATAAGAAAAAACATAGCAGAGTACATAAAACCAACTCGCTCAAATGATCTCAACCTAATAGGAGTCAGGGGTGGTGCATTAAAACAAAGGCACACATTGTTTAGCTTCCATTTAAAGTACAAAACCAATGATTTCAAGTTTCTTTCTGGCTATTCTATAATCTTACTGTAGTTTACAATAATTTGCAACTATTTTTACTAACAAAAACAGATCAGTAAACAGTAAGAAGCCTGTAGTTGCTGCTGAATTAGAGGCCTGTAATGCAGCAATAATGATGAGTGTAAAGTACTGACCTTGCATAGAAAATTCTTCCTCCTCTTCTTTGGTTCTGGTATCTTCGAAATGAATGGCTTTATAGTTTGTAGTCCATGCTCAGTGTTTGCTTCCTTTGTTGTCAGTTATCCACAGAGTGGACAGATGGCTCCCTGTGCCCTCAGACCGGCTAAAGCGAAGGCAAGCTTTGCTATTAGTCCCTCAGCTTAGCCCAAGATAAGCCCCTACGCAGGGCAAGTGAACCCGCATCTCTCATCTAATTCTCCCTGTCACAGCCACCAAAGAGGCGTTCCTCTGCATGAAGATCCACAAGCTGAGGAGGCCTGGCAGGGCAGGGCAAGAAGGCTCTCTTGGCTGGATACTGTCCAGCACAGACAGTCTATAGTTACAATACCACCAAGAAGAAAAAAACTCGGGTAGATCAAGCCTTTCGCAGTCATCAACACAGCTTTGTTGAGCAGTGTTTCTTTGTGACTAACAACTCTGCATGACTGCTGTGTTCTTCATTAGATTTCAGAGAGCTTCCTGCCTGCACAGGGTTGGATTTTTCTTAAAACAAATCTCCCTGTATGAAATTAGTGCTTTGTACAAGGAGCCCAACTAATTGAAGACTGGGGAGGACAATGTGGCATTGAAGGTATTTAGTGATGTTAAGCACAATGTCTTCGTGGGGTGCTTCATTCCCCCCCTTCTCTCACGGCCTCTGCCCTCCCCCAACCCAAGCGCTTCTGCCCTTGTAATGAGGCCATACTGGATACAATACAGTCCTTCTCCACAGAAAAATGTATTCAGCTGAGCTCCAAAATTGTGAAGGAAATGAATCAGTGAAGCATAAGTGCCATATTTAATTACCATTCAGCACATTGCACTAAAACAATAATGGCCGTGAGGCTGTCTATCAGACATCTAAGCAGGACATTGCCTTCACTTTAAAAACAGGATTTCAATACAACTTCTCAGTTGTACTGATATGATTCAAAGGACCAAAAGTCCTTTAAAGAACAGAACCAGAACCCTTTAAAGTGTGCCCACTTCCTCATTTATGAAGGGATGCTTTCAGGGTTACAGCTTGGTTTTATATATATATATATATATATATATATATATATATATATAAAAAATATAAAAATATATATATATAGCATTCCAATCATTTTGAAATAATTTTCTCTTCTAATTGTTTGTCGCGTGACAGTACGATTAAAGAGTCTGGGATTATATGTAATTGGATTACTGGAAATTAATTACTGAGGCTTGCTGCTGTTACAGTTACTGACAGCGATTACATGTGTCTGAATAATGAAGATACTTGCTACACAGATAATGTATTGCAGATCTTTCATCTTCTTCTGTGATTTGCTCATTTGGAAGGTTTCAGGCTAGTCTAACATATAATGATCATTACACAAGATTTATGTAAACTTATTGTTTATAATAGCATTTTGAGCACCAGTCAGGTTTGATGAATGTCTTCCTTCATACAACTGATTGTCACTAGGGATTGGATGCTGTAAAGTGAAGCCTCAGACTGGTAACTGTTTCTAATAGCAGTGTAGATTTTAAATGTCACAGGAAAAAAATCTCTTTTTTTCTTTTAAGTCTTTCTTTTTTTTAATTAAGTTTCGATCCTTTGAGACAAAATAAAGCACAATGACAAGGCAAGATGAAAGCAAAAAGGCCAAATCCACAGGTGTTACGCAGACATCTAAAAAATGTAAAAAAAACAAAAACAAGCTACAGTGGTTGGTGGAAAAAATCGACCTCCATCAGCTTTTACACAAGTCAAAAAAATATCCCAAGGGGGAGTCAATCGACCAAGGATGCAGCCTTAACCATTGCATTTACGCAATTCATTAAATCTGATGATACCTTCACTTTCCAGCTCGAATTCCTGTCAGCTGTGAGCGACATGGTTATAATGACAGAAAATTTGCCTTTTGATACTCTGGTATTAGGGATCTGTCCCTTAACAGATAGACAATGAGTCAATAAAATTACTAAACCAAAGCAGAAACCTCCACAGCTTTAACCCACACACATGCACTAAGCTCCTATCTCTGTTTTGCACTTCTAACATAAACTGTCCTTTTTAAATTATTGTTAAGAGTATTGCTGAAGTGTAACGTGTGTATAATCTTGTGTTGTGTTAGTTTTCCTCTCAATCTTCAACTTATTTCCTGCAGTCTGCCTAAGCGCTCAACCATTTCTTCTGCTGCTTGTATATTCTGTTTTGCTTTCTGCTTCCTGTCATTAGTGCACCTGGTTTCATTTTCTAATTTACGTCACCTTCTTGTTAATTATCCTCTGTATATATATATATATATATATATATTGTATATTGCTCAAAAAATAAAGGGAACTCTAAAATAACACATCCTAGATCTGAAAGAATGAACTATTCTTTTTAAACACTTTGTTCTTTACATAGTTAATGGAAATCAAATTTATTAGCCCATGGAGGTCTGGATTTGGAGTCACACTCAAAATGAAAGTGGAAAAACACACTACAGGCTGATCCAATTTTGATGTTATGTCCTTAAAACCAGAAAAAATTAAGCTCAGCACTGTGTGTGGCCTCCACATGCCTGTATGACCTCCCTACAATGCCTAAGCAAGCTCCTGATGAAGCGGCAGATGGTATCCTGAGGGATCTCCTTCCAGACCTGGACTAAAGCATCCACCAACTCCTGGACAGTCTGTGGTGCAACGTGACGTTGGTGGATGGAGCGAGACATGATATCCCAGATGTGTTCAATTGGATTCAGGTCTGGGGAACGGGCAGGCCAGTCCATAGCATCAATGCCTTCGTCTTGCAGGAACTGTTGACACACTCCAGTCACATGAGGTATAGCCTTGTCTTGCATTAGGAGGAACCCAGGGCCAACCGCACCAGCATATGGTCTCTCAAAGGATCTGAGGATCTCATCTCGGTACCTAATGGCTGTCAGGCTACCTCTGGCGAGCACGTGGAGGGCTGTGCGGCGCCCAAAAGCAATGCTAAACCACACCATTACTGACTCACTGCCAAACCGGTCATGCTCAGTGTCACCCTGCTTTTATCTGTGAAGAGCACAGGGAACCAGTGGCCAATTTGCCAATCTTGGTGTTCTCTGGCAAATGCCAAAAGTCCTGCACGGTGTTAGGCTGTAAGCACAACCCCCACCTGTGGACGTCAGGCCCTCATACCACCCTCACGGAGTCTGTTTCTGACGGTTTGAGCAGACACATGCACATTTGTGGCCTGCTGGAGGTCATTTTGCAGGGCTCTGGCTGTGTTCCTCCTGTTCCTCATTGCACAAAGGCGGAGGTAGTGGTCCTGCTGCTGGGTTCTTGCCCTACTACGGCCTCCTCCACGTCTCCTGATGTACTGGCCTGTTTCCTGGTAGCGCCTCCATGCTCTGGAAACTACGCTGACAGACACAGCAAACCTTCTTGCCACAGCTTGCATTGATGTGCCATCCTGGATTAGCTGCACTTCCTGAGCCACTTGTGTGATTTGTAGACGCCGTCTCATGCTACCACTAGAGTGAAAGCACCGCCAGCATTCAAAAGTGACCAAAACATCAGCCAGAA
>JBAMHW010000018.1:7857115-7897740 GCA_037177495.1 Rhadinocentrus ornatus
AGCTGGAGCCTATCCCAGCAGTGTTTCAGGTGAAAGGCAGGGTACACCCTGGACAGGTCACCAGTCCATCGCAGTAAACTAGTGGTATACTCTGATTTTCCTTCCCAGTCTTGAACACCCCCGTCCTGGAGCAACACACACATACAAGAACCACCAACCTCATTAATACATAAAGTATACACCCACACCAAGGTGAGACTGGTTTTGTTTTCCAAATATTAATGTATTGTAAGCAACATGACATGTAAAACACTCTTTAACAGCTGGACTTTAACTATTGCCGTTTTCATCTACTACAACACAAACGCATGAAT
This sequence comes from Rhadinocentrus ornatus, assembly GCA_037177495.1. Lineage (NCBI taxonomy): Eukaryota > Metazoa > Chordata > Actinopteri > Atheriniformes > Melanotaeniidae > Rhadinocentrus > Rhadinocentrus ornatus. Next base: position 7,857,430 of record JBAMHW010000018.1, read on the forward strand.
GCGCGCACGCTCACACATATACACCCACACACTCTCGTCTAAGTGGTTTGGGGAAATTTGGGGCCTTTTCAAGCGGTTATACCAGCGAATCACGTAGACTTCACCACTGGATTTAATAACAGATAAGGGCAAGGCTAACGGTTTAATATAGCTAGCTTAACTTTCGAAGTATCAAGTACTGTCACAAATGATCTGCCTAATGTTCATTTAATTTTTAAGACATACAGGGTTTAAATTCTTTGTGGTTTACCTGTTTTGTGTGGTGGCCCAGAGTCTTGCTGCCCACTGGAAGCCACCACAACTGAAGAGTTGTCTCTCTTCTTTAAATAAAAAACAGTCTGATGTCCATTTTTTACCAAGATTGTCCAAGATTCCCCACTTCCATAAAATTCCTCTGTGATTGGTCATATTGTTGTACCTGTGTTGCATTCACAGAAGCCAGGAAATTACAAAACTACCATCTTCTTCAATGTCATAAGGTGGCTGAGGGAATGTAAACTTATTTCTTTTGGGGTAAAAAAAACATTCGGGGCTTGATGCAAAATGTTCGGGGCTAGAGCCGGGAACGCCCAGGCCAGGGGACACCTCTGGCGCTTACAGTTTGTCCAAGTTTACTTACCAAACAGCACAAACCACTCTTGTACTAAAGCATTTCTCTTGGATTAAAGTCAGGACTATGACTCAACGTAAAAGACAAGTTCAGACGACAACATTTTCAGCATTGTCAGATTGTCGCATCGTTCTTCTTCTTCACTACATTTCTCTTGTGTTCAGGACTTTTAATGTCTTAGTGTGTTGGTACTACACAGCTGATATGTGGCAGGAGCTCACACACCATTGGTGATTCAGTATGTCTTCCTCACCTGGTTGTTTTTGAGCAAGTGGCAGTGTCACACCACAGCTTCTCTGTTGAGTCAGTGAGCGATGTTGCATGCTGAAACATCAAAGATGCATGGGTGCTCTTACCAAAATTTAGCCAAGTTCTGCTGAATATCCCTAGTAGACCGTAGTTTCTTCATCATGCCCTTTCACATTCTGTTTATTTATTTTCCTATTCCAGGTTTACCCTCGACATTGTGTCATCTGAAATTGTCTCTTATGCCAGCCTGGCAGTAGTTCCTCTTGCTCTAGAATGTCAACATGCTAGATATTTAGTCTGAGGCTGGGACGTGTCCACAAGCCTCTCCAAACAATAATCACAGTGATTAAGGTCTGAGTTTTTTATCTGCTACCATTAACTATTGTTGGTGACCAGAAAATTCTGTTTAAAATCTTGTAGTATAAGCAAGGCTTATGTTATTTTTTTCTTTAAACAGGGTTGTTGCCCCATCTTTTCTTTATTATTCAGTTCCTGGACAGATGTCTTGACATTTTCTTTTAAATCTGCTAGTTATGATTCAGACTTTATTCTTCTATTATGATATCAAGACATCCTAACCCAGATGCAGCAAGACAGGCACAAACCATGATACTACTGTCACCACGTTTAACATCTGGAATAGAGTTCTTATGCAGGAAATGTAGTCAGTTCCTTTCTCAATACATGAAATTGTCACACTAACCAAAAAGGTCTATTTCGGCCTTATCATATAAAAAACTTTGAACCAACAATTGACAGACATTTGAGAGCAGTAGTTCTCCTTGGCATCCTGCTTGCTTTTGTTGTTCAGTGTTTTCCTGATTGTGGACTCGTGCACATTAACACTGGCCATTATAAGAGAGGCCCCTAGTTGCTTAGGAGTGACCCTGGGTGCCTTTTGTGGCCTTTCAGACTTGTACACATGTTGCTATTGGAGTGATCTTTGTTAGGTGACAACTCCTAGGGAGGGTTACAATGGGCTTGAATGTCCTGTTAATACAGAATTTTCTGGCTGAATTAAATTAAGTTGTTCTAAGCTGTTTAAAGACCCTTTAAGCCTTTTCCAGGCTGATAAGCAACAACTCTTTTTCTGAAGCTCTCAGATTTTTGTGCTGTGACTTGCAAACATGTTGTGTACTTTAGACTTTAATGGATTTCTGTTTTTTTTGTGTTTAAAAGGTACACACTCACACCTGAGTGTCGTCCTGCTGGTCGGAAACACCTGACTCTTAGGTTCTCGTTATCTGCTTTTAGGATCTGCGTTGAAATTAGACAATACTTTAGACCTCACTTAAACAAAAATTTAGAAAACCATTAAAGGTTAAAGAAAACTTTAAAGCACCTTCCATCCTTTTTCTACCGCTAGAGGTCTTAAACAAACTAAAAGTAAAACAAAGTACAGTATTTAAAACAGAAAAGGCAGAGATAATTCCCATTATGAAAAATAAGTGATGAACCTGTAAATGAAAATTAAATGGGCTCTTTAAAATACTCATTTGGATTATAATGAATGCTGTTAAGGAGCACCTCAGAGATTTATGTGGGATAAGTAACATGCCGAGATAAGTTGGCATTGCATCAGTTTGTTCAATTTCATGCTGCAGTTAATAGCAATCACCCTTTGAAAGCAGGGTTATATCAGCTTGAGCCTGTAATACAAACCTGACACATTTTAAAAGATGTGGATACTTACCAGCCAGGGAGGATCTGAGAGTTCCAGTACCATGGAATTGCATCATCAGAAATGGAGGATTCAGTGTTTTATGAGCTTGTATAAATTAAGAGACCATTTACTAAAATATCTTTTAATCCAGTCTTTTCTAAATCTGTCAATCAGTTTTTAAAATATCCTGGATCTTAGTCCATAGTGTAATTTAAGTTAAAAAAAATAAAAGAAACAGTTTTTTCATTGTTCATTTCTCACAATGCAATGAATTCATCATTTCATGTAATCCTCCCTGACTGGTAAAGGCCCGAGGTTTTCAGTGCTTGTAATCCACGCTTTCTTTTGAATATTTGTCTTCAAACCCAGCGTGAGATACTCCTGATAACATCATCCAGGCTATTCTCTCAGGTTTAAAGCAGCTCCCCGCTGAGCAGCAAGAAACTTTCTGCAGCCATGTTCACAGGCTGAGCAGCTCTCCTTATCAGAGGTGAACTCTCAGGGGTAAAATCTTTAATGTCTGTGTCTGCATTAGGTTTAAACTGAGAACCTTGTAAGTTAATAAGCAGGACAGATCATAACATTGTTGAATCTGTGATAATTATTGCTTCAAGTTGATGAATTATCTTCAGATCTTTTAATCACTTGATTAGCCAGCTTCTATTGATCTATAATCTCAATTAAATATCTACAATAGTTATATCCTTCTAAATATTGATATTTAACCAACATTTAGTAGCTTCTTTTGCTCAGATCTTGTGCCTTAACTGTAGATTCTTTCATTGACAGCTGATTTTTATCCATTTAACCCATAATTACCTTAAATTGTAAGAACACATTTGGTCCATATTGACCTTTTTTTATTTTTTAAAATCTTTTTGCCTCAGTTTTTTAAATTTCTCCACAAATCACATATTTCTGTTGTAATATCAAGTTTTCTCTTCCAGCTGCCACCACCTCATCCCTCTCTCTGGTAAATGAGGCTCAGTATCTCATGATCAACCGTGCCAGCGTGAAGTTCATTCAGAATATAATGAGCATCAGGTTTGAACACATGAGATGTTATTCAGCATTGCTACAGGATGCGCTGACGTCTGTACATTTACATTACAGTTGCTCATTTATGCAGCCCGGCAAAAAAATAACATGCAATTTCCACATTCCCGCTCTCAGGCAGGGCGGCTGTGAGGGCGATCAGCTCCTTGACACACAGAATATCATCAGGCGCTTCCGAGCCAATTTAGTCATTGCTGGAGTAGAACCATTTGAGGAGGATAATTGGTCACACTTGATTATTGGCAACACTCGATTTATGGTGAGCTGACACTTTGAGATAAACGTTGAAATCTTCTAAAGCATTTAAAGCCGATGAAAGCAGAGTTTTTTTTTCCTGAAATGAATGTGCTCCTTGTGTGATAAACCAATAAGGTTGCAGGACAGTGTGGAAGATGCCAGATGGTTGGAATAGACCAGGACACTGGGATGAAAACAAAGGAGCCACTTATGTCTCTGTCTGCCCACCGCACTGGGAAGGTGGGTCAAAAGCAATTACTGCTCCTTTGAGTCGATGTATGTGTGTGTGTGTGGGTGAATGTGGGTGAAGTGCACATGCATAAAAAGAAAATTCAATTTGTTTGTTGTTTTGTGAATTTCAGGTGACATTTGGTGTGTACCTGACTCATCAGACTCCTGAGGGCTCCACTGCAGCCAATGTTCTCTCTGTTGGTTCTGTCATACAGCCCAAGCCACATAGTTAGTGGTAATCTGTAACTCCCTTTTTTGTGACATCTATCTGCCTTTATTTACATTTCTATTGTCTGTTGTATTGAAAACATTCTGAGATTTGGGAAATCATCCTTTAAATGTGTGCAAAATCTATTGATTGTGTATTGAAAAGGGTCTTAAGGTATAATTCATCCAAAACTTGGTTCAATAATCCCTGCTCATGTTAACCTCCTTCTTCCTGTTCCTGTTCTTACTGAGCCTTAAATTGCTATTTACTATCAACATATGACTGGACCAGAAATCTAAAGCACGTGATTTATCTCTCTGTAATGGCAAATCTATCATACAATGTATGCTTCCAAGATGGCCTTCGACTTGGGTGTGTTAGATTTGAGGTCAGAAAGGGCAATAATTTGAAAAGGATTGAACATTTATACTTGTCAGTATAAGGTTTCACATCATGGCCACTAGAAATTATTTTCTCCCAGGGACATACTTGCACAGAAAGTGAAAATATGTTCATCAAATCAGTCAAGGTTTGGCAATAAGTTTGTCCTTGTGTGCTGCTCACCTAGTGTATGTAGCGAGTTGTATAAGGTGTTTGAATGCTAGCCATTTTATGCAGGCCACATGATTATAGTGTGCAAGAATCTTGAGCCTCCATTCAGGAATAGTCCTCCAGGCTTCTTGAAGGACATTTTAAAGTTCTTCTTTGGATGTCGACCATCTTGTTCTGTTCTCTGTCAAGATGATCCCACACTAGTTTAATAAAATTGAAGTCCGGGTTCTGAGGAGCATTCACCACTCCACAAAACCTGCTGCCACTGATTTTCAGTAGTTCCTGTGTCACTTTGCATACCTCAATCGTTTTTCCTTGTTTCCCTTCCTTAATAATGGCTTCTTGACAGAAAACTTCTTATGGAGACCATTTCTGATGAGGCATCAGCGAGCAGCAGATGGATCAACTGAAAGTCTAGTTACATCTCTAGGGTCCTGTATCAGATCTTTGCTGGAAATCTTTTCTTATTTCTTAAAGACATTGCCTTCAGATAATGTAGTTTTTTTAGACCTGTAACTTCTTTTTTCATCCAATTCCTGTTATCTTAAATTTTTAAAGGCACATTGCACCCCATGCAAAGTTTTTTGTCTATAACCGTGTAACCTTGATGGTAAAAAAAACCAACAAAAAACATCACCCTAATTCCAAAAAGGCAGGGAATCCCAGAATTGAAAATGGCTTTACTTATCTGGGTTTGGAGAAGACTGGTCTTTATAAATCCTAACAAAATGTGTTATGAGGGAAATGTCATGTAACATGCTTTAGAACAGTGTTGAACTTATCTCCAAAGATACTCTCATGAAACCTATTAATAGTCCCCTGTGCATTCCACCCTGTTTTCTTTGTTTAATGTATATTTTCTTTTACAATTAACTTTAAATGCCAGTCATACATTTTACTGAACAGATTAGCTTTCTGACTTTTCTGTGTGTATTAAATACACTAGTAGAATAATGACTTTTTGGGTAACTACAGTAAACACTGCATGAAGGTATTCGTTAAATTATATTATGGGTGTTTTTTTAAGGTGGCGACATTTTTACCATGTATTGTCATCTCACCGATTCCATGTAAAGCGGTGCTGCCTTAATAAACCACAGACTCTCCCTCCTCGAGATTATTTTGCTGATAAAAGTTGGTCAAAGTCTGAAAGGTGAAGTGAGGACCATTGTTTGAAATAACATTTTTTGTATAATTTTTCTCGGTTAAATATTTTTAACAATGAAGAAAAGGACCGTGAAACAGACTAAGTCGTCTTCCGACAAGAGTGAAATCCGGAAAAACACCAGAGCTCAGAGGAAGGAGGGAAAGCAGTGAGTTTCAATAGCTAGCTTAAAGTTTACGTCTTTAGCCTGGTTATAGAAATCTCGTGTTACCTGTGTTGTCAGCTTGGTGCTCATTGCCATGTTTGCCATGGACGCTGGAATTAAAATTTACATTAGTTTGATTATTAAGGACGTAATAAAGTAGTAGATGAAAAACATATAAACAGGCATTATTTTATTAATCCCATCCAACACTATATCTTTCTTAGCAAACAAAATATGTGGCTCACAACAGTGTTTACTGTATTATTTTAGTCCGAAAAGAGAAACTTCCCATTTATACATTATAAAATTCAACTAAATCATTAGTTTGACTAATAAAAATTGTACTAGAATTATTTTAAAAAACTTTTATGTAATAAAATTTGCACTTTCAGATAGTAAGGAATGTAACTTAATAGAGGGGTAATGACTGTGGCTATAATCTGAGTAACGTCTTCTAATAGTTTCTCATACACACACTTTTACTGTCTTCATTATGGTTACTCATATACCCTAATCCTAATCTTAACCAGGCCCTAATCTTTAGCCTAAAACCAAGTCTACACATGATTAAATGAAAGGTGAGTTTGTACAGATGTTCTGTTAATTTTAGAAGTGAACCATTCACTATTCATGCACAACACTTGTTCAGGTGATGATTAATTAGGATAAATTCGTTGCTTTTATTTATTTATTTTTTCTTGGTAACATTAAGTAGCTCACTTTTTATGCCATACATATGCTTGCATCATTGTAGATTGTTGATCCAGTGAATAGGATGTGTATGGGATGTAGAGCCACGCCATGGCTTATATTGCAAACTGTGCATGTGGCTGCACAGTGGTGTGGCGGTTAGCACCACAGCCACACAGCAAGAAGGTTGCTAGGTCGGCTGGTGGGCTTTCTGTGTTGAGTTTGCATATTCTCCTTGTGTATGTATGGGTTCTTTCCAGGTATTCCAGCTTCCTACCACTATCTAAAGACATGCAGGTTAGGTTAAGTGGTCTCTCTAAATTCTCTGCATTAGGTGTGGTTCTTTGTCTCTGTGTTGGCCCTGCGATGGACTGGTGACCTGTCCAGGGTGCACCCTACCTCTTGCCTGTTAATTGTACTCGGCTCCAGCTTCCCTGTGACCCTTAATTGGTACATAAAATTAATGAATGAATGAATATATAAAACCTGGAGCCTATCTCAGCAATTATCAGGGCAGGGTACACACTGGACAGGTCGCCCCTCAATCACAGGGCCAACACAGAGAGACAAACAACCACTCATGTTCACACACATTTAAAGTGACCCATCAACTTAACATGCATATCTTTAGACATGTGGGAGGAAGCTGAGAAATTCAGCCACTAATGAAGGTAAAATCTCCTGGGATTTTCTTTAACCCTCAAGATAAATTCATTAAGCATTAGATGTTCAGATGTAGGAAATATGTGCTGGAAATGTGTAGCTATTATTGATATTATATTATTGATTAGAGACTGAAAATGTGCTAAAAAACATAAAACTATAAATTGTAATGAAATAAATTTATTGTTTTCCTGACCTTTCCCATTTTCTGTACAGTGTAAAATATTGCTGCTTGATTCAATATATGAAAACAAAGTGAAGTAAAAACCTTGCCATAAGATTTTGTAAAGTTCTTGTGGCATTGCATTACACTTCCATTCAATGTTCAATACAAAGCTTGGGGGGGCTTTTTTGATCTTTTTTTTTTTTAATTATTTTTAAATATTTCCAAGGTAATTGTAAAGTAAATTAGTTAACTCATGGCAGCCTATTGGCTTGTGGACTAAATGACCTCATATATTTTTCCCCTGAGCAGTGAAGAGAGATCACTCTTCAGCTAAAGGGGCCCTTCTGGCTGATTAGAGCGTTAATGTAAGGGGTTGGGATGTATTGTCCAATAATTGGCTATAGTCTAGAAAACATCCTCTTTTCTGCTGTCGCCTCCAGGGAGTCAAGACTCACTCTGAAGACAGCCTGCCGTGTTGATTAGATCATTTAGTCCTTCTCTTCCATATTAATTCTTCTTTATAAGCACTGCACCCACTGACTGGCAAAACATGCATGGCAACTCTGTTCTATAAACCAATGGGTTTGAGTGGCCTCACAGTCCCTTTGGTGCTTCTGGTAGAAAGAACATTTTAGATTTGTTTCTATGGTTTTGCCTGATTGGGGTTAGGGTGAGTGTTGTTAAAGTCATCATTGGCTAATAATGATGTATTTCCTGCTAGGGTGATAGCTGAGGCAGGAGTTTATGATCAGGGTTTTTTTTAAAGCAAGATTATGCAAAATCTGTCAACCCCAATGTCTTTAAAGTGTAAAAGTCGAGCATTAGCAGAGGAGTCAAATCTGTTTTGCTTTGTTTGAAATTGCAAAATGGGACATTGAACTTGGCAGAGGACTGCTTTCTCCGCCCTTTTGGTTTGAAGTTTATCAATAGTGATGTATAGTGCTTATAAATCAACTTGTCACACAGATTTTATAAAGTTACTTGGAGAAGGGGAAACTTTTCAGACAGGAGTCCCTGGTTTCTACTGACACAAGATATGTAAAATAATCATATTCATAGTCATATACTGTAGTTGTTGCTTTCTGCCATTGTTTTCAGGTCCCGTGAGTGGTTAAAAAAGGGTTTATTGGCTGTCTTTGTTGTCTTCATTTTGGTGCCTGTCACATTGAAAGTGCTCCCAGAATTAATCCAGCACTTTATTTACAGATACAGAGGTAAGTGTGTGCACTTTCTGTCTTATCAAATTGCTGTAAATCTCACTATGGCCCACAAAAAAAGAGCCACTTGTATTATTTTCCTGTGTCTAGTCAGTGTGCCTTTCTTTGTGGACCTCAGCCGACCTGCCGATTTCTCGCTTAATCATACCATCAACATGTACTTAACATCAGAGGAAGGGATTTCTCTTGGTGTATGGTAATTAAGCACATTTTTTCTTTCCCTACTGTAGACATGAAAAGGCTAATAAAGGGTATAAAATAAAATGTTTTTATTATTCCAATAGTCAGTTGTATCTCTGAGTGGTGCATTGTCTTAATCTGTGCCAGGCACACTGTCCCTGAAAGTCTGTGGAAAGAGGCACAAGGGAAAGACCTGGCATGGTACCAGAACTCTCTAAGTGATGGAAGTCCAGTCTTCATATATCTTCATGGGAACACGGGAACAAGGTATGAAGAATAATGCATTTGGATTCTAATTCCCTACTTTAAAAGATGGAAAGTTTTAAATTGCTCATCTTATTTGTTCTTACTGAAAAAAAATCATTAACCTTTGGCACATGTGACTATTAATTTCCACAGAGCAGCGCCTCACCGAGTGGGAGTGGCAAAAGTAGGTGATCACCAGCAAGTTGTAACATGAAAGTATTTATTTTTTTATTCTGTTGACTAATAAACATTATGTATTAACAGTTGCTGAGTACACTTGGTTACCACGTGCTGGTGCCTGACTATAGAGGTTTGAAATTGTTTCCTTCCCTTCATACTGATGCACAACATTTTTGTTTAGATTTATTTGCAAACATAGCATCCCAACAGACCAGTGTAGTTGGTCTTGATGAGCTGTTTGCAGTGAAGCGGCCAAAAAAACAGCAGTTCAGGTCAGGAATGAGTGCAGGATTTTTTTTGAGTGACTGCCATCTTGTGGCAGTAAAAATCAGCTCCTTTGTATCAGTCAGTGAACAGCAGATAATATGAGAAACTCTTGCAGGTTTTGGAGACTCCACAGGAGAGCCGACTGAATTGGGTCTGACCACAGATGCCCTCTACTTGTACAGCTGGGTCAAAGCACGCAGTGGAGACAGTCTGGTTGTCATCTGGGGACACTCTCTTGGCACAGGGTCAGTTAAAAATGACTCTGACATTTTTAAGAAGCAGAAGTTACTTTGTAAAGACGCTCCCAAAATACTTTAATTTACTTAGTGATATTTTAAAAATCAAAAGTAAGTCAGTGTAGAAGCAGAGACAGAAACTCTTCAGAGATCTTTGCTAAAATGAACTACTCTAAATTACTTGCAACTTATCAGTAAATCACATGTTTTATTTGTAGCAGGAATGATTTAAATGACTTCACAGCTACACAAAATTTGCCAGTTTAGTAGTTGAACAGATAAAAAAACAGAAGAACTGAAGATGTTGCTCTGTATTTTTTTTTCAGGGTGACCACAAACACTGCAGTAAAACTGCTGGACCAAGGCAAGTTTTGTACCAGTGGACTCTGGCAAACAAACAAAAATACATCTTGAAATCAAATGGATGTGTTTCCAACATCTCAGTGTAACGACTATTTTCTCTTTTGTTCAGATGAAGTCTTTGATGGTGTGATCCTGGAGGGTGCATTCAATAGTGATCGACAGAATATAATTTTTCACCTTTTTTCTTGGGTAGACTGGATTAGTCATTTACTCTCTGTATTTTCTGTATTTGTTTCATACAGCTGTTCCGGTAATATTTGCATTATTTTATTTCTTTACGTTTACAGTATTACTGGAAATATCCAGGGATTGGGTCCCTGTTTCCAGAGCCATGGGCGGAAAATGAGGTTGTGTTTCCCTCTGAAAAAAAGTAAGATAAACACACATTGATGCATCATATCCGATGTGAAAGATTGATGATATTTTCCATGCTACTAAGATGTGATGGCTTCAAATATTTTTACTTTTTCTAGTTTGATGAAAATGAAAAGCCCCATACTTTTCCTTCACGCTGAGGATGACCACTTGGTTCCAATTCAGATAGCTCGGCAGGTATTACTGGGCCAGACAGCAACGCGTCTTCTGTGAAATGAGTCGATGTTTTCATTGCAGCTATAACTGTCTCTTCTGAAAATAATTCTTAAGATAGGCTAAATTCTTTTACAGACCTACGAAGCAGCTGCAAGTGCCCAGAATAAAGATCGAGTCAAGTTAGTGACATTCGATGGTTCTCTGGGATATCTCCACAATGGTTTATATCGAGACCCCCAACTGCCAGACATTATAAAGTGAGACATTTTACTGATAATTCTCACTGTGACAATACTCTTGTCTTTTTAAAATCTGGATTTGACAAGTGATCTTATATGTCTTATTCCTGCAAAACATCATGTTCCTTCTCTACAGGAAGTTTGTGTCATCGTTATGAAGTTGAACTGGAAGATAACCTTGGACAGAGAGACCACTGATTTCATTTGATTATCTGCTCAACCCTTGTTATATGAATTTTTAACTTAATTTTATTTTCTTATTGAATTAATCTATTGTTGAATAAATGTGATTTATTTTTAAGAATCTATTTTCCAGGTTGATTAATAAAACTTTGTTTCTACATCACTGGTAATTGTTAAAGATCGTGAACTGATTTTTTCTTTTTTTTCATAGTTGTTAATGGTAATTGGAAGTGTGGTTAAAGTAATGTCAGGTGTTCAGGTAAAAATAATTTTTTGTTCTTCATCTCACATCTTGTAGTTTAAGAAAAATAATAAGTGAATTTAGAAATTGTGAAGTTGCACCATTTGAGTTCACAGAATATTTACAGAATAAAGATGAGATTTAAAATGTTCACTTCATGGCACATACCTGACATCTGAAAACCAGCAGCAGATTTCACATAAGCATTGACATATTGGTGTCATTTGAGAAAAACAAGCCATTTGCCATTTGCAGTATAATGCACCACTTCACTTCCAAGAAAGAAATGGACTGTGGTTGGATGTTGGACTATTTTAAAGTTGGGTTGAAGAGCGTGTTTAAACCAATAAAAGTCTGTTTATTAGAGAAGGCAGCTACGTAGTAGACACACTCAGCATTTAATTTACTTTTTCAATCTGATGTGTCTCACTGTCAGAAACATTTTTATGAAAGCTTCATGTAAATTTTGTCTATGTGATACAAGCTTCTATTGCATTATAAGTGAAAGGAAAGCATCCTGTTTGTTTAAACTTGTATTTTTTAATTAATCTGATATCAGAAAAGTTTTTATTTTTAAATAAAATTATTTCTAAATTATGCAGTTATAGGTTTTAATTATACTTTTGATGCATAAGAGCATGTGCAAGTAGAAAAAGAAGACTAAACACTTGTAGAACTTAGTATTTAATGACAAAGAAAACAAACTTCAGCTTCAGAATTAGGGGAAATAATTTCCTATCTTCGCATAGTCAACTGGAGTTAAAATCAAAGGCCTTACCCTAAAGTTAGTTAAAACCATTACGCTCAGGGAAACATGACACTGCAGCTTGACTTCACTGTACAATTAAAACAAAAAAAGCAAAAAAGTCTCTTTAACCAGTGAAAATACAAAGTGTTTATTGTCATTTGCCCGGTAAGGAAACTAGTTTCTCTGAACAATTAAAATTGTTACTTTGCCTTCCACACTGAATGCCATAAAAGATTATAAAATAGATAGAAGAAAAAACGGTAAATTATCTATATGTATACATTTGCAGTGTGCTACATAAACTGCTGTGCCACATTCAACAATGAATGTCCAAAAAAAACAACAAATTTACCTAACTTGTTAGTTATTAGATCGGGTGTTATACACTGTCTGTCAAAAGTGAAGCTCCAGTTTTGGAAGTCAGATGACGTGGCTGAAGCCTGCAACGATGAGCCGACAACGTTCCTCGATTCAGCGTTTGAGCCACCGATTTCCACGTTGACTGGAGACCTGGGACCACGTGACTCAGTTCAGCCAATCCGGCGCAAATGCGATGAGCGCTCGCGAGCGCTTACGCCATATGCGTACGAGAGCATCCCTGAAAATTGCCTCTGTCATACAACCAGGAAGAAGGTGGGATAGCCCTACGAAGCTAACATCCCCAATCTTTCTGCATACTTTCACCGAAAATAATGGGGTGCTCCAGGTGGAAGCTGGCAGCGGCGATGTTACTCGCAGTAGTGACCTCCTTATTACCTGTCAACGCAGATGAACATGATCACACGGTAAGACGACGTTTTGTGAGGCCGACTGAAAAAGGGGGAGCCTTGAAAATAATGGACGTTTGTGCTCTGTGCCCTGCTAACTGTAGCCACCATCGATAAAACAGACTTGCAGACATGACAGGGTTCATGACTTGGCCTGTTGAGTTAGAAACCGATGCTCGGTGAGCTATCAGACAGATATATATTCAGTTAGTTAGGTTAACATATCTCCACTCATCGGCCTAAGTGCTTATAGACAACGTCTGCTTGCTAGCTTGATAGCACGTCTTCCACATTGATCTTCACAAGCTTTCTTGAGCACCGGCGGAAACTGTTCTCAAGTTAGCAGCTAGCTAGCGTTAGTTTAGCTAAAGGAAAAGCGCTTTTCGCATTAGACAGGTTTTAAAACACAATAAATGTAAACAGTTATGCTAAATCGCTGGATGAAACGTTGAAAACTTTTTGTGTTTATTCTATTTTAAATATTAAACCCAGACACCCTTTTAACAACTGGCTAACAAGGTGATAGGCTTCCATACGAAATCATGCGAAAAGCTGGTAAATGTGTGGATGGATGGAGAGTACTAGTGTTCACTTCTTTCAAACTTAGGCAATCATAGCGAGCACATACTACTTTTTAGTTCTGCATGGGTTCTTCATGCAGTGATAGCCACGTTATATTTTCATTGATTTGCATGCTTTTGAATTTAATAGTGATTATTTCCCAATCAGATGTGTGCAAATGTGGTAGTCATCTTCCCTTAAAAACTAGTGTCAAATATGTGTTGTACTGCGAATATCAATGTTCGTTTTGAGTTATTCATAACTGTGTTTATAAAAAGAAAGAAGTCTAATATGGAACCAGTTGGACTTGCAAAGCAGGTGTAGTATTCGTAGAATACTTACTACAAGTCCTATTGTTTTTCCTTTGTAGTACACAGATAAGGAGGAGGTAGTTTTATGGATGAACACAGTGGGGCCTTACCACAATCGACAGGAGACATACAAATATTTCTCTTTGCCCTTCTGTGCGGGCTCCAAGAAGACCATCAGTCATTATCATGAAACACTTGGTGAGGCTCTGCAGGGAGTGGAGCTGGAATTTAGCGGCCTGGAAATTAAGTATAAAGGTATACTACTCTTAAATCAACTTTCACTTGTGTGTCTGAATGTCTGGCTTATTCTTCTCTGCATCACTCTTTCCAGCATCAAGTTAAATGTTTTTATTGTCTTTGCAGAGGAAGTTATGCAGACAACATACTGTGAAATTGAGTTGGACAAAGCCAAACAGGATGCCTTTGTTTATGCCATAAAGAATCACTATTGGTACCAAATGTACATAGACGACCTGCCCATCTGGGGTAAGTAATGCTACTTTTCTACCAGTTGATATCTGATATCTGGCTTCGGTTAAGATTAGTCTTGGGATTTGAGTACAGCTGCAGTAGTCTATTGTTTTTTATCAGATTTACGAGGTATTTGTTTACACAAGAATAAATGGTATATATATTGGCTTCTTATTCTTAATTTTGGAGTATTAAAAAGGTTCTTGTTGTCAGGTAGGGCTTAATGAGCTTTAGACAACTGATGAAGCATTGCATTACACCATATGTTGTATCAGATAGCTTTCCAAAAGGTGCTCAGTTCAGCACCTGAGGTGAATCAAGCAGCAGAGCTGGTTTTGTTGGGAAAGAACCTGTGGTGCACTGCTTCGTTAGCTGATGTCTTCACTGATTGTAATTATTTGTTAAGAAAAGTGCTGCATCAGTGATCTCTTTATTTTATTTTATTTATTTATTTATTTTTTTAACATAAATAATAAGGTCTTGAAAACTTAGGTTTGAGTAGTAGTAGAAACAGTAATTATATTGCAGACTGTTAAATGCCCCTAATATCTGGTTTATTGAATATTTAATAGGTTATGACACCATTGAATTTTTTTTCCTGCTAATTGCAGCCCTGCAACTTGCACTGTTGGCATATTCACATGTGGACAAGAGCATTTGAGGTCACATGAATCGTTCCATAAGGAGGATATTACCGTCTCTTCTTAGCCAACAAGTTATATCCTTGTGGTCGTTTACATTTTGCTGGCAGGTTTTACGTGGCGCCACTCCTACAGCTGCTTAAACATAACTTGCGGATGTTGCAGGTAGTGGGTGGGGTGAAGATATTAATCAAACAATTCTGTTTTATACATGATATACTTAAGGTTTGATTGCAACAGAGAAACATAGACTTTGACCTTGGATCTGCTTTGTCAGCGAGGTAACTTGTTCATAATATCTGAGCTGGTTACATGTTTAGGTTTTTCCAGTGACAGCATACTTTAAGTTTATCATTTTATCAAAGTTTTTCAAAGTTTATCAAATTTTGCACAATAATGCTGTAATTGGAAGTAGATTTGCATTGTGAAGGCTGCAAGGCTACTTGGAGCAGGCATGAAAATGTTATTTTCCTATAATGTGAAAGTTAGATGTGAAGCTTCAAGACATCGTGTTGAAATTCTGTTGTATATTGTCATTATGTATATACAAAGTGGTGTAGCAGACTGTTAAAAATCAAACTGATTGCCTGAGAGTTGGGAATGGATTGTCTAAAAACTAAATCAAACATAACAGCATATGTTTCACTACTGTAAAAATAAATGGTAATGAAACCACTCACCTTAATTTTCCTCTCCACACCCTGACTTGTAATTTGTATAAAACTAAAGGCTTGCTGTTGTCATGTCTGTTTCATCTTTCCTCAAAATTCAGATATCTAATTCTATGTATTTACTGTTTATTTTAATTTTATTTTTAAGGTATTGTTGGCGAGGCAGATGAAAATGGAGACGATCATTACCTGTGGACATATAAGAAACTGGAGATCGGCTTCAATGGCAACAGAATTGTTGATGTAAATTTGACCAGCGAAGGCAAAGTCAAACTCATGCCTAACACAAGAATTGCAATGTCTTATTCTGTGAGTACTAAAAGATCCCTTTTCATATAGGACACAAATATCTGTGTTGCTAGTGATCTTGTGGGTAATGAAAACTCATTTAGTTTAGTGAATATATTAATGAATACAAACCTTTTCTGACAGGTGAAATGGAAGAAGTCAGATGTAAAATTTGAGGACAGATTCGACAAATACCTTGATCCATCCTTCTTCCAACACAGGGTATGTTCAACATTGTATATTGGATCTTCAGTGTGTTTCTTGACGTCAACTAAAAGAACCACCTGTATATCAGTGTAACATGCTATCAAAAGGTGCAAACTGATCCTTGCACCATGGTATTTTCAGCATAATGCAGCTGATCAGCTGGCTAACCTTCACTTGACTCTTTTACTCCTCCTGACTTTGTGGCAGGAACCCAGTTGCACCCTTTCTAAAGGGATGTTTGACAGATCTAAGAGTGAATTTTAGATTTTACCATCTGCCATGTCAATGTGTCCTGACTTGTACAGTGATGCTACAGTTAATAAGAGGGATTTCTTGTAAGACAATAATTAAGGGACTTGAATAGGCCTCTCTCAATAAGCAATAAGTCAGTTAATTGCACGGTAAGAAAAAAATAAAAGGCAATAAGTTTGCCAGCCGCGATAATTTTCATTATTATTTTTTTTTTCCTTTCTTTCTTTTCTATTTTACTTTACCATAGACTGTGTATGACAATAGGTTTCACTATGGAATATCTCAACTGAACGCTCTTGCTTCTTGCGAATTGATCTCTCTGGTGTCATACTTGACAGCAGCATGTTGCAGCACGAGACCGTGGTGAAGCGCCTGTGCGAGCCGGTATGCCGCATTTGTTTTACAGGGCTGCCAACTCTCACGCATCGGCCGTGAGACTCGCGCATTTGAGTGGCTTCTCACGCTAAACCTCCGATTCTCACGCTGAATCATGTAAATAAGTCGAATGGAGAAAAATGTCTGCAAGCACTTTCTCATTTATTGTATCGCTGCTTAACACATGTAGGCAGAACACACACACGTAGCCTACAGTACAAAGCCCCCACTTCCTGGTCTACTGTAATAACCCTTGTAATGCGTAGGCACATTACACAAATAGTCAGCCTATATACTACTGTATATGACAAAATACACATCAAGATCAACGCTGGCTAATCGAGGGGTTTTGGTGGACTCCCAGTGGGCCGCATCACCTTTGTGCCGGTGTCCCGGCATATGTTAAAAAACGCGGCAGCGCGGCGCAGCAACGCGGTTCACTCCCTGCTCATAGATCAGCCTGACATGCAGTGATGAGCGAAGATATTTCAGCTTCACTAACAGCAATGATGCGCAGTATATTTTTTTTAATACAATGGTACTAACTGGCAGTTTTGCCGGTTTTTCCCCATGTTTAATATTTTTTGAAGGGGTTTATTATCCATCATACTTATTGTTTTTGATTGAGTTTGGTTTTCATTCATTGTTAATGAGACTGAGAGTCTGTTCTATTTATTGTTTTTTGCTTTATTTAAAAAATTTTCCAGTTCCAGTATAAAATGTTCTTTAGAAGTAAAAGTTTATTGACCTTTGAAAGGGTGTACTTGTATTCTTATGGCATTATCATTATATTAGTTAAAAATGGTCTCAAAATGACAACAGAATAGAATAGAATGCCTTTATTGTCATTATACAACGGTACAACGAGATTAAGCATTGTCGCTTTGGGCAATATTATTGCTTACTTATCGTTTACTTGAAACATTTTCACTACATCTTTTTTGTTTTTTTACAAGAATTGGTAATAACTATTTAAAAGATTGGAACATTTGTTGTTTTTTAGATTCATTGGTTCTCTATCTTCAACTCCTTCATGATGGTCATTTTCTTGGTGGGTCTGGTGTCCATGATTCTCATGAGAACACTAAGAAAGGATTATGCCAGATACAGCAAAGAGGAAGAAATGGACGACATGGTGAGTTTTCACAAACTAGTTTCCTTTGATTGTTAGTGAATTGTGGGGTTTGATAATTTTGCGTTTGATCGCTGAACAGGACAGAGACCTGGGAGACGAATATGGGTGGAAGCAGGTTCATGGAGACGTGTTCAGGCCTTCAAGCCATCCTCTGATCTTCTCTTCACTCATTGGCTCTGGCTGCCAGATCTTCTCTGTCTCCCTCATTGTCATCATTGTCGCGATGGCTGAGGATCTTTACACAGAGTACGTCATTGCTTCCAGGAAATTTTGTAATTGTGGGATTCAGGATTCTGTTTTAGGTCCAGTTTCTTGGTAGATTCCCACTTTAAGTATTTTGTATAACAAGTTACAGTACGGAAAACACTAAATACAAGTTCTTTGTTCCGTTTGAGTTTTCTGTTAAGCTAAATCTCATTCTGAATGTGATATAGAGGGTATAAATGAGAAAGACAACAGCAAATAAAGAGTATGTGAGGGAGAAGTTCTCAACTTGTTTATTTTTTTTATCAAATTCCAGTTTAAACAGGAGTAAAGCTTTACTCCTTACAGCCCTAGACTCATTTTGTTCTCTTTGCAGGAGAGGGTCTATGTTGAGCACGGCCATTTTTGTGTATGCAGCAACTTCTCCTGTCAATGGCTACTTTGGGGGAAGTTTGTATGCAAAACAAGGAGGTAATAACAAGAATCCATCTATCACACTTTTGGACGCATCCATTTAATGTGCTTTGTCTTTTCAAAAGCCTTGAAATCCCCTATGTCTGATTTTTGTTTGAATATTACAGGCAGGAGATGGATTAAGCAAATGTTCATTGGGGCCTTTATGATCCCAGCCATGGTGTGTGGGACAGCCTTCTTCATCAACTTCATCGCTATCTACTACCACGCCTCCAGAGCCATCCCATTTGGCACTATGGTTGGTTTTTATACTGCAACATCTCCCTAAATAAAAACCCACAATGTTATTAAGGACATCCTCTTAAGTCAACAGCTTGCTGTTTGTCTAGGTGCCTGAGTTGTGATGTAGGGCAGTCATTCATGTAGGAGATGAACAAGTGAAGCAGTGAGGTTGGCAACAAAAACTGCTGAGTAAACAAATTTATCTTTTGTTTCAGCCAATGAACAGATTGACCTATGTTAAGTACATCACATGACATGAAATGATCCCACTTTGAGCATTGACAATAAGAGATTCAGCAGTCCTTCAAGCCTCAAATGTGTCTGAAATACACAATAAAGAATCTTTACACCCCAGATGCTGGTTGTTAATTCAGACCAACTGAAAATTAATCATTTTGGCTCTTTTGCAGGTTGCTGTCTGCTGCATCTGCTTCTTCGTCATTCTCCCATTAAACCTTGTGGGAACAATTTTGGGAAGGAATCTATCTGGTCAGCCAAACTTTCCCTGCCGAGTGAACGCTGTGCCGCGACCGATCCCCGAGAAGAAATGGTGGGTGTGGAGTTGTGCCGACAAGGTCACATTGGTTTCTAAGAGCATTCAGTTTTAAAATTTATTCATGTTTTTTTTTTTTTTTTTTTGTATTTATTTTTAGAATATTTTCTTTTGTTGTATTAAGGCAGAGTACAGGCAGCTGAGTAACACTGCATAAATAGTATCCCAAACCTATTGAGTTTACATTAACTGATCACTGTCAAGTGTCATTTGCCATTGTCAGACATTAGGTTTGGGGTATAAAATATTTTAGTTGTCTTCATTATAGGTTATGGAAAATGTCACTGCTGTCAAATGAAAAAGGTCCTCAGACCACTATCTTACTTTGCTTGAATTTTTAGACAGCCCACCTTTTTTCCCCTATTGCTTCTTTTAAAACAGTAGTCATGTATTTCTCCCCTAAATGTGAAATCTGGCACAGACACTTCAGAAATTATGATTAAATCTACACGTTTAATCTTGTTACACTCTCAGGTTCATGGAGCCGGCTGTCATTGTGTGTCTTGGAGGGATCCTGCCATTTGGTTCCATTTTCATTGAAATGTAAGTGCATTTGGTGATACTGAAGGTGTGTTTAAAGATGCAGCCATATTGATGTGGTTTCTGTTCCACCTTGTCAGGTACTTCATCTTCACATCTTTTTGGGCCTACAAAATCTACTATGTGTACGGCTTCATGATGCTGGTTCTGGTTATCCTTTGCATCGTGACTGTGTGCGTCACCATTGTGTGTACATACTTCCTGCTCAATGCCGAAGACTACAGATGGTAATAAAATGAAAAATACTTTATTTATCTCAGTCAAAGTAAATGGATTGTCATCCCACCCTGGTTTTAAATTTCTATGTGTACAAATGATTTTTTTTTTTTGCTTGTCTTCTTTTCAGGCAGTGGACAAGCTTCCTCTCTGCTGCATCCACTGCTGTTTATGTTTACATGTACTCCTTTTACTACTATTTCTTCAAAACTAAGTGAGTTATAGTCTTTGTTATCCCTGTACAATGATAAATATCCATAAAATCCAAAAAGGTGTCCAGCTTTGACATGTTTCATCCCTCTGTACCTCAGGATGTACGGACTGTTTCAGACGTCCTTCTACTTTGGCTACATGGCTGTATTCAGTACTGCACTAGGAATCATGTGTGGTAAGTTCTGGGTCAACTTGATTAAATAATTAAGAACGGTCATGAAACGAGGAAACTCCTGAGAGAAGGTCACATCCAGGAGCTTGTGTTGTGTGTAAAGCCCAAACAGAAGAGAAATAAAAAGCAGGGATAACGTCTATTTACCAGATCTGTAATTATAATAAATTGAGAGTTAAATAATTTAGTAAAATAATGAATATTTAACATAAATAAGAACTAACATAGTGATTATTATATACAAGTAAATAGTAATTAATGAGTCTCTGCATGGTGGTGTGGTGGTTAGCACCGCAGCCTCATAGCAAGGTCACTGGTTTGAGCCTTGGCTGGCGGGGGGTTCAAATAGTGGCCTTTCTCAGTGGAGTTAGCATGTTCTCCCCATGTATGCATGGGTTCTCTCTGGTTACTAGGGCTTCCTCCCACCGTTCAGACATGCATATTAGGTTATTTGCTCACTCTAAATTCTACCTAGAAGTGATTAGCTGCGTTTTCATTAGCTTATCACAAAATAAAAGCAATATTTCTAAAATTTTAACGAAGTAAAATTGCAATTTGCAGGTGTTTCCACTGAATGGTGTTTAGCAAATTAGCACTTTCTAGCGTTTTGTCAGGTTTTTCGAAATTTATGTGTTTCCATTACCAGTTTTATTGCGATATTTAGTTTTTGCGCAACTCTAGGGGTAATGGAAACACACTTAATGTGTGCGTGAAATGGTTGTTTGTCTCTCTGTGTTGGCCCTGTGATGGACTGGTGACCTGTCCAGCGTGCACCCTGCCTCTTGCCTGCTAATTGCTGAGATAGGCTCCCGCGACCCTGAATTGGACTAAGTGGTATATAAAATAAATAAATGAATGATAAACTGTAACAGAGTAGGCATGAAGCGGATGTAAACTTTAAGTGGGATTGTTTGATGTACTTACGAACAGTTGAGTGTTTGCCTGCAGCAGACGGTGGTCAGTTCTGAATAAAAAATGAGGGATGAATTGCGATGGAGATGCTAAACTGGGGGCCACAATAAAGTGCGTTTTTAACCATAACAAATGTTCATAGATGTTAGAACAAATACTATATATGGTGAATTTTACAGTACATCACATGCATCAGAAATTTTTTTTATTTCCTGAACTGAAGAAAGTCTTTGTTGCTGACTGCACATCTTTGCTTGCACAGTGGCCACTCAGCATATCCTGCTGCTGATCAGCTGTGACTATAATACATCAAACTCACTTTATAAAATTCTAAAATGCTAACTATGAGAAAGTAAAAATTAATAAAACTAATACGCACAAAACCTCACCATCCTTAAATCCTTGCTCAAATAATGCTCAGCTATTTGCTATCCAACAAGTCTGACAACTAAGAAAGTCCTGAGGAAAAGGGGATTAGTGATCCAAAAAAAAAATACTGTGGTTTAAAATTCACTTAATCAAACATTTAATTGAACTTGTTTGACTAGCTTTTCAGATGGTGATAATTTAGTTCTTAGTTTAGGGCACATCTGTTACGCCTAAACTAAAAACACTGATTGCTATCTACTGCAGATCAACAAGTACTCAACACATCCCCACCATTAAATAATCCAAACTGTCCCTTCAAGTGATGCATCTTGTTTTTCTCCTTTAGCTGCAAGCTGACTGAGTAATAAACTATAGCTGACACCTCTGAGCTCCGGTGTAGTAACATCAGGTGCCTTCTGGGTTGACTGTGTCTGCTTGCTCATTTTGTAGATGTATGGTGAGCTTTTTCCCCTCTGAGCCAACCTTTTATTAGACACCCTGAGCAGTAATCTTTCTGTCCTGTGATAGATTTACCTGCAGAGTAAGAGCAGAGTGCGATGTGTGAAGCTGCCAGCCTCAGGTGAAACTCACATTTTATGCATTACTTTCCAGGTGCTGTTGGATACATGGGAACAAGTGCCTTTGTGAGGAAGATCTACACAAATGTGAAAATCGACTAAGAAACGAAGCAGCAACACAGGGATGTTAATGGAGTTGCCTACATGTGTACTGAAGGACGGTGGGCACAAGTCATTCTTTATTACTTTTTCTTTCTTGCAAAGAGATTGTGAGAATCTCACTTTGTACAATGTAGTTTTTCCTTCTTTTTTTTTCTCTCCTCCAAATGAATTTCGACACCACAACTGAAAAGTGAACAAGAGGAAACGTGTGGATGAGATATCAAAGGTTCTGTTTTTATCTGTTGCTTTCAAACAAACCTTGGGGCGAATGTTTAAGGCTGACTTCTATTTCCCAACCCAGTCCCACCTGAGAACAGAGAACATAATTTATATTGACTGAGTGGTGTAGCTCTCTTCAGTGAAGAGGCCGAAGTGCGTGGAAAGCCTTTGTTCTGTTGTGTCAGAATATTGGAGAAGCTGGGTTAGTGTCTGAGTTCTGACTTGATTTCTATTTTGTATTCTTGAAGTCACTCAATCGTTACCACACAGTTCAGTAGTTTGTTCCTGTTTATTTCTACCACAAAGGAATGACAAAAAAAAAAAAAGCTGTCATCGCTTGATAATCATTCCCCCATCTTGGCGATTCTTAATTCCTTGTTACAGTAGAAGTCCATCCAGTCGATGAGATTTTAGTCCTGCTGTAGTTTACTGTACAGGCGAGCAGAGGGACTGATCAGCAGTTGAGGTACAGTAACAACTGATTTTTAAATGGATGTTTGATGTTATTCCATTTCCCAGTTTAGTCCTGTTTTTCTTAATGTTTGGGTTTGAATGAAGTCTACTTGTAAAGATAATATATGGATGGGGCGGGAGTGTATATAACCTTAATAATGTACCTTTAGATGTAGATCCCAAATGTATTTTCGTTGTACAGATTTACTACAGGGTGGTTTTTTTTGTTTGTTTTTTTTCTTTTTTTAAATGAATCCTTTAGTTTAAAACAAAATTATTTCTTTTGTTTGGTGCTTGGGGTGGGGCTGGTGGCGCTGTTACATCTTGCCTGAAATTGCATGGTTTTCACCAAATCATCTAATCATCAAATTCTACTTTAGTCAGTTTTTCCCCTCCCATTTCTTGAACATCTTTTGTCTCAAAATGTAAAGCTACATTTTGATCAGTGTACACACCTGTTTAATGATGCTTTTTTAAATGTTCTGATTTAAAGCTTTAAAAGGCTCTACATCTTCTGGTAAGCCATTTCCTTCATGTTCTGTTGCATAACCTCATTGTATGTGAATGTCAGAAGGAACAAGGCAGCTGCTTTGTTTCTGCAAACATACTGTACAAAATGAACTTTACATACACCTTAAACTAGATGTTTTCATAACCACACAGTACTGCAGTGTTTCAGATGCTTTTTTTCCATTTTGTGTAAATACAGTATGTACCCTACTTGTATGAGACGTGGCAATGCCTTTTTCTAATTTCCAGTTCTCCCCCACTAAGGTTGATTTTGGCACCTCATGTTGTGTACCAATGTCTGAGACATTTTGAACCTGCATATTAACTTGCTGTAAAGAGAAAATAAACATGTTTATGTACAGGGGTTATTAAGTGTGGCTTTGATTCGCTAGCGATCCCATTTAACTTGGGTGTTAAAGTCCCGGCATCATTTAGTGGTAAAATTCAGCGTGTCGAGTAGCAGCCGAGTTAATCAGTCAGGAAACTAACGTCTGTGAATAAGCAGTGATCACCAGAAGCACAACTCAGAGACTTACGTTAAAGCAAACATTTGTAGGTGAATGCTCTGGTTTATTCAGCTCTGAGTACATCTTAAACTATAAATTAAATAGATCTTTAGATGTGTAACATTAAATGTTTTGGGTCACTGAACTGTTCAGTTGACTTTTTCAAAGTACTCCTTGGATCCCTCTGGAGTTGGTTTGATCTGAAAGGAAAGCAGACACGATAAACTTAACAGGTATGAGTTTGTGATGAACTGAATGCTGATGGCTTCAGTTTAAGATGCTCAATCCCTATCCTCTCAAAGAAGCTTTTTGTGCTCGACATGCTTCCCTCTGAGCAGCTGGAACAGGCCCCAGCCTACTGCAATTCTGCATTGGAGTAAGCGAGTATGGACAGTACCTTTGTCCTGGTCATATCTTTATGCAAACTAAACTTCTATGAACTGCTCAGACAAGCAACTGACAACACTGTTCTGTCCTCAGGCATCAACATGAGCGGACATATGAAATCGCACCATTGGGTGACATTTTTTCCCCCATAGCTATTTGTGCAGTAGGGCTTTCGTGTCTATTCACACATTCAGAACTTGAACTCTTTCCAAGTTGCACATTTAAATAACATCACAAACATAAGTTTGCTACATGCATCCAACACATTTTTCTGTTTGCAACTAAATAAACACACACTACCAGTAAATATTTGACATTTGATATAATGGGAAAGGTTCCAAACTTTTGACTGGGACTTTATCTAAGGATGTGTATACATGAAATTTAAGATTTTTATCTATATAGGCATAAAACAAAACCATTGTAAAGCAGAAAATGGATGGATTTGAAAAGCTTTAAAGTGTCCTAACCATAATGGAACAGGATACAGAAGTTTGGGAACATTTTTGGCAGTGACAGTTTCAGTTCTTACAAGTCAGACTGCAAAGCCTTTTTAGCATCTTCATGTTACTTCATGTAATTTAGCACAAGGAATTAGTTGTTTTACCAAATTGCTGAGGCTTCTGGAAAAGTTTTTCATTAAAAAAAACTGGACAGTGCAACTCTAAGTGTATTTATATACATCTGATGAGGTTATTGACATGATCAGAGATGCATTTCCCATCATTTAAAAACTTGGAGACTTCTCAATGTAAAGTACTAGAGAACTGCATTTCCTAACACTTTTTTCTTGTTGGAGAATTATTTATATGACCATACTGAATTTAGCAGGTCCATCAAAGATCACATCCTCATCAACCCAATCTTGAATTTTGATCATGTTTGAGCATAAATTTCTATTATTCTGCATATATTTAATGTTTTGTAAAAAAAAAAAAAACATGTTTAAAGGCACACTGGTTTACAGTCTAGTGTGCTTTACATCAAACAATACAATCTTTACAATTTTTTAAAATAAAATATGAAAATGACAGACTCACACATTTTACTAATGTTTGGTAAAGCACATTTTTCAGTGGCTATAATGACTCTTCTTAAAAATGTGTGGAGATTAACCTGTCTGAACCAATTCTACCACTTAATCTGGGTATGTAAAGCCAGAAGTAAGTATTGTTATCCCAGTACTGATAAGATTTTTAGCAATGGTAAAAAAAACATATTTCTCTTGGCTTTTTTTTCCCTGTTTGTTTTATTAAGAAAAGCCAAAGTTAAAGCTAGGAAAAGCAGTTATATTTTATTACTGAATGGACTAAGATGTGTGGTGTTTTGGGTGTACTCACTGTTGGGGACTTGGGGGTCCAGCTGGCTGGACACACCTCTCCGTGAGTCTCTACAAACTGGAATGCCCTCACTAAACGAAGAGTCTCTTCTACGCAACGCCCAACTGGGAGATCGTTCACACTCATGTGCTTCACCACACCGTTGGGATCGATGATAAACAGGCCCCTGAGGGACAGTATTTAAACACATCATCACACATTAAGGCAACACAGAATAAATAAACCCGTACTATTAACACAATCAGCCGTGGCTTGAAAAACCAGCAACAGTAGAAATGCACACAAATGGCAACTCAAGGCTAGACTACTATATGGCCCTGTTAACACGACAATGTTTCCACCAAAAATACAAATCTTCTTCCTTTGTGATTTTGGGGGAAAAATGCATTTATACAACTGCGGAACAAACAAAAAACGCAAAGACCAGAAACGATGTAGTGCGCATGCCAGACCTGTAGGGGGCACTGAAACTTTGCAACAACACACCCAGGTGTGTACAGCATCCATCGACTGTATATAAAAGATGGACGGAGCCTCAAACCCCACTAAATATTTAGCCACTGAGGTGGCCCTTCCCCAACCCCCTCCCGTTGCGTCATCTCTCCCCCCAAATTTATTTTCACTTTAGACACTACCACATTTAAACCTTCAGCACTACACACACTTACATACACTGAGGGTGTCCTGCTGCCTGGCAGCAGTGGGACCCACCACCACCTCATGGCAGCCTTCCAGTTTTTAATTGCGTCATAATAGTCCACACTCATGCACACACAACTCGGGCAGGGGGGGTCTTCCTATGCCCTCGTGTCAGTGTCCTGGGACATGCTCAGGGCCACGGGAGGTCTTGCGTGGGGTGCTGCTGGGCACAGTTTGCCTGGGGGTGGTCCTCGGTGCTGCGTCGCGGGGCTGGTGAGACCCCTAGGAGAACGTGTGTAGGTGTGTGAATGTGGAGAGGGTTGGACCCGCTTTCCCTTGGCCTGTCTGGGCAGCACAAACATGGGACGGAGGTCCGCCTTTGTTGTTGGTCTGAGTGCCAAGTGCAAGATGACGTGAAAGTTGTAATCGTTGCCAAAAGATTACACTTTCAGTTTACACTGACGAGGACTCGCCTTGCGTTTAGAGAAACTTTCACTCTGGAGGACGTTGTCAAATCTTTGCAGTTTTATCCACCCAAAACTCTGTTACCTTGTAAAAAAAAAAGCCAGAACTCAACAAAACTTTTGCGTTTTACTGTGTCAGCATTGTGGTGTAAACAGGGCCTGAATCTAAATGTTCTGCTATTAAACAGTGGGGTTATGAACAGTGCGGTCCTATGAAACATCCACTTTCATCTAGGTGTGGAAATGTGGGTTTTTCTGTGTATGATAATTAACATCTAAATTGTACAAGATCAGTAAAATCACTAAGACACTGCAACAGATGGAAGACACATTTCTATTTTACTTTGTGTACACAGGACACAGAATGCCTTGAACAAAAGAAAAACATTCCTGTGGAAACACTGCTGCATCACGACTGAACTTTGCAACTGGATCTTTCTCTCCACTTTTTTTTTTATTACTGCCTTACATTAATTCTGATCACTTTTAAGATGCCAAAGAAAATATATATCAGTTAGTGGTGTTAAAATAGCTAAATGAGTGAGAGAACCCATACTCTTTACAGAACACCTGATGAACCTACCTTAGTGCGATACCTGGACTCTCCAGCAGCACTCCGTAGTCTCTGGAAATCTGCTTGCTGAGGTCTGATAGTAAGGGGATGTGAATGTTGCCCAAGCCTCCAGCCTGAAAAGCAAGATAAAAAATACCCACTCTACTACTGTACACGTGCTGCTGTTGGAGCTGCTATGGTGACAACTGCATTTCAAATCATTTCAGCTTTACAAGTCAATCGTAAAACTGAGTTTAAAAATGCTAAATAATTAAATTGTCATGGGTATGAGACTACCTTTCGTGGAGTGTTGATCCAGGCCAGGTGGGTGAAGTGTGAATCCACAGACACTCCCACCACTTCACAGTTGATGTCGTGAAACTCATTTGCCTTGTCGCTGAATGAAATTATCTCTGTTGGGCACACAAACGTGCTGCAGACAGAAAAATAAATTAATTAATAAGCTATATAAAATGCACAGCGGGTATTTTTTCGTCTATCAGATTTCTCCTGGTGTTCATCAGAGGTACTTGAGCATCTTAGATCTCTTGTGCTCATGCTTTGTCTCTTCATGCTTGCCTGACAATCACTTTCCTTATGAATACTCACAAGTCCAGCGGGTAGAAGAACAGGACCAGGTATTTGCCCTTGAAATCAGCCAGACTCATCTCCTTGAACTCCCCATTGTGGACAGCTGTGGCTTTAAAGTCAGGAGCGGGCTGAGTGACAGCAGGGGCCCATCTGGAGGTGCCTGATAAACACAAGTCAAAAACTTCAAACCCATTTATCAGGCTGGGCTGTGCACATGTTACATGTGTTAAGTCATTGTCTTGCTTTTGTAAACGTATTAGAAGAAGATGCTAATTTTGCAAAGCACTAGCATCTTGTAATCCCACAGTGATGAGTCCGATGTTTACTAAAGAGACTTGTGTGTAACTGAAGATGAAGTTTAACATCTTAATTTTTTGTATTATAATGATAAATTATTTGGCTAAAGCTCAGAAAAAATGGAGTGTTTTGTGCCTAACAATTAGGCGTTCGTGTACAGCAACTGTACCAAGCATATTGGTAATGATTAATGCAGGGAATGGGGGAATTGGATTGTCACAATGCAGTCATAACAAGTTAACGCCTGATCTTCTTTAAACAACGAGTAATGGGGAGTGGTAGTGGTAATAGGAGAACCAGGGTTCAAGTCCCCGGCATGGCAACTAAGATAAAAACCACCGTGGGTCCCTGAGCTAAGCTCTTAACCCCTGACTGCTCCCCGAGCACTGGAATCTGGCTTGGCTCACTGCTCCGAGCAGCTAGGATGGGTCAAAATCAAAGAAATAATTTCCCCACTTGGGTACTAATAAAGGATTACAAAAAAATTAAATAAATAATACAAATTTCCATAATTTACATGAATCAAAAAACAAAATGTGCTGAAAGCAAACCTTTTAGCAGGTTGGTGACCTTTAAACATTTCGAATTTGAAGGAATTTTATAGGAAGAGTAGCTAAAAATGTCAGCAAAATGATGTTAAAGACAATAATAATGTGACACTTAAATATGAATTTTGTAAAATTATTCAAGGTATATGTCCAGAGCAAAAGGTCTAGTTACTGTTTTTACTGCTGAATTTTATATGTTTTGACTGTTGTCGAACAAATTATTGAATAAGCTTGTAAGTTCAAGAAATGTTGGTCAAAATACCCTCATATTTAATAGAATATTTTAGATTAACATTGTGACATAATTGGACAGCTATCGCAACTTTAGCACTTTCCTTCAATCAATCCTCCAAAGCCCCCCCCAATCATCGATGAATAGATGGTTGTCAGTGAGATGGAAAGCAGAGAAAAATCTCTACAATAATTTCCAGTCAGCTCAGCCCATTTTATAAAAATGACCTCAGTCTGCTACATACTGGTGGAAAAACAGGATCTCTGAAGTACAGGTGCAGCAAGGACCCTTGTGGCCCCAAAGACTCCTTGTTGACAAGCTGCTGCAACTTTCAGTCCACCTGCTGCAACCCGCACCTGAAAAAGATCAATTCAACATAATCCATAGGGACATAGTAAGATTTTACATATTATGGTTTGACTTTTAAAATAACTTCTTCTAAAAACCATTCAACAGAACTATAGTTTGTGAATTTAATATGTAGAATTGATGTTTAATCTCTGCTTAAACCAGCAGAAGAATTAAAAACTACCAATGCTACTTCAGGATCTAGATAGCAAAGGTCATGATAATGATACAAAGCAGTGGATGAGGAAAAACAGAATGCATCAAAAAGGGCTATAACAGCAGTTTCTGCAGACTTAACTATTCTACAAGTAAAACTAATTCAAGATCTGCATTTCTGATGATGACAGATAATTATGGCTGTGAAATAAATATTGAATATTTCAGATATCCACATAACCCTTCAATAAAGCATCTCTTCTTATAGATTAAAGATAATTTTTTTTGTCACTATAAGCATGAAATTTTTGTGTATTTTTGCTACAATGACCTTGATGACAGGCCCCGTCATGCCAGCATGCACCACCATCAGGTCAGTAAATTTCTATATCTTCATTAAGAACCTGTTAAGTCGAGATTTCAAAGGACAACTCTTACAAGGGTCTCATTAAGAACCAAACTGCTGGTGCACTGCCCCCCTGTGAGTTTAAATGTCTGCCAAAGCACACACAGTGATATCACAGCAAGTGCTCTACATCTGTTGCCAGGAGCAAAATACCTGCTGGGAAAACACTACCTGCGGTTACCAACAGGGGATGATTAGACTGAAAACACCATGGTAACCAACAGTGCATCGTGTGTCCTCTTTGGGGAATACGTTTGGTGGAATAAGAAAAAATTAAAAGGGACAATCAACAAACAAAATCAGTGTTTTCTGCTGAAGTCATGCTCCAAAAAAATGTTGAATTCTGAAAATGACACTTTTAGGCTTACAATCTTATCAGAGTGTGTTACTAATGATAATAACAGCGCTCCCTTCTCCACAGGTAAAAATCAACAGCAGATGGCTGCGCTCCACTTACAAGTCCCATTTAAGGATAATGTTTAAGTGGGAGCAGTTGATAGTTAAAATTATTGACGGATTAAATAAAAGCCTTACAATATTTGATGGTGCACATTGAACTACTAGAAAAATAAAACAGAATAAAACTGCAATCCCCAAATTCTAGAACAAAAAAGGATAATATTCTTAAAGATTTTAGAGAAACTAACTTCTACTTGACCATTACAGTTGTGTAAAAGAGCCTAAAGGGAACACAGATATATAATTTGTTATTCATGTTTGAGTAGCTTTTTCCCATAAAGGATGTTTTTCTTTACCAGTGGCATGTGTGATTACATTTTGATTAGGCTTTCATTGTGACAAAAATTTTCATATTACCGATTAAATTATTAATTGCAACTATCTGAATGGCAAATAATTACCTATTAAATCTAATAGTTTTGACAACCCTTCGTAATCACATTTATTAACTGTACAGAAGGCTTTGCTAGCTGACATATATAAATATTCATATAGTACAGGTTTGATGAAGATTGATTACACCTGTATTCCTGTACTTTTTTTGTAAATGTGACTGTACAACTTTTGTATAGAGCAAAAAACTTCAGGTAATTACAGACTCAAAACCAAACAGGAAAAACTGGCTAGAATTATTCCTAACATACAACTTTTAGCTAAGAATAGTAGCAGTTGCATTCATTTCGTCAAGATAGCATTAATGTGCAGCGTTTGACACGGAACAAGATCTAGTTATTTATTTTATTTTAACCAAAAAAAAAAGAATCATGCAACTGTTTTAATGAACGTGTGTGTCCACTGGGAGCGGCCGCGGACCACAGGTTGACACCACAGTGCGAGTTGGTGCACAGATTCAAATATGCGATACACAGGATATGACAGCGCGTCGGTGCAGATTTATCTACACTTGCTGTTGATTCTGATTAATTGTTGCCTCGTGAGCTCTGAACTTGAGCAAAAACCTGCGGACGGCTAGTCTGATGAATGTTTGTGTAAATTTGCACTTACGGAGGTCCTGAGCAGTCTTCCTACGGTGGCTGCCATCTTGGATTATGTCAGAGAGCAGGGCGGTCTACACAGGTCACTTACGCACGTAAAAAATGCTAATCTGATTATAAAAATTTAACTTTAGTTTTCGAACATTACAACAATTAATAACATATAAGCAAAAATATATATATATAATTTGTTTGTTTTTTTAACCAATAAAAATATATAAATGCGAGACGGCAATGTCATTCATGGTTCAGGTGCTCCTCCTGACAGTGGGTATTTTACAATTTAAGATTTAAGCTTCCCGTAAACGTAGAAAGTGATTTTAGGATGCACGTGTGTAAGATATATGAGCGTTCCAAGTCCTGGAGAAACATGATAGGATTTATTTTCCCCCATTTAACCGTTATTATCAACATGTTTTTCTGTGTTTGGCTGGCTTAAGCGGCATAAAGATAATAAGGAGCTACTGCCTAATAAATGTGTTGCTGATATTATTTTTTATTTTAACCGTTTAATAGTTATAAAGTTGACTTGTGTGCGCTATGTCCAATAAAACATGAGCTTGTTTAAAATAGTTGAAAATACAACCGCTTATATTTCCAACACCTCCAAAGTAAACTTGCCCACACGCTAAACACGTGATGAATGCGGAAATAGTTTCTAAACAACTTGACCTCAAAAGCATGAGATATGCATGCTTGAGGGATATTTACTGTGGTAGTTTTATTTTTTTATTTTTTGTAATTTATGAAAAGTAAATTTACTAATGGATTCTAATCTATTACAGTGGAAAAGACAGGGACAGGTAAATGTACACTGTAGTGTTTTAACATGCACAACATTTATAATAGTTTCATTTAACCCAGTTTCTTTGATATTTTTGAATGATTGCAGTCTTTTCTCCGTCGATTACGGATATGGTTAAGTCTCCTGGATCCAAGCCTGTTGCTGTCCTCTGATGTGAGTAGCAGCCGCTGAGGTAATCTGATGCTAAGAGATAAGCTCAAAATGTGAAACTGTTTGTTCTGCTTTCTTAAGGCTGAAATACTGAAAGCTCACTCTCTTCTTGGAAGTGGACAGAAACTAGATGAAAAGGTCAGAGTGTATTTAAGAATAATAGGTGCACAGCAGTGAGTGAACATTATAGTTTTAAGAATTATAGATGCACAGCAGTGAGTAAACATTATAGCTTCAATAGTTTTACATGTTTCTTCTCTTGTCTGCTCCTCTAGGATAATGCAGCAGTGTTTCTCTCTCTGGTAAGTTTAGCCAGATGCAACATGCAATCCATCACAAAGTAAATCAAAATTCTCTGCATATACAATAAAAATTTATTAAGGCGTGCAAGTACAGTACTTGCTTTATTTCTACTTGTGTTTATATATATATATATATATATATGTTACTGGAATTTAACACGCTACCACTTTGTGTTTACAGTCTTCAGTACATGCTGATTCTGGTGCTGCTCTTCCTCCTGTTTTCCGTGCTCCGGGTAATATGACTTAAAGAATATTTTTCAAATCTATAACATTTTTCCTCCCTTTACAGAGTTTAATTTGAGATCCAGTGTGTTCATGTCATGTAATATCAGAACTGGTTTTATAGATAATTTATTTGAAGAAACTATTTGTAGTTGTCACACAGGTATTTAGATTTTTCTTTAAAAGCTGCGAACAGAAATTGTTTCAAGGGGGAGATGCTATCTTACTCACTTGTATCATTTTCTTCCAGCAATAATGCCAATATCAGGACCTTTGGTATGTCTGTTAATTATGGACACAGGATTTTTCTCATTGTTGTTGCTGATAGTGGCTGCTAAAAAGAATCTGTTTTCCAGGTTGTTGCTACACTTTTACCCCATAGCAGTGTCAAATCTGCTTTATTTTGGCAGGTAATAAAGCACATTTCCTATTTATTAATTGTGACTGAAACTGAAATGATTGACTTTTAAATGTATGGTTCTAGTTTTTGCTGCAGAGTTACAATGCCGGGTTCAACCATGCAAACAAAAACTCTTCCGCTGAGCAGGTATTATCTTTGCGACTTGGATCTGAAAAAATTCACTATGCTGAATGAATTTGTTGTCTTTGATTCATCGATACCCCCCAGTGCATTTGTACCTAATTGTACCCGTCTTCATCTCTCAGCTCCAGAGTAAGAAGATGTCTTTGAAGCAGCTTCTACTAATTGGGGGAACAGTCTCCTACACAACATGTGCAGGGGTGTGTACAACGTGATTGCAGTGATGCACATAAAGTTTAAGCCAGTACTTTTTTTTTTCATTATATTTTCTGTACCTGTTATAGGCTCTTCCTCAGATTTTCATCAACAGACTTGCTATAAAAAGTCCTCCACTCCAGACTTTTTTCAGGTCAATATTACCAATCCCACTCTCAGGTAAGGTATTCGTTCATTGAAATAAGGTTAATAAGTTAAAAAGGTCAAGTATAATAGATTCACTTTGAGGCAGATACAAAATTGCATCGGTGTGATTCTAAAACTTCAACCCCAAAATCAGAAAGATTTTTTTTTTAAATAACTTATTTTCCCTTTCAAGATGCTGTAGTATTGATGATACCAGGTTATGAAGCATTTCAGGTATAGTTTTTGTCCAATTCTTACTTAAAATATGACTAAAGGTGTGCAAAAGTACAGGGTTATCATCATTATGTTTTTATTTAATAATTTCACATTTATTCACAGTTGGTGAATAATCAGGACTGCAGGTCGGCCAATACAGGCTCCATATCCTCTTCTTCCTCAGCCATGCCTGTATAGCTTGTGAATGTGGTTTTGCATTGTCTTTTTTTTTTTTCTTCTTCTTTTTTTTTGAAGAATACACAGTCAGCCTGGGAAAAGATGCTGTCTTGAATGCACCACATGTTCTTAAAGTCACAGAAATTTTTTCTATCATCGCATATTCTGGATCAGGGATGGGCAGCAGCGCTGCTCCTCAAGGGCCGTTGTGCTACAGGTTATAGATGTTTCTCTGCTCCAACAAACCTGATGGCTTCTTTTCATCTTTGATACAAAGCACACAGTGTCTTCCAAAACAAATCTAGAAAACTGATTAATCTTACCATAGTATATGTCTCCAATGTGTGATGATGCATCCCAGATACCTCAGAGCCAGAGAAATCACTGTAGATAAAAACTCTTTGTTAAACGGTTTGTCCGACACCTAATTCTCCCAAATCTCCTGCTAGAGGGCAGAAGGCTGAAGAGCCTCAGGCTAGGGTATGTGAGGTTGGACATATTTTTCTTATACTACTGAGAAAACAAGAGTTGGAAGTATTTTCTAGCGAGGGCAAGGGGCAGCTGATGATTATCTGAGCTTTATCATACCCTGCAGAGTTTTTCTCAGCTGGTGTACCACACTGTGATGCAGCACGCCAACACACTCTTTACCATTGAGTGGTAGAAAGTTATCAGCAGGTTGACCTCTGGGTGATTTCTTCCCTCTCCCTGCAAGATTCTGATTAAATTAAGTCTCTGTTAAGCTTTCTTAAACATTGCTGATGTGTCCACATTAGGTAATTGGTAATGTACACTCTAAGGAAAATGAAAGAGCTCCACACAGTCACTGTTGATCAGAAGTGAAGCAATGTCTCCTCTCTGCCTCCTGCAGTCCATCATCACCATCTGGATAGATTTACTTTTTTAATGTAGCTTGTGTCTGTGGTTCTGTATTATAGTACAGTTATGCTTTGCTCATGTGGTTATTAATGGCAGCTCTTGATGCAGTATTGTCTAATCAAATCAAACTTTATTTATAAAGCGCTTTTCATGCCAAAGGCAACACAAAGTGCTTTACATTAAAAACATTCATGCATATTTCAGTTCATGCATATTAAAAATAAAACAAGCCTTTACATACATCAAAGTAGAATTATATAAAACATAAAAAAAACACTCATTAAAATCTTTCACACCAAGCAGCCCCCCATTCTGAATGTAGGTATAAAATACAAAAAGTGATATACATCTGGCTTGAGGAAACAATATCATGGGGATCCATCCACACCAGGAGCCAGTCCACCCATGTCCAACTGCGACCACCACCCCTATCAGGACAGACCACACCACAGCCATAAGGCTGCAGTGCCCCTGCCATCCAGATAAGGGCGATCACTGCGGCAACAGCCCGCAGACCAAGCAGGCAAACCCCCCAGCGTGGAGGATCCCCACGAGGAAAACACTGTAGTTAAAATGAAGATTAAATAACCTTAAGAAACAACAAGAACAGCTAAAAATGATTGGAAAAAAAATTAATAAAGAATGAGAGTACAGTTGAGTTAAATGAAAATAACATGAAATACAACAATGTAAACTAAATTAAGAACCAATAAAATTTAGTTAAAAGCTAAGCTAAAAAGGTAGGTCTTTAGCCTCTTTTTAAAAACATCAACAGTCTCTGCAGCCCTGAGGTTCTCTGGCAGACTGTTCCACAGGCGAGGGCCGTAACAACGGAAAGAGGCCTCACCCTTGGAACAACTATAAGGCCGGTACCAGAGGGTCCGCGAGGGTTCATGATTTAAAAGAAGGTCCGATAAATAAGAGGACCCAAGACCATTAAGACATTTATAAACTACTAAAAGAACCTTAAACTCAACCCTGAAACGCACAGGGAGCCAATGCAGCCATTTTAAAACCGGTGTTTTCTAATGTCAGTTGTTTCCAGTCTTTCTTTAACAAACTTGTTTTTTAAACCATTCAGTATTTTTCTCACATTCAAACAGAAGCTCCTCTGTCTGCCTTTGTTTTTTTCAGTTTAATTTAATTTTTCAGATTGTCTTAGGTTTTCTAAATTTGGGGTTGTAATACATGTGACTCATTTCCAGCTGCTCTGGCCTTCTTCAATGTGTTCACTGTCAGAAATGAGGAGACAGAAACTGGGATTCAAGTGTTCGATTATAATGGGAAGCCTGTTGGGATTTCTAAAGCAGCTGGAGAAAAGGTATAGGTAAAAAAAAAAACCCCAGTAATCCACTGAAATAAGTCTTGTAACTGAAAACTTTAAGTATTTATTTCTTATGTAATTAGGCTGTGAGGGAAACTGCATTGTCCAGAGCAATGCTGTTCGGTACAGCAGCTGCTGTTCCTAATCTGCTGGTTTTGCTCTTACAAAGGTAAGTCCCTCCTAATTTGATTATATTTTTAGTCCAGGTGGACTGAATTCCCACCTAAACAGGCTTAACCAAACAAATTTTCCTTTACAGAACAAGACTTTTCCAGAGAAACTCACTGCTGGTTGCACCTTTCCGAAACTTCAGTGTCGCGCTTGTGTTCAGCTTGATGATTCCCGTCTCCTTCAGCCTATTTCCACAACTGGGAACGGTAAGTTTCAAGGTCCTCAGCTCTACTCTGTTTTACTTGACGTGACCCCGGCTGAGTCTGACCTTGTTTTACAGATAAAAAGGGAAAACGTGGAGGAGGAGCTGCAGGCCGGAGCGATCGGCAGCCAGTTATTCTACCACAGAGGACTCTAAGGAGCAGCTGTTCGCAGCATTTAGTTACTGCTAGACAGGAAGATGTTAATGTTATTCAGTGATTAAATTTAACTTTTCTCAAATAATTTGTTTATGTAACTAAACAATTTAATGCATTAAACAAAGCATGAAGTTATTTTTGGATAATTTTATTCAGCTGTGATAAAGTATATTTATAGAAATAGCTAATATTACATCAATTCATGAAAATACAATTAGTTTTCAAAGTTACATGAGCATTTTTATGCATTGCACTCTTACCTGAAATACTGAGGCAACAAGACATCTGTGTCACTGTTTTATGTAGTCAAGAGTGAAACATGTACAACTTACAATAAAAAAATGAAGCCCAGCAAAACACAGATGCAATAAAATCAACATGGATAAAAGCGTCCATCATTATTTGATCAGACGAAGAATAAAATGTGACAATGTAACTCAGTTTGCTTGGATCTCAGTGGTGTGTAGCGCTAATGTAATCAGTAGAAAACGTTAAAAAAAAAACACAGGTTGTGCACTGTTTGATGCAATTGTGGTCAGATAACTACATCCAATATAGTTTTTATCAACTAACTCAAAAGAAGTGCTTGTCACATGTAGGTTATTTCAGCTACGCTTCTTTTGTGAGCACATATTGTTTATAATGTTTGGAAAGGCAGTTTTACGCTGCAGTTAATGACTAGAAAAAACACTGTTGGGTTTATCAGCTGAAAAAGTATCGGTTCATATGGCACAACATGTAAGACACAGACTAAAGCTCTGTAGCCCAGATTTACTAGTGTAAAAGTATTGCCGACAAATCCCATGAGAAGACTTGAGACGGTCCTGCAGTGGTGCACCCAGACCTGAGCACGACGGTCTGGAGACTGAGCCACAGATAAAATGATATGAAAAAGAAAGTATATCTGCTTCTGCATTTTGCCGTACTTTATGTTAACTAAAAAAAATTTTTTTTAAAAATGACGCTGCACTATATCATGTTTGTTAATGAAGTTGTAATTGTCTAATTTGCAGACCCGATAAGGCCTAGGTGAAGTTTTTTTTAAAAACATATCCTGACATATAAAGTGTTTTTTCACCACCAAGAATAATTTATTTCAGAGAAGGAAAAAAAAAAGGCACAGAATTTCCAAACAACCGGCCTCCATAGATTTTACCCAGACAGCAGCCTATAGGGCTTTTTAGCGGGGCTACTTTTAGCAGTGGATTAACACACATCCTGCCTAATGTGACATTCACATCAAAACAACCTGCAGAGTTGGTGTTAGGTGTAATAAAAGAGCATGGCACTTACTTTTGTTCTGTGGCACAGAAATAAAAAGGTATTAAAACAGATTTTAAACATTGCCAAATTTACCTTTAACTCTATGATGTAGGCGCTCCTCATGTTAGCACAATTCCTAATAAAATCTCATTATCACACTTTTGAGAAAGTGCCTTTGAGAAAACGGTAATCATCCCAGCATACCAGCCCCTGCAAAGCTGAAGTCCAAGCTGCTGACAGTAACCTCGATCTGCTGCAGAGCTTCCGAGAGCTGGTTTATATCCTTAAGAGTTGCTCAGCAGCTGCCAAATGAAAAAGGAAGTTCTCGGTGGCTGCTGGGAAGTGATGCTGCTTTAATGCTTCCAGTGTGATTTTAGAGTCTTCACACTCTGCAGCCAGAGCAACCAGGTTGGAGAGGACCTCTTTAGTCTTGAGAGAAATATCCTGTGAATGAATGTTTTGTCATGTTGTGAGAAATAAGATGGTTTGTACACCTGATGAAAAGGGAGTAGGTGTGTTTCTGTTCTGTGTGTGTTCTCACCTTAATGACCTGACTATCAGATCTCTCAGGATCCTCTGCAGACTGGACGATAAGCTGCCCGATGTCTTTGTGTAACTTTCCCATAGCCATGGCCTCTGTGATGAAACACTGAGCATGAGTCTGAGGAGATCAAAGCGCTCTTAGAAACATTTTTTTTTTCTCTTTGAACATACCTTTGGCACTCTGGGATATTGTGATGACACTATCTGGTAGATTTACAAACACATCAAACAAGTCCGATCTGTTGCTCACTTCTGGATCTACAAATCCTGCAATGTATCCTGTGGAAAAATGAAGCATATTGGTGCATAAATTATTAATTTAGCCAGCATTAGATAACAGCACAGATGGTGGCTATTCTGAGAGTGCACAAGGTTTCCTTCTAATTGGATAAACAAACCAAGTGGCAGCCTCACCAGGGCATTTCTTCAAATCCTCCAGTTCAGCATCAGTCAGGTGCACGTACGGGTGCAGGATGGACCAGTCTTTTCTGTGCCATGTCAGAGCTGGCAGAACTCTGAGTGGAAATGGGGTAAAGAGTTAATAACTTATGACAGTTTCCACTACAAAGTGGGCAAGAATTCACCAAAAATTCACCTTGTAAACTCCAACAGTGCTTCAATCCGAGGATGATGAACGACAATCCTCTTCTTCAGCATCAGGGCTGTGTACAGGATGATCGTCTCCATACCAAACTGAGAAACAACATCTGAGGGAGCAGAAAGATGGTGTTAAATTCAAACAATCCAGGTCATTTCCTAAAGATTATTCATTTAGGAATAATATTATTTTATGGAACCACCTTCCCTGGGAACTGAGTGGTGACTTTTTTTAAAAGAACCTTTTACTAAACTTGTTAGTAAAGTTTTTTTTTTATTAAATAACAATTTGCTTAGCATACATAATTAGGTTAATACAGCTCTTTAGTTTAGTTTATTATGAGTTATATAATGACTATGTTAATATAAGCCAGTTTTTAAAAAATAATTGTCTGGCTAACAATACCAATAGATAACATTGAGTCTTTTCTGTAAAATCAACACAGATAATGTCATATTACAATCTGCATCAGGATAATATTCTTTTTTTTTCTTTTTTAAGAAAATAATAGAGTAATAGACAAGTTTCTTGTTTACAAACATTATCAGATACTGGCAAAGCCAAAGGTAAAGGTTTGTAATAAACCTTTGAAACAGATCATTGTTCTTTAACTTTTTAAGCTGATAATATTTCTGAATGATCCTACCTAGTTTCTCAAAGATGGTTGTGTTTCTGCTCATATTTATATATGAGCAGAAACACAACCATATAAGGTGAGGACCTTATATACTGAGGCCCTCACCTCAGTAGCAACCAAGCAGGTAATTCTCTTGGAGCTCACTGTGCCGTGGGAGGACCGGATGGAGGAGGCCC
>JBAMHW010000018.1:7912187-7940454 GCA_037177495.1 Rhadinocentrus ornatus
CGGACCATTTCATTTTAATGATCGTTGAAAACCCAGATCGTAATTGTGATTAAAATTCGATTAATCGCACAGCCCTAACAGGCAGCATTGTCAGTGTTCAGTGGGCCACAGGTAGTCATCTTTTAGTTGTGTCAGAAATCATCGACTCAAAGTGGCAGCATGAGCATCAGCACTCTTAGGGCCGTCCCAACTGTCAAACACACCATGCTGACCCGAAAAAGAACAGCAATAGAGATGTTTAACAGAGTAGACATAAAGTATGGGCCAGTAGATCAAAAGATTTGTGCCAAAAGATCCTGTCAGCTGGAAGCAAGGACAAAATCTTAAGAAACCAGGAAACCTTGATGGAGATGAAAAGACGGAGGGTGTTCGACTGCCAGCCATCCACCAGCGCTGCCGCAGCCAGAAAGACCAAGGCAGAAGAGGAGGCTCTGTCCGGAGGGAGGCTTGCGGCCAAACAATGAAAGCAAGCTTGTAAATCCCTTGTCCAGGCTAAGAAGAAAAAAATAAATAAATGTTTTTCAGTATGTCATGTCAGTCTGTGGTTCTTTTGTTAAGCGTTGTCCAGTAAGTCAACCCGAACAAAACGTTCGCCACCGCCGGGCACTGTCACCTTCTTTTTTTTTCTTTTTTTTTTTTTTTTTTTTCTTTTTTTTTTCTCCGAGTAGTTTGCAGGTCTGATTATAATTCAGGGTGGAAATCTTTAGGCCTAGGAAATTATTTTATTACCTGTATGACTACTCAACTAATGCTAATTTCCAAATGGAAATTTGTAACATGGTTTCTCATTTCTTCATGACAAATGGCGAAAAAAGGAAAACTGGCTCATCTATTGGTTAACACAGGACAATTTCTGTTTCCAGCACATCAGAGCAAAACATGGAGCTGTATCAGATCTATGCCATTTTAGATTGATCATATTACTGTCAGAACTTTTACTACATTAGAGTTCCACCTCAGACCACAAGCCATTTCTACCAGCCAGAGCCACCTATTGTCCTACACACCCATGTTTTAGTTAGGTTTACCCACAATGCCCTATTTAGTTATTTTTTCTTTTTCTTCATTTGAAGCAAACCCAGAGCTGTGCAGACCAGAGTTTGCTTCTTTGATCTGCATTAAAGTTTGCAATTGCCCAAATCCCAAATGATCCAGACTTTCCGAGCAAAGCCACTAATAGAAGTACTTTCACATGCTAGCTTTTAATGCCGAGGATGGCAGCCATCGGGTTTCGTGCTCCTACAGGTGGTCAGAGTGCTCCACTAAAGCAATTTATTTCATTACTCAACATTGTTATTGTGTTAACATTTGTTTAATTCCAAATTCTCCACATTGTAAATCTGAAAGTGAACTTTTCCCCCACCCCTTCTTTTCAGTGAGTTCTTTACTGATTAATCACTTTGTTTTCATAGAGAGGAGAACCCCTGGAGGAGAGGAGGCACAGAGGAAGGAAGCAGCTGGAGGGATTCCCGCCGAGAGGACGCCGACCGCGATGATCGTCGCGACCATGATGAACGTCGCACTGAGCGTCGTGAGCGAGACCGCCGTGATGATCGTGAACACAGAGGCCCACCCAGAGATCTTGATGGTGGTTAGTAGAGCATGATTAACTTCAACTATAAGAATTATTTGTTTGACCTGCCTATAAAGCAGTTACTTATAGCATTAATAGTACTTTCCAGTTGTTATGGTATGTTACCCTGACAACAAGTCACAAAAAGTAGCACATGATTGATTTGGAGGGGCTGCACGGTGGTGGTTAGCACCGCAGCCTCACAGCAAGAAGGTTGCTGGTTTGAGCCTTGGCTGGGGGGTCGGTGGCCTTTCTGTGTGACGTTTGCGTGCTCTCGTATGTGTGTGTTCTCCGGCTCCTCCCACCATCTAAAGACATGCATGTTAGGTTTATTGGACACTCTGAATTCTCCCTAGTGTGTCTGGGTTGTTTGTCCCAATCTGTGTTGGCCCTGCGATGGAGACCAGTCCAGGGTGTACCTGCCTCTCACCTGCTAAATGCTGGGATAGGCTTACCCGCGACTCATGATGGACTAAGACAGGGTTTTCCAATTCGGTCCTACGATGGCCGCAATCCAGCAGGTTTTTCATG
Source organism: Rhadinocentrus ornatus (assembly GCA_037177495.1). Lineage (NCBI taxonomy): Eukaryota > Metazoa > Chordata > Actinopteri > Atheriniformes > Melanotaeniidae > Rhadinocentrus > Rhadinocentrus ornatus. Next base: position 7,914,292 of record JBAMHW010000018.1, read on the forward strand.
TATCCCTGCTTCAACACACCTGACTCACATCGAGTCATTGTGCAGAACTTGATTGGCTGGTAGATCCATTTAATTTGATGCAGGTGTGTTGAAGCAGGGATACATGAAAAACCTGCTGGATTGCGGCCCTCGTAGGACCGAATTGGAGAACCCTGGACTAAGAGAATGCAAGTTTAATTTGGTGTGAACATGTCTCTAAAAACTGAATCAGGTGATGGATTCAGCCAGCAGAGGTCACTGTTGTTGTTTAACTCGCACTCCTGAGGGTCTCTAAAATAAATCCACCAGACAAGTGTACATCCTTACCTGTATGAACAGTAATTATGTTGATGTTTTCCTTCTTAATCACCTCCTAATGAGCCTTTTCATGTTCTCAGGTGGCTCCTGGCGTCGTGCAGGTGAGGACAAACGTGAGGAGCGGGACAGGGACCGTCCCAGAGACCAAGAGAGAGACGGGGAGAGAGAGCGTGAGGGTGACGGGGAAAAGAACTGGCGTTCTGACAAAGAAAACCCTCGACGCACTAAGAATGAGACGGATGACGACGGATGGACCACTGTTCGCCGCTGAGCATCAACTTCATCCTTGTTAAATGACTAAATCAGAAAAAATTCTAATTATTGCTATATAATAGAATGGTAATATTGCCTTCAACATTGAATCAGTGGCTGCTAGCTGCTGATGTTCATGTGTTTATCCTTAAATGAATTTCTTCTTGTAGACTGTAGTTTTCCTCTGGATTTATTTTGTTTTTATTTTGTCTTCCTGAGAAACAGGAATCTTCACCACCTAAAAGAAAACTTTAACCAACAAGGTAGCATACGCTCAGGCCTCACACAAACTTCCTTAAACACCAGGACCCATTGTAGTAAAGAGTGGTTTTACCTTACATGATTAAGTGTAACTAAATTGAAAACCAGTGTACCTGCTTTGACCAACTGCCTCTTTTAAATACTCGTACATTGCATAGATATAACACATTTACAGCTCCTGTAACAGGAGCAATGAGAAATCTTCAATCTCTTTCACTGATTTCTGCTCTTCATTTAGTAGGAGATGCCTCTTAACCTGTTAATGAGTTTGTGGAATTTCAGTTTTGACGTGCATGCTTAGCGTATTGAAATGGCCGCTTGAAATCCAGTGTGTGCTTCTGTCTTGTAGCCAATGGTTTTACTCCAGGCTGCGTGTGCACAGATGGCTTTATTAATAAAGATGTTTGCTCACCACCTCTGTGTTCCGTTTATCTATTTGTGTTAAAAACTTCCAACAAACGTGGAACAAATATATTTGTTGTATAAACATCAGATCTTGTTGAGATTACAAAACCGTGTGTTGTAATAGCCTCCAACAAAAATTTTTTGAAAATATGAATTTGGGTATTAAGATGTATCCTATACATCCGTCTTCAGGTTTCTGCCTCTTATTTTGAGGTGCTGCTTGAGCAAGAAAGGCTGACTTTCTTTGATAAGTTACAACACCTTGTGCCAAACTCAAATATCCTGGTTAATGGAGTACAGTGAAGGCAAAAGATCAAGTATAACAATTAGACCCCAATTTTTAGGAAAAGGGGCGCTTAAAAATACCCAAACCAATAATCACGAGTTTTAAATTTTTAAATTAAAGTCAGCATTTCCTTTTCTCACCAGTAGAGGTCATTGAAGTACCATAAAAATGATGACTGCACCACGTGTGACCAGGCCAGGCGGTTTGGTGCACGTTCTGCAATTACCTGAGTTAAAAAGAAAAATCTCAGAAAAATATATATGCAGGCCTTTATCAGGATGGAAGTCATTCCTAAACCAGCAACAAGATGTTTAAAACAATATAGAGATATGTAAAAGTGACACTTGTTTTCTACATGTTTTTTTCCCCATTATAAACAAAAAGTTTTTCTTTTCATTTTAGTCTGGCTTTTCTCGTCCAATTTATTTTCCAATAAAAATTGACAGCAAAAATTAAATAATTATGAAAATACAACAATAGATAATATTACAATATGAAGCTCTATCAAATGAACTGACTCAATGACTACATAAAATCATAATAAATATTAAGCTGTGAGATTTGAAAAAAATCTCAAGAACAGAAATTTTTCTGAATTCTTAGAATTCATTAATTTTATCTAAAGATTTCACATCGGATGTTAATATTTTAGACATCTGCTGAGTGGCAGCGTGGAGGATACACCAGTGTTTTAATCGTTTTCTATTGTACTGCTATGAAAATTTATCCGCACAGAAAAAAGCTTCTAGTACAGTAAACTATGAGTTAACTACCACATTATATCATTATTATTATTATTATTGTTATTATTAAATAAAGTGCTCTGTGGTCTATGCGCACTGGAAATGCATGATTTCTTTCTGAAGGCCCCCTATGCGCGTTCACGGCCGCAGCTTCGTCCCACTGCCCTCTCTCCAGTCACTGATCCACACACGGATGTGACATCCCGCATACAGGTAGACTAAACACCTGAGCGTGTTCACTTTAATTTTGCTCAGCACTAGCTCAGCTGTGGGAAGGTGTTGTTGAAGGTTGGACCCGACGAGTCCTCCCGTTGCACCCCGCACATTCGGTAAAAGCTTTCAAGCTTGGCTAAATCTTGATTGTGTCTCTGGTCTAATAAACATCCCGGCATTGAAAATTAAATAGTCTCTTTCATTTCGACTTATGCTCATAAATTCTGAAAAAAAAGAAAAAACGGAGAAATATTAAAGTCCAGCAGCTTAATAATCATCGTTAAGCATTGTCTGAAAAGTACAGCTGATCTCAAGTTTGTGCATATCTGAAAAATAAGAATTTCTCGGTTAGAACCCCAAACACACACGTTCGCTTCTAAAATCTGTTTCAGTCTATCACAGGCCTTAAATGTAAATGAGCAGACTACCTTCAGCTTCTGTGGTTCAGATGAAAGAGTTAAATATCCTAGAGATATGTGTGCGTGAATGTATGTGTGGGTGAGTGTGTGCGCGCGCGCGGGGGGACTCCTCTCAGAACGAATCCGTTCCGTGTTGCGAGTTCTAGTCCGCCTCTCCGCACCCCTGCTTCCCATTGACGCACTTTTTAAGCGTCTCCCCCTTCTCCACCTTAAGGCGAGCCGCAGCAGCAGCAGCGACCAATCACCATGCCATTACAGCCTTCAGAGGAAGCTGTTTATGGGACTGCAGCGCTAATTAGGCTCATGAACTAACAAATCTGCCTGCACGAAGCCGGCAAAGAAAACGATCACATCCATGGATTAGTCTGGGAGTAGCAGAGTGCTTTTTATTTTTTGGCTTTCTCGACACTGAAGTCCCTTTTTCGCAACTTATTTCCAGCGCAGAAACTTTCCCCCTTTTCTTGGGTGTGGAGTATTTTTTAAGCCAGAGCGCCTGTGACAACTTCAACCTAAACTGGGGAATCTTGACTATCAGACCATGTTTCAACCCACACCCAAGAGGTGTTTTACTATAGAGTCTTTAGTGGCGAAGGATAATCCGGTACCAGCGTCCCGCTCCGAGGAGCCCATCAGGCCGGCGGCTCTCAGCTATGCAAACTCCGGCCAGATGAACCCTTTTCTGAACGGCTTTCACTCCGGCGGCAGGGGCGTCTACTCGAATCCGGACTTGGTGTTTGCCGAGGCGGTCTCTCATCCGCAAAACTCCGCTGTCCCGGTGCATCCGGTGGCCCCGCCTCACGCTTTGGCGGCTCACCCGCTTTCGTCTTCACACAGTCCGCACCCGCTTTTTGCCAGCCAGCAAAGGGACCCCTCAACTTTCTACCCCTGGTTATTACACAGATATAGGTACTTGGGTCACAGATTTCAAGGTAAGTGTTCAAAGTATTTCGTTTGGCTCGGCTTTACGCACGAATTGCGCCGAACGGCTGCAATTCCTAGTTATTTTTTCTCCAAAGCAGGTTGCAAATGGAAATAAAAATTAAAGAAGCTCCAGCCGAATATTTATATCTTACCGTGCTAATAATAAAAACAAAACAAAAACAAAAACAGTGATTTAAAGGGTTGATTGGCTTAAATAAAATGCTGTTGAAAATGTTTTAATGTAGAACATCGAAAAATCTTAAAAAATGAATAATAAATAATAATATAATAAAATTAATAATAATGAAGTTTGTTTGGCTCTGAAGCCGACTGCTGCTCTGTTGCTACCTAAAAATAGATCATAATAATAATGATAAAAAACAAACAAAAGAAAAAACACAAGGGTGCTGAAGCTTTTCGCTTTAAGTATTTATTTCTTACATTTTAAAAAGATTTAATAATTTAATATATATATATATATTTTCGATGCTTACTCGAGTCTTTTGTTGCTACTTTTCTCTGCATACTGAACAAATTTGGTGTCAATTTTTATTTTATTACTAGATTTGTTTGACCTGCGCTCAGTTAGTTTATATTGTGAAATTTATAGTTGTCATCATTGTTAATATTTCCAGACAAATGAAAGCACTGTTGTCATATTTAGTTGCACTTTACTCTTCGTAAATGTCTAAATTGGTTTTGACTGCTGTTTATTTAGATTTTGTTCTCAGGGAGCTAATTTGATTGCGCCCAGGATTTTAGCTCTGCTTTGTTTCTCTCTTGCCTTCATGCAAAGAGGCAGGTGAATGTTAGGTGAAGACAGAATATATTAAAATGTGATTTAAAGTACATATATTTTGATAGATGAGCTGCTTTTATTGAATAGTATTTAGCCTTTTCGAATTAATTATTATCTTTTCAGCAAGCCCTCAGTGTCCCTATTGTTAGCTGCTTAGGCCTGATGTCTTTTTCATCAAAATGTTATATTTTCCAAACGATTAAGAGTACTCGTTTTCTGCTCGCTTGCAGGTAATGAAACGAGTCCAGAGAGCTTCCTTTTGCACAACGCGCTGGCAAGAAAGCCCAAAAGAATCCGGACTGCTTTTTCACCTTCGCAACTCCTGCGGCTCGAACACGCGTTTGAGAAAAACCATTACGTGGTGGGAGCAGAAAGAAAACAGCTCGCCCACAGCCTTAGCCTCACAGAAACTCAGGTAAGAAAGAGTTGCTTTAACTCTGTGACAAAAGTCCGATCATCATTTGTCCACGAAACCATCCATCCTCGTATATTATTGTCATATTTATTTGTTTATTAGTCCATCTGTCCATCTCACGCGAGGGCGGGTGTTGGAGCTCATGTGTTGCTTTTGTTTTCTGTTTTTCTTTTTCCTTGAGCGCAGTAGAGTGTCACGGTGTCCTTTAAACCAGGCCGATAGAAAAACAAAACAAAACAAAAAAACAGTCGATACATGGAAACTATATCAATTTGCCAAACAGTAATTTTGAATATTGTTTCAGCTAACCAGGGTCTATAATGCATTTTGTCAACTGAAGACAGGGGAGCTTTCTGCAGGATGAAATCCACCGACATTGTGTAGGCCTAACCTCATTTCAGGACGGCTAGAATTACTTTGTTTTGAGGGAGGGGGGAAAGAATGTCGCCTTTCAAAATGGAGGGCAAATTAACCAGTTAACCATTTTATGGGATAGGCGATACAAAGACCGAGGCGGGTTCGGTGGGTTTCCTGTGCCATATTTAAGATGCTGTTTGAGCCCATCAGCCGCTGTCTTTTGTCCGCTTGTGTCTTCTTTTGGACGGCGGGGCCTTTGGAGGAGCCGAGGGGAGAAATGAAGCGTCACATACTTCAATTAGCCCACTGAAGGCTTATTAAATGCACCTCAGTTGCCATTTAAGCGCTCAAAGGAGCTGCAGACTGACAAAGCAGGAGCAGATAATTTATCGATTAGGTGTTAATTCCCTGCAGGACTGATTATTGACAAATCCATTTAGAGGAGTCGGTGAATGTCACATATGATTAATAGATAATACACCAGTTTTTCTAAAAAAATAAAATGTTTTGACCCATTTTCCGATTAATATTAAGTTTCTTTTTAAAATTAGACGCAATTTTAGAATATTTTTGTTTACTTTTTGCATGGAGTTTATAGTAAGGTGTAATAGAGGATAATATTACTGTTTTATATTCGCTCGTTTATTTGTAAATTAAATGTAATTAATTATATTTATTCTCATTCGCTCGTTTACCATAATTTAAGCTCTCTCGGAACTGAAATTCATCATTCTTTGTGCGGTGGTGCTTTATTTCCACCTTAGCGCCGCATGCGTGTGTTTAGCCTTGCTATCCTATTAAGCTCTTTATACGCACTGACCAATCGCGATCTATCTCCTGATACTGATACGGTTTGCTTTCCTTTTCCCTTTTTTCCTCCCCGTCTTCTCTTTCTTTCCTTCTCTCTCTGCTTAGGTAAAAGTGTGGTTTCAGAACCGGAGGACGAAGTTCAAGCGGCAGAAGTTGGAGGAGGAGGGCTCGGAGTCTCAGCAGAAGAAGAAAGGATCGCATCACATAAACCGGTGGAGACTGGCGACTAAACAGGCGAGCCCAGAGGAAATTGATGTCACTTCGGACGATTAAAACACAGACTTTACACACGCATATATAAAAGCTTCTGAATGAAGGAGGACATGGATAAAGGATGCCGTGTAAAGACAGTCAGAGGGTACAAAGCCAATGTCAGATTTCAGATTTTCGGAGGTGACCGGAGGCAGCTGAGGGGTGAGAGTAATCCGGCTGGTACTGCTTTCACCAGGCGTGTCTGTCAATCCAAATGACCCAGGAAAGCGTGATTGTTAAGAGTCACAGTCCACCTACCTGAACCCTTCCAGCTACCACTTCAAACCCTCACACCAACCTAATTATATATTTTTTTTCTCCCCAATTCACATTGGACGTGTGCACTTCAGAAGTTTTCTTCATTTTTATTTTAGTTTTTTAAGCAAAAGAGAAAGTTTCCACATCAAAATACCAAAACACCAAACTGCTTTTTTTTTTTGTAAAACTTGAATTGCATGGTATAGTCTTTTACTGGTAGTTGTTTTAATTTGACAAAATTTTCTCAGACCAAGAAAAAAAAAATCATTTTTTGTTTTTAACTCTATTTTCAAACTGAGACATGTCGTGCTTCTTCCTTTTTACAAAGTGTGCAGTCTTTAATTAATTATTCTCGTGTAAAAGTGATTGTGAAAACATATGAAGTAGCGGTGATGCGTTATGGTGATTTCTTTTTTCTTTTTTTTTAAGTTAAGAGAAACTAAATGAATTTGACTAAATATATAAATATAAATCTTTTTTAAAAAGGTGAATCAGACCACAGATCCAGGACTTAAAGGGACGGTGTCAGGACATTCCTTTAATCTAAAGCTTTACCAATAATGAGTCGCTGTGGCCCCGTTCAGCCTTCTGTCAGGACTTGACCCTCCAGTGAACGTTGCAACGAAGGACTAAATGCAAGAATTGACAGAAAAAAGGAACAAAAGGGAAAAAACTTCAAGCACTGAGCGTATTCCATGTACAGAAATGCTAAAAGTTAATGTTTCTGTTAAACCCTCTTTTACAGAATGTAAATAATATTTGTGTTTGTGTTAAGTTTGCTACAATTTTAACAAAAAGTATACTTCCAAGAAGTATGTAATTGTCAATATTTTGTCAATAAAGTTTTATCAATATGTCGCGCGCCGTAGAAGCACAGGCTTTTGATTACAGGCCTCTGACCAAATTCAGATTCAGTGGCGAAGATTGTGATGATCTTTTTAATCTTTCTGTTCGTCAAAGTCATTTTTAGACACATGGCGCAGAGAGGTTTGCTGCACGAGAGGACGTCGGGACACCCAAGTTTAGTCAGATTTTTTTAATTAATTTATTTATTTATTTTTATCACGGAGTATAAGGTTGCAGCATGTAATTTGTGGTCCTCATCCCCTTCATTTGTTCCTCAGTCCGACTGTTTTCTGGGGCTGCGGCGTCTGCTCTGCTCCAGCTTACAAAGAGACTCTACAAGCTTTTGTGAAAGTGCAAATCAGTTTGGGCAATTATCATGCGAGTAATATGAAGGGGGGATGCATTGCCCAGTGGTCCACTTTAATCTCTTAATCCACGGATCCAAGGGGCTTGGTTGGACATAATTTAGTACAATCTGACTACCCCTCACGATGCGATAAGGAAGGTTGCAATGTGCCGCAAAATGGGATCTTTGTTTAAAATCTTGTCTTGTGGGCTCCATCGTCCTGCTGCTGCCTTTGACAGAACGGGAACATTACAGGACTTCCTTTCTGGGTCTCTAAGCTCGATTTTTAAAAAAAAGAAAAAAAAAAGAAGAAGAAAAAAAATATAAAGAAGATGTTTACAGCAGGAAATAATTCATTAGCACAAACAAAACGCACGCAGCAAATCGGGATTGAATAAAAAAAAATTAAACTGTATTATGATTTCTCATAATACAGTTTGTTTCTCATGAATTCAAAACTATCTTTAATGTTTTTGGTGCGAGGTGCATCTGTTTATTTTGGATATTCTAAATACCAATAGATTAGAACAGCAATAAAAATCTAGAGAGAATACTATTAGCTTTGAGAAAAAAAGAAAGAAGGAAAAAAACTTAAAGCTTTATTACAAACCCAGCTTTGAAATAGGGGGGATTAGAGGACTGAAAGGGTCCCACAATAGTTAGAAGAAAAGGTTTCATGCTAATGAGGTTAATGCCCTTTGTATCTCCGGACTCCACAACTTCATTACTCCTATCTCGGGCAACACCGAGCGGCTCAGAGCTTCACAATCCACTCGAGCTTTTCCCTACCCTGCCTATAAAGAAGGATTTGATAGCAGTCCTGTTCAAACTAGATAATTATATCTTTTCAAGTTGGAATTAAGATAAAGAAAGTGCAGTAGAGGCGGTGAGCCTTGATCCGCCGCAAACAAATTTGGCGCACTCCCCCCTCCCTGCAGCACCACCATCCTCTGTGCGCCTGTTTGGACACACAGGAGACAGGACAGGCTTCTCATTAGAGTCTGGCACGATTTGATTAAATTTCACCTGGAAGTATCATATAAATTATTCATTTATTTTCAATTTAGTGACAGGTCTGTTTATGAGGGCATCTGCGGGAATTACAATTTGGCGCTTTCTCTTAAGGATATTTCAAAACTAAAATTTTCAAATTTATAGCTCGACCTTTCGTCAGTATTTCTGTTTTATAATAATTATTATTATTAGTTATTTATTTATTATATGTTTATTATTTTGGGGGGCTGCATAGGAATCCTAATAAAATTCAAAACGATAGCCTAAAATAATTCTGCAGACAACAGGGAAATAGTTTTAAGCAATATTTACAGTCAGCCTTCAGTCCAAACTTAGGATGCGTGCCCGATATTCAGTTTCATTTTTCACATTTTAAAAATTCCGCGCGCGCTCCTCTGCTCACCCTGGTACTTATAAGACGGCGGTCAAGCGCAATTTGAGACTATAAGGTCACACGAAAAAAATTAGTCTGGACTGAATTCAAGCGATGAGTGTGCGCGATGTGAAGTGAAGTGGGCCCTCACGTATTAGATCCTTCTTACAGACCGCTCGTGCTGTGCGTTAAGGGCCAACTTTGGGAGGGGGGGACCTTTGGTGACCTGCTTATCTAAACTTAAGCTTCTCGACTCAGTCCCGGGGCCAAACTCCCCAATAAATCATCACAGCTTCAGGACAGTTTGATTATTCCTTCAAATATTCACAACCAAGCCAAGTTCGGACAATTTGGACCTCGAAGCCCCGCTGCATTAAACATTTAGTCTGCAACGTGAAATGATTATCCATCACAGAAAAAAGTAGTCGGCCCTATCAAGTGACCCCACTGACCCAAAACCTCTAATCTGCAATTAGTAGGTATAATTACGCCCGCTGACACCAGTGAATGGAGGGAGGGAAATAGGCCGAAGACAGAGTTGGTATTACTGCGCAAAGTCAATAATTGATCGAGCTGAAATCTCTTAAGTTGGGAGAAGTGGCTTTTGAAAAGGATGGCTTTAGATGATTTGTCAACATGTGCGCACAGGGAGCCTTTTCTAGTTTTATTCCAGGGCGCATCTCATGTCTGCGAGGTGGCACCTGCGGGCCGACCCTGTCACAAAAGCACGTCAGGACTAACTTGATCTGTCCTGTTTCACAAATTGCTTCTGAAATGGATCCTTGAAAGGAGAGAATCCACCCTACACAATTTCTCTGGCCTTGACATAAGGTGCAGCGATAAATATACAAGACTAATGAGCAATTACCATACAATCACTCTCCAAATAGCTTACATAATAATAAATTAAACATCTCAGCTGCGGATTTCGTTTCTTTTCTTTATTATTAATAACGAAGGAGGGGCCGTGATGAGTTCTCTTGATTATGTTATCCGAACGCAGCAACTTCCAATTTGCCATCGGGCTCAGTCAGCAATTATTGACTCGGACTGCTAACTTATCCCTGGATTTCCACTGGCGTGAACGCAACTGCACAGACGCTAAAATAAATTCTTTATTCTGTGTTTTTGTGTTAAAAAATATTTTCAATTTAGATTTTAAAGGAGATGTGTATGATAACACTCAGAGATACTTAAAGACGGCGGGGCTTAAGGGCATGCTGCGTTCAAAGACATATAAAAAGCGTTTAACTCTTAAATTAACTGGCCGGGACAAAAAAAATTAGTCATCATATTGTCTAAAATGATGTAGAATTTATACAAAAATATAATTTTAATTTTAAATGCTCATCAGAATTAATGAATTCAGAGCAGGGTTACAGCTTACACTGACAGCCTGGCACTAACATGTGATTGTTAATGGATGAAAGAAGCAAAGAGCCACATTACAAGCTGCTTTGTCACACCCATGCAGAGTTTCACTCAGTAGGCTTTGGTGCTCCATTGCTTGTGTTCACTGAGGTCAAAGCATGGACATCATATGATCAAGAGATGTCACACACCTACCAGAGACTAATGGATATTCACTATGAAATATTAATAAGAAACACTAAACTTTTTCCACCTGCTTTTTACTCCCTCTGTCAGTTTCTTTTTACTTTTGGCCTTGGCTCCATAATGCCCGGCAAAGAGTTTTCAGACACTTCCAAGATTTGCCTGAACTTGGCCAGATTCCTTCCACCATGCTGCCCGATGCTTTAGAGTTTAAGGCCTTGATTAGTTGTTTTCTTCCCTTTTTTTTTTCCACTGCCAGAAATAGTAAACATCTTTTTTCACTGCATTAATATTCTTATGACCTACTGCAATCCAAGAGATTCCTTATGTTTATTTTCTTTAATGATGCTGGGGCAATTTGGGCAGTAATTTGCCTGTTGTTCATTTGCATATAAGTGTTTCCCACAAAGCCAGCTCTGAAGAGAGCAATTGTCGACCCCCTGTCCTCTGAAGTTCCATGCCCCAAACATTTTATATGTTGTATCTGCAACCAGCATTCCCCTCAGCACACTAATGTGTAACATATGGCGGACTGTACACCTGATAAAATACCTCAGGGGCCCTGCAGTTTGGAAAATCCTCAATTCGCTCTCTAAATAAAACAAACAACGGCCTCACTAAATATATCACATGTGCTTGCTGAGCTATTGTGTGTCTCTTGACCTGGGAGTCCCCTCCCTCATCATCACCACTGATCTGTTTGCCGGATGGTGACACAACTTGCAGGTACTTTTAAAAATAACGGCAGGTTTCATGGCCTACTTTTACCTGCTGTAGGCAACACAGGCTGCATGACTACAGCCTGCTATAAAGCTACACTGCTCTTGTATCTTGTTCTGGTGAAAACCTCCAAACCTTTTTGCAGTATAATGTGTTGTCACATGCCTGTAATCAAATTTAAAGAAATGAGCTCACATCTGAAGTTTGAGTTTTTGTCTAAATGGAGAAAAAGTTGAGTGAAATGCAAAATAGCTGGAACTGTGTGTGTTAAGGAGCAGACAGGTGAAATTGTGGGCACCTGCTCTTCTGCCCTTCCTTTGCACCTGGCTAAACTTCGCTGTGTCTCCCCCTCTTGGTGGCCAGAAGAGAGAAGAAAAAAAAATTGCCCCCCCCAAAAACATGACATATCAAGTTTCTGCTGGCCGACTGACAGCAGTTCAGAGTTTAGTGTCTGGAACAGTGCAGCAGCATAAAATGCTAAACTGGCCGTTTTAGAGAGGATTTTTCTTGGACAGAGTGGTGTATCACTTTTCCTATTTCTTTCTCAGCACAGAAGTCAACTAAGCTTGGGACACGAGTTTAAAATGTAATTTTAGATCTCTGGATTTTTCATTAAACACTTTAAAAAACACACTAATGTCACAGTAAATGTCACATTAAAACATCAGATACTCTTTATAATGCTATAACCTTACATATCCTTTTAATTTTGTTCTGTACTGCTCGTCACAGCTTATTCCCATGAAGAAAAGAATTTCAGTTTAATATTTTACAAAGTAACATAACATCCCGTATTTGCATTGCTCAAATTTAAAGCAACAGTAAAACTCTTGACTCCACCTACAAACATATTGCATGAGTGACTAACTGCACATGTATTTGACTCTTTATATTTTTATTTTTCTATATTTAAAGATGTTTGTTTAGTTTAGTTTGGAAAATACATTTTTTTTATTCCTACATTTTGTTCAATCCAAAGTAATTAAATGCACGAGTGGCCTGAGCTTTGAAGCCTAATTTATGACAAGCAGCTTTAATAACACACGGAAAGTGATTTCATTTTGACGCTTATGGTAACTTGTGAAGTTTCCGCTGCTCACGAATGCTGATCCAACTCTTACGCCAGCTCTCATCAGCGTTTCATATAACACTCAAAGTTATTTGTGGTATCAATTCAAATTTGTGCCAATTCTCTGGCCTGTGCTGTTTCCCCCTCCTCCCTCCTGCACTACAGGCACTTAAAGTTGATTTTAACATTACTATTATTAACAAACAGTAGTCTCTGTGGAACTGTGTGTGTCTCTTGTAAATTGTGCGGATGCCTTTGTGGGTGGATGGTGGGAATCTACATTCTCTTGATCTTCCAAGTGGAAAAATGCTGTTGAACAAAACAGACTGTGGGCTTTTCTCAAGAAATTGGATGTCCTCGCTTGTGGCTAGAAACAGACTGCTTGATGAGCACAAACACCTAAAGTCTGCAGCTTCGGCTCGGGATTAAACACAAGTCTGATACAAGACATGAAAGTCATGTAAAGTATGAGGTTGGAAAATGTGAGAGAAGGTTTATGTTTGTTTCTCTTTTCCACTGGCGGCAGATGTTCTTGAGTTCCCTGTCGTAAAATAATGCAACCATTTGTTTAAAATGTGTTATGGGGAAATATACAGTGTGCTGAAGAGTCTGACATCTAAATGATAACATGTTTTTTTTTTAATGCAAAAAGAGATATGGAGGGTTTATGTTTTTTGATCAGAACGTAAACACAGGGTTTCAGTAGAACTGCTCAGAAATTTGGAGCTTTGCTTGATGGGCAGTGTAAATGATTGGTGGCAGTAAATCAGGTTGTGACATCTATTATGAGCAAATGAACAACTTAGCACCTCCACAGAGAAACTAACCCAAATTACACTTGCTGATAAGTCACTCATTATGTTCTTCTTCCACATCACACAGCTTAGCTATTGCCAGAGAAAGATGCTAACACTGTCTAAAGATCTCAAGGAGTTTCTAAGTGCAGCCTTCTAATTAATAACAAGCTTCACTTCTTGGGAGGGTGTATGTAAGCTTAAGGTGAAATAATTACTTCTCCAGAAGAAGCAGACACACTCGCCACACACCAAAAGACTTTGAAGTCTGACCAGTCAGGGTTTTGGACCTCTCCAATATCTTTGCTTGTGCAGCACTTCCATTATGCATCAGCGCTCTGTGCTTCACCTGACATTAACTGGTGCTAACACTCATCGCTCCACCATATAATTGCATGCGGCGTGAACATATGAACTCTAAATGCACGTAACCCACAGAAATGAGTGGCAGTTGACTTTGAAGCCATGTGATGTGTGATGGTCTGCACTAGTGTGCATCACTTTTTCCAAATGCAGCAGGAATAAACAGGTGCAGTGCTGAATGTGGAATACATAGAGCAGGTAGTGGTTAATGCATGTCTTCAGGACCAATTACAAAAGAGCTAAAACAACGGCACATGGTGTTGTTGCAGCTTTTGTCCTCCCCCTTCCTTCACTGGCTGTCCTATGTGTTTATAAGGTATAATGGTAGCACGGTGCAGCAGGTTATTTTGTATTTGGAGGTGAGGACATGGCAAATCAGACCACTTCACACAAGAAAGGCAGCAGCAGGTCAATTTAATTCTCTGTGCCTCTTACCCTGGATCTTGCTGTCTTTTTCGGGTGACTCCAGAGTCTAGTTAGAAGGTGTCTGATTCTCACCATGAATCTAATTAGATCTCTGACTAAGGTCTTAACATCTTTAAAAAAAAAAAGAAAAAAAAAAAGCATGGAGGAATAAGGTGGTTTAGCACACACCTCTCGCCTCCACTGCACCTTGGCTTTAGCTGTCCCCTGCTCCCTCCTTTTCTGGAGAAAAACAAAGTCCTGCAGGCTAATGAAGTTTGTAATTAAGGAGATTCTGTCAGGCTGAATGAGCAATTAGGATGAGGTTTATCAGGGGTGTTAATGGTGGTCAGGCTCAGTGGAGCACAGGCTGCCTGTATGGCCAAAGAGAGCACCCTTTCATACCTTACCAGGAAACGAAAGGAAAAGAGGTGGGAGTGTTTTTCCGCTTGAATTAGCCCGGCTTTCTTTAAGTGAGAAAGTACATCTTGTTTGATGCACTTGTTTTATTAGAAAAAATCATGTAGAAGATTTACAGTGTCTTTAAAGATCAGAAACACATGGCTGTTGAGGGAAAATAGATGTCCTTCTTGCTTATTGCTTCCAGATTATGTTTATACGTGGCTATAGGAAGCATTACTGCATCTTCAACCTAACTAATTTGCTACAGATTTCTGATGTGTTGTGAAATCAGATATAATTTGAGGCAAATGGCTGCGGGACAGGACCACGCTCTGTTCTTCGTGAAGACATCTCCATTCTAATTATCACATTTACTTCAGATTGGTTGACTGTGCTGCTGATAAAGAGAGTTCACCTGGCCTCAATTAACTATATTTATCTCAGATTATCCCTCCATGAGATTTCTGCTCTGGCGAAAAGATTAGCATTATTAAGAGTCGCATATGCAGGATGAATAAGTTTTCAGACAAAGTGACATCTTGTAAGAAGGAGAAATTGAATCAAAGTGTTTAATAAAAAGTAAGATCTACATGTTCTTGGGCCTCTCTAGCTGCACATGTTTTTATTTCATTTTTATTTCAGACAACAAATTGAGAATTAAATGTGATGATAATCTCAAATAAAAAAATGGTAAAAAAGAATGTTCAGATCTGCCAAATTTGCAGTAATCTGGCAAATTGAAAGAAACTGTTCAAACAGAACCGATTATTACCTCCAAAGTAAGGATGCAGAGGAGGATCCTCTAAATTCATTTGTACAGTTTAGATTGTGACGTGTCCTGCTGTGAGGCACAACACCTGGGCTTTGAACCCATGACCTCACATCTGAGTGCGCTTGATGAAGCCCCCACTGCCTCCCGGTCAACTGGAGGATCAGCATGGACAGACAGACCCAGAACTCTTCATTTCCTGTTTCGCCTGCAACCAACTCTTTAAAAAAAAGAAAACGTAAAAGAAAAAAAGAAAAACTACCTGTGTTTCAGGTAATATGATCAGCACAACCACGGCATGACCTTTGTCAGGACAAGCTGACATTTTTTCACTGTTTTGTGAATAAAAAGCCAGAAGGAAAACAAGGGCTTCGGTGATGTTCAGTTTATAGCTTTTGAAGTGGTCATTTCAGGTATGTCCTTTTTATAAACATCTTCAGACACAATAAAAGAGATTTCAAAGCAATATCATTCCAGGTTTTCCACTTTATTGCCAGTTTTGTTTTCTTAGGATTGCCCTCACAGACAAAAAAGGGCTAAGGCAGATGTCGGCTGCAGACTCATTACAGGTTAAGTAGAACAGGTGTTTGTCAGCTCCAGGCAGACCTACGTGGATGAAGCCTTTTCATGTTGGCTGCTTCCTCACACATTAGTCTTCAGCCAAATTGCTCTGAGTGGAAGCTTTGCCCAGCCCATCCCTCATCATCCAACGTGACCTCTCTCCCCTCCATGCTTCAGGCAGGGCTGGAGATAAAAAAAAAAAAAAAAAAAGCTGAAAAACGGCTCTTGGAATCCTAAATATTAGTGGTTGTAAATCAGCCCCCAGTGGCCTATGAATAGCAATTATCTTTTTCACACTAATAAATCCCCCTAGTAACAGATAAGATGGTTTTCTTCTCTAACCTGCAGTAAAAACAGCGTATTGAGCAAGCAAAAAAATGGGAGGGGTGCACAAATAAATGAGAGCTCCTTAGCTGTGGATTATTCTGCCATAAGAGTGAAAAAATGTATCTTTTGTACCAGTGGTGCACAGTATATCATCTATGAACTGAGAGGGAAACGGTGTATGATCACAGGACCTTAGGAATTCAGATAATATCAAGAGGCAAGATAGAGCTCTTATCAGCCTTATCAATACCTGCTAAACATGATTCACTTCAGTGCACGTAGACTTTCAGATGCTAGAATTGCTGAGATTTCCTGAAAATGTCAAGCAGAGGGGAGGGGAAGGGTGGAATGGAGGCAACACAGTGAATGATAGGAAGGTTATACTAATCTGATAAGAACATTCTTTGATTTTTATCTAAAACTAGTGAGCATGGACAAGGTTTAGCCATTGTAGTGCACTACCTTTCAACCAGAACTGGAAACTAACTTCCCACCTTCTCTGTCTGCTGTCAGCACTGAGAAAAAGTGCACTGTGCCTCGGCACTCCGTTGGGATTTAAAAGACTTAATGGTCATCATCTATATGGGAGGAAAACACAGCAATCAGCAGCGTTTCTCCTTCTCTGGTGACTGAACTCCTATACTGCGTAAAGACTCAAGTTAACCTCATTAAGCCCGCTCACACACAAGATACATAATTATCCCTGAGAGGATAGCAAGTGCTAATACAAATTAGAAAGATAATTAAGCCACTGAGACTGGCCATTGCATCTCCCAGAGCTTTAGACCCATAGAACCATTATGGTGAATTAGAGCCATTGTTTACAGTCCCAGCAAGAGCCTTTTACTGGTGGCCATGTTTGTCAGAGCCCCTATATAACTCGAGATCAAGTTTTCTGCTCTTGGGGAAGTTACCTGTGATTCCTCCTGTAGTTCTGGCGCCCGCCTTGCTCAGGTGTTAGAACACAGAAGATAATGTGAATTACCTATCTCTGCAGAGTCAGCCATCTCACTTACAAGCAAAGAACTCAGAGTGTGTTTGAGAAGGGGCTGCCTTCAGGCGCTCATAAAACCTCAATCTAAATGACAATTCACTTCTGAAGTGTGCAGTGCATCTTGTCTCCTTTGCATTAGGCAGTTTAATGCCCCGAAAAGTCTTACAGCTACTTCAAAGACACCTTAAATGCCTCCTCCAGCTAGAGGAAACGTTTCCGTTTTTTGCCTTTGCAAACGCTCAGTCACACAGGAACAATAAATCTGGCTCATTTCTACATTCCTCTTTAGATCATATGATACCCAAACAACGGAGTAAAATCTCAAACTACTCCAGTCTGTGAGCCACAAACATACATAAGCACTGGTCTCAACGAAGCATCGTGATTAGATCAGGGCTGAACTTTTTGGTGAAAATATGTCAAGAGAAAACAGATAAGTAGACACAGCTGGATGCATTTTAGAGTGCAATTCCCCTTTGTCATAGGAAGAGTGCTCGCTGAACCAAAGCAGTTGTGAGGAATTGTTCCACAGATTTCAGCTTTAAAAATGCAGCAAACTGTTTGTGAGATGTTTCTGGCCATGCACAGAGGCCAGTTTTCTTTTTCATTTTTTTTTTTTAGTGAAGGGAGTATGAAGAAGAGGAGCACACTGCTGGATGTGTGCCAGCGCTGCCTCCTGTGGTTTCACGCATAACAACCTTGCATGTGCACAGCTCTGAGTAAAGCATTGATTTAAGAGGGTACTTCTTCTTTCCACAGCTTTAGCAAAACAAGCTCCTATGTTTGGATAGACCCTGTAAGCAGCTCACTGACCTGAGCAATGGGTCAGATTAAGTTAGACCCCCACCACCACCACCTCCACAGTCGCCTCCTCCCTTCTTTCTTCCCCCTTTCAGCCCTGCGTATGAGGAAAGGGAAAGTGCTCTTCAGGGCGAGCAGGCCTGCCAGCCAGGTCAAGGGAGTTGCTCAGGAAAACAGGAAACTGACAAGAGAGACAAATGATAGGTCTCACCCAAACATGGGTGTTTAACCAGTTTGCCAAAAAGACTGATCATCCATAATTGCTGCAAGGGTAATACTTAAAAGGTCTTGGTATGACATGCTTTGTAAGATTTGTTCCAAAATTTAACAATTTTCCTCAATTAATTACCACATTTCTGTCTATCCCTCATAACAAATTTTTCATGGTCTACCACTGAGTTGTGGTTACTGAACTCGCTGTGCTCGGAGCAATCCAGTTCAGGTAAATCTGTTACCACAGGAGCCAATCTGTGATAAACCTGGGATAATAACCAATAAAGGAGCTCTTACAGTTTGTCATAAACGCAGCAAACTATCTGTTTTAATCCACAATTAAAGGAAACATTAACTTTGAGTGTATTTTACTGGAAAACTAGAAAGCAAACATTGTGACATGGCAAGAGACTTAACTGATATTATCTATTGACCCTGCTGAGAGATTGCTCACAATAAGTTAGTTATGTGTTTTCTCAGGACAAGCTGGAGGGAGGATTGTGTGTGTGTGTGTGCGCAGAGCAGAGAAACTGCTTTTAGCCACAGGCACAGATAAGCTAAGGGGAGTGGAAGTGGAGGGAGGGACACAATGGACCAAACCAAGCAATCAGCGAGCGATCTGAGGCAGCGTTTAGTGGTGCTGTAAGATCTACTAAACTAGCCCTAATTTCCCCTGTTTTAGGAGATGTGTGAGTTGAGGTGGAAGGAGGCAGGATGAGGGGGGTGGGGGGCGGCCTTTGGTCTGTCAGTGTGGAGTTAATCTGAACCTGGGGCAGCACGTTCACTTTTGATGGAGGCCAGAGATAGGATGCCAAAGCAGAAGAGGAGTGCTTGGGAGGATGAAAGATCACCCACACCTGTGAGGGGCTGCTGAAAGTTCCAACTCACTCAAGGAGGCCTCTTCTGCTGCTGCTCTATTTGTCAAGGATGATGAGGGCAATAGCAGCAAGAGCTTGAGTCCATTTCTGTTTTCACTGGTGGCTCATCATACGCGCTGACTGCCACAGGATAAATATCACACTGATTTGTCTTTTCACAAGTAAATCTTTGTCAAATACCTTCAAGGTTATATATTTGTCTGAAAAGAAACTATGAATGAAGTCAAATTGTGCTCTGGATAACAAAAAGTACTGTTTTATTGACCGTGGCATCTTTTTTAGTTTCAAGAGGTGTCTGTTGACAAAATCCCCCATAATCCTCTTGGAGAGAAATATAAAGTACCACCCCTTGAGGTTTGCCCTCTTTGGCCCTGCATCTTCCTCCTGTGCACCATAAGATTAATATGTGCCATCAGGAGCATTCGATTAACTTATAAAGCCAGAATCATTAATCTTCTCTTTCCTTGCACCATAAAACACAGATCTAGAGCAGAAAGCTCCATCTCCACAAACCACGGCATCATATCATTATCATAGGCAATAATTTACAACTGCAAAAAAAGATTTAAGGCAGAATTTCATCAACTTTAAAAGCAAGGGTGAGGACTAACACACTAAAATCAATAATTGTGTCAGAGTTTGAAATGACGGGGCAGGTGCAGGATAAATTTTGTTGTATTAGAATGGCATCCAGACTCTGTTCTTTATTAAAGTCAGCAACAATCCAGGTTTTAAATGCATTACGAGCTAGTCATGCTGAATGCAGCGTGTCTGTAAATGTAGGCTTCCAGCAAAGAAGGGAGGAGCACATTAATCCTCCTCCTCTCTCTGTTTCATCTGGCCTTTTTGCTCTTTGCCAGGGAAATGCTCTTGCCTGAACTGGCAGCTTCGAGTGTGTCCAGAACACTTCACATGAATGTGCCTCATACAAAAAGACATAGAGCTAGCATACATGTTGGGCAGCACCAAGTGTATGGACATATGCACTGCACTATGAAGAAAATGCCCTCCATGTCCCAACATGTTCATAAACAAAAACATATGGAGAGGTAAAGCATTGTAAAGATTTTGTTTCCGCCGCCCTGGAGTCCCATTGAAACTACAGTATCAACTTGAGTCAAAGAATGGGTGTATTCTGCGGGACGGCAAATCTGTAAATTATTATCCAGACGAGAGGAATAAGTATCCTTCCTGAAGAAAACAAGGCAAGCTCCCAGTTGGGAATGAAATTGGTTATGTCCTACATGCGTGTATCTTAAATGAGTCATGCTAATCATGCAGTCATGTCAACATATTGAGATGTTTTACAAGCTCTTCTGTGCTTTGACATTTCTGCTAGATGCATTACCTTTCCAGTCTGGGGCACTGCATTGTGCTGCAAACTCGTAAGTGGGATGTTTTTGTGGAGTGTGGTTTGGATTGTCATGCTTTTGAATTTCACTTGCAATTCAATTTCCATATGTTCATCTGTGCATTGTAACTACTAGGAGAGTGATCTCTGTATGTGCTGAATGGTATCAGAAACCCAAGTCTTTCTGCTATTTTAATGAGACTCATGTAAAAATAAAGTAATATTACTGAATTTGATGAGTGGAGTAAGGGAGGCTGGTGTAATATAACAGGCTGGCACATGTCTAATATCAGCCTTGGAAGCCCCAAAGCTAACAGACCAGGGTATGTCATATTTCTAATGGCATAATGTGAAAAACAAATCAACTGGCACTTCATAAATCACATTTCACACCAGGGCCAATTAAGATTGCTTTAAAATAACATCATGAGCTTGTGGATCTGCCCTCACCTTTAACATTATAACTATAGAAGTATGAGTGGTCATTGCCCTGCAGTTTAGCAGCATGTAGCCAACAGCAGTCATACACAAGGAAGCCCTGCAGTGAAAAATAATGGGCTCACCTTTACACCTTCTAGCCCTTTACACTTGCAAACAGTGTCTTCAGTTATAAAGTGGATGAAGTGGTAGTGTTAGCAAGAAACAAGGCTGTTCCAGACTGAATCACCTGTTAGAGGCAGCTCATCCTTTACTCCATTGTTGCTTTTTGTGTTTTTTTAAGGCACCATTTCAGAGTGATTGTGAACAGCTAACTGGCAGTGCTGGGTGTGAAAAAGTGTTGCTGGGATATTTTGCCACATGCAGGGGGGGAGGGGGGCAATTGTGTGTACAGCACCATCTCTGCAGGGATTAATACCGCCATTAAGTGGCGATGAGTTGCGGCAGGGGGCCACATCCCCTGCTCGCTCATTAAATCGCCTCCTTTTATCACAGCACCGTACTGTACCATCAGCACCCTTACAGCACACAGAGTGGCAGTCTAGGACCCTTGGCCCTCTCTTTTGGAGGCTTTAAGAAAGTTTAATTACTGACTGTTGAAAGAAACACACAGATTTTTTTTTTCCTCTAGTTTGAATTATTTTTATGGCTTGATCTTTTTTTTCTTAAAAATTACATTTGGGTAATATTCCTACTGTAGCACTGTAATCTATTACAAAAGTAAATCCATTGACTTCTGTTTTAGGTGAATGCAAGAGAAACTCTTACCTTCTCATGCACACACATGCACACAAACACACAGACAGAGCTCAAACAAGATGTGTGACTGCTCATACCTTAAATATATGCAAAGATTTCAAAAGGGATCCATAAATATTTCTGAGATCTAAACAGCTTTTGAACAGAAGAGACAGAGGTGTGTTCAAACACTATCCATAATGCCATGCCTGAGGCGGAGGCCACAGGGCAGAGATGGGTTGCTCCGCTGATGGAGGGGGATAAATAGTAGGAGGGATTTTTTTTTTTACCCTGTCCTGTCCAGCATCCTGACGGTGGTCTATGTGCCATATTTTGCCAGACAGATTTGCTCTACCAAGGGAGACATGTTATATAAATAGCTGCCCTTGATGTTTGGAATATTTTTATTATGTTTATTATATTCTTATTTTCCTTCGTCTTTATACGTCAGTGGCGAACCTGACAGGGAGATAGAGGAAGAGAGAAAAAGAGAAAAGGACAGAATAGAAATGTGGAAATAAAAGTTTTCTAGGCTGCCTAAATCACATCAGTATTCACAAAAACAATAAAAACTACTATAGTACTACATGATAAATAAAGAAAATAGAAAAAAGGATAATGATGAAAAGTACAACAGTCATCAAATGTACCTGTAGAGAGACGTAGCAACACCAACATCAGCAACATCTAGTTGAAAGCGGATAAGAAGGCGAGCATGTTTGTGAGCATGCATGTGTGAACGTGAATGTGCATGTGTGACCATGCTACAAGGATGAAATGTGTGCTTGCAAGGGGGCCGTGATCATGCCGCACCCCGAAGCATCAGGGGGAGACAGGGGGGAGCCCAAGGCCCCAAAGGCCTGGCAGGTCCACAGAGCAGAGCCCAGGACAGCCAAAGCAGAGAGAGCAGCGACCCCACTCAGCACACAGCAGAGGGGGCCTCAGACCGGAGCCCCCCTGCACGATGGGGCAGGGGCACCGAGCAGCCCAGGGTGACGGTGAGCAGGTCCAGCCATTACTGCCCTAAACCCCTCTCTGCCTCAACCCTTACCCCCCTACTCAACCAAAACCCATCCATTGCCCTCTTCCTGCCACCTTTCTCCATCAACCCCCTCCACCAGGGGCAGCTCAGACAGGCCAAGGGAGGGCGGGCCCAGACCCGACCCACATCCTCCTAGGGGTCTCACCAGCCACCCGATGTGGCACCGAGTAAGTAGGAACGATTGTTAATAATGACTAGCTCTACGTGTCATTCTGAAAACACCCACTTTTGTGAAGTTTACCATTTCCTTCAGGCATAATTCATTTCTTAAAGCATCAGGGCTCCCCTTAAATTACTCCTTTTCAGGAAATTTAGAACATCTCTTATTTAACATATTGCTTGAAATATTTTAAATATAAGTGTTTTTTGCTTGCTCATTGGCAGAATTTTAGAAATTGATTCCTAAGTTATTCAAAAACAATCACTGTTATTTCTCAATCCAAGCAGTGCCAGGTGGCAAACGTTTTAATTACTTTATTATTTGTGTCATCCAAAGTTACAAAGGGACTACAATATAAGATCTTTCTCATTTGTCTGCACAATCACACAACGGGTAAGATCAAAGACGAACAGACCTGGACCTCCTGAGGCTTATGTGAGACAAGCAGATGAATGTCAATCATTCTGCGATTGTGCATCTGCAGAATTAATATGACGCTGCTGGGACTAGTGGAATGAACCAGGCCAGGTCAGCCATGAATGACTACTATGATAGGGATCAACAAATCTGCCCTGTCCACCAGCAAAACAGATTTTAGCCAGATGAACATACTAATCTTGCTGTCATGGGAAAGCACAACAGACCCAAATAGTAAGAAAGACCATTTTTTAGATTTATGGGAGTATCATGGACTATGGGGAGTAAGTTACCATCCATACATTGGCCCTACATTTGCAGTTGGACACAGGTGGGGCAGACTCCAGAGGTGCAACACTCACCAACAATGGATTCTTTATCAGTGGTCTACTGTAGTGTTTTCATGTGAGAAAAAGTTCCAGTGGTTCAGGCTGGATAGTTGGACCAGTGGTGGATAATGTAGCAGAGAAGCAGCAACCAGAACTGCAAACAGAAAAATGGTGTGGGGTAATATTACAGTTCAAATACACAATGATATTAAATTTATTGAATCTTCGTGTAGAGATGCCTCCATGAACCCATTAGACAGGCGCTACAGACCAACATGTGGCTCTAATTTGGAAGGAATAAAATGCTAAGATTTTAGCTCAACATGTTTGTACAACAGAATAAAATTCCTCCAAAACAGTAACACCTGCTCTGAAAAGCGATTAATGATCACTGGGTGGCCATTCTATTATAGAATCACATTAAAATTGATTCTTCATGAGGAGAGTGGTTTTATTTCTATTTATTGATATTGGAAAATATTAATGGTGAATATCTAAAATCAATTATGTTTATTTTTGCACCTGGACTCTATTTGTATGGGCTCTCTAAGTATTACAACTTTCAGTTATTATACTTGCAGAACATTTTCTGGCTTTGTGTTACTGAAAATATTTAAAGCCTTCTTTGAAAATGATGCCATTTAGATGGCAGCAAATGTTGCTTGAAAACCTGTATATAATTTAAGATTACAGTTTAAGTGTGTAAACTTTTGTAAAAAAGAGGAAATAGAAAAAAAAGTATCATGAAAATTGTGGAACATTTCTATACTCATCTAATCACATTGCTAAAATAAATTTTTGGTTTTAATTACTTTAATATTAACCGTTCAAATTTATTCTTGCAATGCTTTTTCTTCGTTTCTTTTTCTTTTTTCTTTGTTTTTTGATTTTTAAATGTGGATTTAGAAAATTTTACAAAGGGTGACAAAGCATGGACAAGAGGTCTAGAAAGGGTGGCATTGAACATTTTTGGTTGCAGTATATAAAAAGTCCCATATGTCAGGGGTTTGCAAACTGTGGCTCTTGAGCTGGACTTGGCTCTTGAGCCTTTCCTCTCTGGTTCTAGAAAATAGAGCGTAATTCTGCATGGACTGATTCCTTTATGTTCATTGCCAATGATACTGGCTTACCCATATGCTTGATTTGTGCCAAGAAATGATCAAACAACAAAAACTGTAACGTAACGTGTGCAATGTAATGTAAAAGACATTTCCACAACAAACACGCACCTGTACCAAGCTGAAGATGAGCAAAAAAAGTTATTACAGAACTCCTGTGGAAAGCTGAACAGTGCAAACAGACTAAGATACCAAACTAAACTACTCCTGCAAGTTTTGTTGCAATTTGGGAGCTAGGAAGGCTGTTTACAAACAGAGAATACACAAATGACTCATTCATTAAAATCTCTTCTTCTTTGACTTAAAAAAAAAGTGAAATTGTACAGCAAGTTAAAGACATTTCTCTCTGCATCAAGGAGAGGAGCATTTAAATGACAACAAACATATCGACTCAGCAAACTGATGCAACCCCACATACCTCAATTACTAATGGTGAGTTGAGCGGTTTTGATGATATTAAACAGAAAGCCCTGTTTTGCAGATTTGTTAACTCTGATGCTGCACAAGGTGGGCTTCTTTTTGTCATGACAAATGAAAAGAAATAAATGTTAATAATTTTGTTTATTATAAGTTATTTTTCAGTTATTGGATCTGCCCCTGCAAAAAGAAGCGTATTCTTTTAATGCATTTTTTTTTTGTCTTTCTTGACCTCAGTGCTGCATTTGAAACTCCCACTGGCACAGGTCATGAAGAAAAAAAAAATAGTTACCATAGCTACACAGATGACATGCAGATATATAATAGTGCTATCAGGAGACCAAAGCCCTGTACAGGCTCTCATTAAATGCATTAAGGAGATTAATAACTGGATGTGTCTGAACTTTCTTCAGTTAAAACAAAACAAAACTGAAGTGATTGTCTTTGAAACCAAAGAGAAATTATTAAAGATCACCGCAGAGCTTCAGACAAAACAACTAAAAACCAACTCTGCTCCACATGTCTGGAACAAACTCCCAGAAAGCCTTGGATCAGCTGAAACATTCAGTTTATTAAAATCCATTTTATTTTATTTTAAGCTTGAATTTCAAACTCGATCATGTTTTAATGCTGTTGTTGTCTAGTGTCCTTCCCCCCCTTTCTCTTTTGTTTTTATGATTAAATTATGCTTCTTCTTTTCTGCAAAGCACTTTGAATCACCCTGTCTTTGAATTGTGCTATACAAATAAACCTGCCTTGCCTTGCTTCTGGAGTACAACTTTTCTGTGAGAAATTTCAGGGTACATAATTAAGAAATGTGGCATTAACTATTATGTAGTGCCAACACAGGTAACAGCAAGTAGATCAACATGCATAAAAGGCAGAAAATGGAAAGGCAAATGTGTTGCGTGATGTATTAATGTTGACAAGCAGCTAAAGCAACAGAACTCGAGTCCAAGTCAATCTTCCCTATGGGGACAATAAAGTGTAGGGTATCACATTGTATCACATCGCATTGCATTGCATCACATCACATCAC
>JBAMHW010000018.1:7952510-7971007 GCA_037177495.1 Rhadinocentrus ornatus
CTGGGATAGGCTCCAGCTCACCCCGCGACCCCTAATGGGAACAAGCGGTACAGAAAATGACTGACTGACTGACTGATAATGCATCAATCGCTGCAGGTGTAAATGTTTACAGCAATGTATATAAATCTAAACTATTTCATATTTGCTAATCATCACTGGGTTGAATGAATTATTTTACAGACCCAGGAGGCAGGTGAATTTCTTTAAGGGAAAGAATAGATGGGGAAAGAAATGGCTTAGCTGTTAACACAGCATAATTTCACTTACATTATCTGTTAATTTGGCCTCTCTTTTGGATATTCAAAAAAATCTGGTTTAAATTGTTTTATGAAAGTGTCCCTTTAGTTGTGTCTTTGTTAATTTTCTCAGCACTACCAGAGCATGCAGAGATAAGAGAACTTCCCGGCTGTCCTTCATCTTTTATGCTTCTGAATCCTGGATGTGTTGGAAACTTAAAAAAAGACTACAATCTTGGCCTGACCAATCCTGACCCAAAACATCTTTTCTCAGGACAAACATGGACAAAGACAAAGTGTTTTATTGTACACTTTCTGCATTTTTGGCAACATTTGTACTGCTGTGTTGAATCAGTACTGATGTTAACTACATGACTGCTGTGTTTATTTAAAAAAGACAACAACTGCAAACGAATACATTTTAATTATGTTCTTTCACCTGGAAAATAACTCCAGGTATTCAAAGAAATGTTTCTTTGAGACCATGTAAAATTTGCTTGAATGTGTAATTGATAGTGCTGCAACAACTTATGCTTGCTAGAATAATAGAAATAAAATGTATCTTAAAAAAACAAGGAGACTAATGTACCTGCAACATGTTTTCTCATGAGAAAACATTAAGTGCCCAGTTCAGCTTCCCAGTGACCCTGAACTGTAATAAGTGGTGCAGAAAATGAATGAACAAATAAAAACATTAAGTCTCAGTCTTATGAATTGTAACACAGGAAACAAGACCAGCTGTAGTTACCGTCTTTATTTACAGCTTTGCTGCTGGATACACAAAGTTTACTGCAAAGGATGTGGTGACATTCACTAAAATATTAGAAAATTATGATTCTGTAATCTGAGACTGAAGCAGAGTCATAGCCGAGGCTTTTACACGTACAAGTAAAAATACTTTACTGTCACATCAGTTAACCTGTAATGTCTTCACAGCCCATAATTTGTAGCAGATACTATCAGCGTAGATATTAGGGCGTAAGAGGAAGTTATTATTGAATCTGTTAAAATGACTCATTAGCTTCTCAGTCTGCTTTATCATCTTTATCTACTTTCAAAAGTACCATTGCTAACAGAAAGCTTCCTCCCAGTAAGCAAGTCTGTACAGCAGGTCATTCCAAGTGGCAGCTCAAATCATGTTTGTTATTGGGCAAAAGGTTGGGAACTGAGGCTTGACGGGCAGGTGTAATAAACCAGGGAGTTAAGATGTCACCCTTGGGTGCCGCTTGGGGCAAATAATGCCTAGTGAGCGTTAAAGAATTCCTTGGCTATAATGTAACTCTTTGTTCAAGTTGAACTGCAGAAATGGGAAATATGTTCATGCTTGACGTGTTCTTGTAATATGCAGGTAATGAGTGTCAGAAAGCATTGGCCGTTCCAAATACCTTTTGGCATCATGGCGCCACTTTGGGATTGAAAACCACAATGCAAACAATGCAGGTGTAGGTGTTCTCTTTGAAAATATTTGACTCATGTCAGCCGTTTCTCAACAATTTATTTTTTATAAAGCGATAATATGTGCATGTCTGTCAGACAAACTGCGCCTTGTGTTCGGTTACATTCATGCAACATAATTAGTTAGCAGCAGCTTGCTTTTCTTAATATAACTCCCCAAAATGTGAGAATCAACTACTAATTACTGACTCATTTTTGAGCAGTTACATAAACATGTCAAATGTTTTTTTTTGTTTGTTTGCTTTTTTTTTTTTTTGTAGTACCACAACAAACTCTTCTTTCCATGTGCTTTTTTTTTTATCTACCCTACTTAAGGAGGCGGGGTACACTCTACAATGCTAAATACTGTTAATCCTGGCCCCAGGCCTCAGACAACAGAAATACAAATTTGCAGCTGCCTTAATTAGCAGCTTTCAAAAACAAACAATAAAACAGCCTAGATAGCGATGCTGGTGGAAAACAAACAACATCTGCAGATATAAACGGTTGTTATCATATTTTGATGTCTTTGGGAGATTGTTGGAAAAGCCCCATATATTGTAAAAATGAAAGGGAAATCGATTCTCCAAAGCGGTGTGTGATTTGTTTTTCCACTTTTATTATTGCTTCTTGTTTTTGAGAGAAGTAAACAAGCAGTGCTGACTTTTAGGGTGGTTATTCTTAGGTTGATTAGAAGATACATCTCAGTTGCTGAACAAGGTTTGTCTGTTTCATGCATGAGTAATACCTCTCAGAGCACAAAGATGTGCTCTGTTCTGTCCCGACCACCCGAGCCCAGCTTTTGAGGTTTTGATTATATTTTATGAGTCCTAATTGTGACTGACCTGGCCCGCTGGTGGCTTCATTTCATCAGAGAGAAGTAGGGTCCGGTCTCTCCTGCTGACTGGGGCATCTCGGCCGATCAGTGTGGCTGTCTGCTGACCTCCACCTTCACAGGACGGTGAGGGACACGTCTCAAGTTCATCCTCCCCTTGGGTGGTATGGCTCTCAGCTTACCTCCACCTGTCCGCTGCGGCCGGCATCTCCCTTCACCCTTCGCCCTCCAGCTTCTCTGCGAGACTGCTTAACATACTGTGCTCAGCTCCATTTACAGCTCTTAAACAAGGAGAAAACACTGCTTTCACAAAATTTTCTCACATTAAACATCAGCTGTGCTGTGACATAGAAATTCAAATATTAGCCCAGAATGGGGCAACTCTGTGTGCTGATTTCACCCTGAAGTCCAGTGGCTGTTGCTTTCTTTAGGTAGTAACATAAGAATGTGAGTCTAACCCTTTATTAAACTGCAGATTCCTCACTGTTTATATAACCCCAAAATGACTCCGGAGTAACATTTGTTCTCTAGGCCTCCGTACAGCAGAAAATGGCCGCTGCATGACCAGACTTGCTTTGATGCAATAATGAAAACAAATGAGTGTAACATGATAATATATTGAGGAGTGCCTCAGTTTCAAAGCTGACATTGAGGGGAATTGAGGTGCAACCAGGGAAACACTAAGCTATGTTTGTCATCACTCTCGACATTGTCTCTTGCACAAATTATTTCCTCCAGTTCACTTCAGAGTATTAGTCTTCTTAGGGGTTCAATTAATCAAAGGAAGCAAAGTTCCATATGCCTCTGCAGGGCGACTTTGACTGATCCCAGCATCACACAGACTTACAGCCATACTTCACTGTTCTGCTCTTGGATCTTTGTTGATGCTATAATACAGCATTTTATAACAAGAAAAGAAAACCCTTCAAAATATGCTGGAAAAATATAATATAAATTAAACATATTAGCGACACTGTTGTTGCCAAAAAAGAAATGATGACTCTTGTGGTGCTCTAAATAAGGTATCATGACTTGACCCAGTTTGTCATGCATGTCATCCTATCTTCTGTGTTTCTATAAACATAATTTTATTTTTAAGACTCTGTACTACCAGCTATTTAGACGGATTCCAAGTTATATTTTACATGCTCACCTGTTGTTCTCATAAGGAAATCAATGCCACTTCTCTGGCGGTATAATAACATTCCCGCTGGAGAGTAACAGCTTAATTCACTCTTATCACTTTTGGTTGTCTGGCTTGCAGTCAAGCTGGGGTCCAAGAGGTGAAATGAGTTTGGCAACCTCAACTCGGAGTGCGAGAAGAGAACACACATCATGGTACAGTTAGTGGAAAAAGAAGGGGAAATTGCCTGCATAAGCAGGAAAGAAAGAGTTTCATCATCATCCCACTAAAAACGCACTCTCTTCTTTGGCAGACTTCAAACACTTAATCGGCAATCATTTTTCAATGAGCCCCAGAGGAGCACATTTTAGTGCTCCACCAAACAGTCTGCTGCTTTGTGCTCTCTAATCCCCCACGGTTATGCATCATGGGGAGCCAGTGGTCGTTCTTTAGGCGGAGGTTAACCCCCACCTCCAGACTCACAGACACAGACTGACATCCAGACAAGCAGCACTGATCCAGCCCTCCTCTCCTGCCTCTACTCTGCTTCACCCACAACATCTGTATCCATCGGGAAACACTCACTTGCTATTGGTGCAGGCCTCAAATTAACAATGTCTTTTGATCTGGAGGCTGGACAAAATGCAAATGAAACCTGATCCCATAAATGGTCTTCTCATCTGACTTGTTAGGCTCTATGAAAAGGTTTCACCAGCCCCTCACATTGAGCCCTGCCTCTTCTGGGCTCGTATCACACATGTGACTGCTTCACTTCAGAGACACCCCCCCTCCCATCTCACTAACACACATACACACACACGCACACCACCATCATCCTTTAACTGCAGTTTCTCTTCTATCTCATTCTGTATTCACAATATGAGACAAAGTGCCCAGAAAAAAACACAAAAATCATATGCAGGGAAGCCAAAAATGTAAGTAGCCCATAACCTGGCCAGTGGAGGAGTGTGTTTGTGTGATGAGAAAAATCTCCATGCTCTGACTCCGTCTCATTAATGAGAAAAGATGAGCGTTCCCCACTGCAATTAAGAGACAATCTCCTGCATTAACTCACCGCCCCACGACCACACACACAGCACAAAGACAACAGGCCATCCCCTGTCACTCATTCTGCTGGGGTGAGCAGTGCATGGAGCACTCCCATGATAGATTAAATTAGATGCTCTGTCCTTCTGGGCTCACCTGCTGAAACCTAAACTTTGAGTATGTAGTTCTACAAGGAGCTGCAATGAATGCAGCTCCAACTCTGTTTGAAATTTGATCGTTTTTGCGTAGTGTTGCGAAGAATCCTTGTTGCTCTGCAGTCCTGTGCTAAAGACAAAAGCTTTTTTCATAGCAGATATTTGACTTGTGAAAGAAGATGATCATAGGTGTCACAATAGGTGTCACAACTGAAACAGAAGCTTTATCTGTTGAATCCCAGTAAATAATCAAAAGGATAGAGTGAGTTATTACTATTAAATGGATTCAACTACATTAAATTCAACCACAATAAGTGCATTATTATCTACATTTGTATTTTTCAAAATGGCTGGATGATGAAATTTTTTTTTTAGATTAAAATTAAAGCTTTGCAAATCAAAATGAGTGTTACAAAGTATTTCAACCCATTATTACACTATATTTGAAAGAATACCCATCAAATTCTGTCATAAAAACTTTATTATCGCAACTTCTCACATAAAAATTGAATTTGTAAAACAAAAGTTTAAAAATGTTTTTAATCCTGTTAAACCATTGCAAACTTAATGATATTTTAAAAAAAAAATTTTTTTTTATCCATGACATTTGCACTGTCATCGTTGATGTTTTACTTTGCTGATAGTTTAAAGCAGTCAGTGGTCAAATATCAATAAATACTGGTGACAGGCAGAAAAATTGATACGTCTATTCTTGCATATATGGTTAACATAAAAGGGGATTTGCTTGTAAACAATGAAATTACTCACATTTAGCTTTGAAATAGAGGAAAATTAAATATCATGTTGAAATATGTTTTTTTGTATATAGATGAGTTGCCTAAAACATAATACTGATATACCTCCAACTAAGAAAATATTGAAACACTATGTTTATTTATTTATTTTCAGGGAACCTCGTTGTTTTTCTGGCAAAGTTAAAAAAGACCACAGCAAGTAGGAATTCCACCCCAAAGGAGGTGCAACAACATTACCCAACATCATTTTCTTTTCTCCTAAACTTGACTTTGTTTTCAGAAAACATGCAAGTTATTTGTTTGTTTTAATGTAGAATTCTTTCCTCAAAATATTACCATGCTCCATTAGCTCTGTAACTTTAATTATTTCGTTTTTCCCCATAAAGATGATAATTCCCCTTTGTATGAGTGTCTTTATGGGTATACATAAAAACAAACATGGACCCACCACAACAACATTGCTCCAGAGCACTACCTCTGATAGTGGGTTATAAACTGTGCGTCCTTTAACCTAAAATTGGTCAAAAAAGTATCAAATGTTGGATTGACACGGGCTGTAACTTATAGGCGATCCTTGAAATTCTGATATAAATAAAGGCTTTGCTTATGCTTAGTGCTCCTCAGTTGTAAAATATTTGCAGTCCATTTTTAAAATATTATAATATAACAGCAAAGCTCACCTCTGTCTTTTTTTTGTTTTGTTGTTTTTTTGTATTGTGCCACAGTTGTATTTATTGTCATGCTGCTTTTACCAATTACAAATTTAGCAATAAAGTACCTTGAAAGCCACACATGTATCACTAATCTGTGAGCTTGCTTTAATCTACGTTGTTAGAATCACTCATATATCCAGCAGGTTACCTTAAATGCTTCAAAAATATAAAGAAAACTTTTTTACACCTTCAGAAACTCTTTGACCACATGACACAGAATGTAAACATATATTTAAACAAGCAGACATTGCAATTGGACTAATGATTTATTTATTTACTTATTTATTTGAATTATTTGACAGGGGCATTGCATTTGTACATAGTCACAAAATTTTGTAGCTGATGCCATGCAAGCAGAGTTTTTAGCCAGAGCTAATTCTCAACTCTTGTCCCTGGTTGGGCCTTTCTACACTACATTAAAATACAATAATGTATTACAAAACCTATATAAAACTCAGCTAAACACACAATACAAAATCTATAATTCATTCGCACACACACATACAGTACTATTAACAAGTGTTTACAGTTTTGGTTTGTGTGTAGCCAAAATTTAAACCTAGCGGTGAAGGTTTTAAACTCAGATATTGTTTAATATCTACTATTATTAACTGGTAATTGTAATGTTGATTAGAGATGATAATTTGAAGACTCTAGAGGAGCAAGTGTAGCTCCACAGGCATCCATTTCAAAGAAGAGCTGAAGGCGTGGTGGCAGAAACTCATACTGAGGCTAAACATGCCACTTGAAAACTGTTATTCTGTTCATTATGTTACATCATCAGCAGCTCTTGGCAAGGCTAGTAAACCAAACAGAGTGCATGGATTCTAGTGAGGCTGCATAGTGTTTGTGTTTGGTGGTGGCCATGGGGGTATTCAAGAGTCGTCCAGAAAATAGGAGACAAGTGGAGGAGTTGAGTTGGGGTGGGGCGGGCTGGCATAATGAGTGACATATTGTGAAATCTTTACCTACAAAGCAGAGTCTTCTTCCATGCAAATGAGACTTGCTTGATAAGGATCTATTTGATGGGACACATGCGGAATACGAGGCAGTTAATTCCCTCATTAGTATTCAGCAGAGCTGATTGGCAAAGACCAGAGCGAGCCAGCCGGAGAGCATGTCTGCAAAACCCAATATTGATTTGTTTAATAGTGTCAGGGAGTCAAAAATCACAAATCTCCTGTCAATTGTTTATGAGGCTGTTTAGCGGGCCAATAGATGCCCCTCGCTTAATTAATACCTCATTACGGCGATGTGATTATATGCTTGAACTGTTAATGGGGCCCCTGAATTTCAAAGACCATCATAAAAGGTGTTTTGACAAACAGAGCTGGGGAAAACGCCATATCTGATGAGCCTCAGTGTGTTTGTTGATTTTGGAGCTTTTGTTTGTTTTCTTCCCTTTTATGCTTCCATTATTCACAGGGCAGCAGTGCTTGAAGGCTCCACATTTACCTCCGGATGTATTAAATTAGCTTTTTATCATTAACAGCACAGTGGTGTTTAACTCTGCGAAAACTAACTGTCCCATTCATCATGAAGATTTAATGTCAATTGATACAATGAACTAGTTGCAGCAATCAGTGCTAACAGCATGTAAACATGAATACATGCATACCTCATGCAGAGATTTGAGCACAACATCAGCAATGGTTTCAAAATCATCATTGACAAAGAGGTCAATCCCAATAAGCATTAAAGGCCTTGTTACAAATGGCAGAAAAGCGAAGGGGGGCAAAGTTCACCTAAGCAAGCACACATGGTTGATCTGAAGGGCTCTTTATTTAACTGCCCATAAAGAGAGTGATAATGGCATGGGTTTATGAGGACTCAGCCCAGTGAAAAAGGCTGTTACTGCCGCGGCTGCTGTTGTTGTTATTCCCGCTGTTCCTCGATGGCCACTAAACCGGAAAAATGGATCCGCACTTTGGGCTGAAATATGAAGCTGGGCTTATTCTCCCTCTTTTTTTCGTTTTGTGTGAAAGGCGCCCAGGCATTTGCCTGCATGGTTATGGAGTTAAATGCTCAGCTCAATGGCTGGGCTTCTGCACGGTTCCCCCCCCCCTCTATTTCATTCCCCCTGACAGGATTAGCAGGTCTCCAGTGTTAGAAATACATTAAGTGGACCTTTGCAGTCACTTATTATGCCTGATTATGCAGCTGGAATGGGGAAGGTAGGCTCTGTTTGTAGTTAAATAACTTCTCAGATGCTTTTTTACAGCAGCAATCTTCAAAGCATGAACGGGTCAGCAGCTCAGGCACAAAGCTGAGATTGATTTCCACCCTCCTACTCTTTGTTCCCGTGGTTTAAAGAGGACAGGTTCTACTAAATTAGTTTGTCTGTGTTATTAATGGAATAGCCAATTAAACTCCCATACAGTGGTGTCATGGCTAAACAATGCAGCTACACAGCCAGCAGGCAGCAGTGGTTTGTGTGGTGAGGTTAATGAAATGGTTAACTTATGCTGATGTATAGATGGGATTAGGATCCATCTGGGCAGCGTGCCACTCTCTTAGTATGAAGTCTATACTCTTGAAATACCACAGAGCCCTAACAGCTGTCCATTTTCTCAACCAGGTAGAGCACTTTCCTGCAGGGTATTGCATTCTGGGAACTTTTCTGCATGAGCACATATCACAATGCTATACCAACTTCACTCACTGCTGCAAACCTGCCCAATGCTGACTCCTAAAGCTTAGACAGCTGACGAAAAAACAATATGAGAGCTCTGAACTAAAACAAGTGAACAATTTACAAAATCGTAGAACATTTCCATGAAATCAGCAGAGAAAGTGTGATTGACAGAAGGAGGAAAGGTGACCAGACATGGACTGAATATGTGTTTGGGTTTTAGGTGAGTAAAGAAGCAGGAACATCAGTGCTCAGCAAGGCCGAAATTCACAAAAAATCACTGTCGCTCCAACAATGAAGCTCAGTCTTCAGTTTTCCCATTTATTTGAGTTATTTTCTTTAACGCCACAAAACGTCACAATCTTGCTATTCATTCATTATCTCTGACAGTGTAAATGACTCATCACATTTAAACTTGCTCCCATAGGTAAAGAGAACCTAGCCATGATGTGTATGAAATCATTGGCATTTAGCTTACGGCCCAGTTCCCTTGGCTTAGAATTCCAGCAAAGGGTATAAAGCAGAGCAGAGGGAAAATTAGTCTTCCCCACTTGATGGCTGTTATACTTGGCCATTTGGTGACCCACTGTGAATAAAGCTCCAATTTATGGCAATTATCCATGTTAAAGACAGCACCCATACATATTAGAAATAATGCCAGAGGTGATGAGAATGTGCAAGCTGAAGCTGCTATTATCATACCCTGTAACTGGAGTACCACACATGTACAGCACACCACAGCTAAAAATAACTTTACACATGTTATCTATAAGTTACACTGCAGCAAAATTGATAATATTCCGATTTATGCTCTCCAGAGAAAGGAGTGTATTTGTGGCAATAAGAGAACAGACAAGCTCCCACGGAACAGCTGACACAAGTGATCCGTTATTTCTTGCAGGGAAGGTCACATGAGGCCTCCACACATCACACACCTCAGGCTATGACCACTCACCAACGGCCTCCCCATCATGATCCAGAGCCCTGTCACATCTGGCCCCAAAGACCCAGGACCCCCCCTTTTTTTTTTCTTCAAAATGCACCAGTGGTTTCCATTTAACACCTGTTCGGCCTAATTTACATTTTCAGGGACGCTGTGGATTTCAAATCATTTATCACTTCCCAAAATGCTTCCACATGTGCGCTGGCTTTCCCAGTGTGCAGGGTTCCTGCCTCTGGCCAACCTTTTCCAAATGTATTAAAATTCAGTTTGGTCCAAAGAAGTTCAGACACTGATGTTTCATTGTGGTGATGTCTGGTAATTATTAGTCTAAATTACAGCTCCGGCATGTGACTTGACAGGCCGGACTCCATGTTTAAATCGAGAGATGGGGTGAAGAGGTAGGGCCAAGGTGGTCTGTCACGCTTTGTGCTCTTTTAGAAATGCGTTCCTCAACACTGGGATGTCAGTCAAACTGAAACTGTTTCGCCACCGTGGAAACACTTGTGTGGTTAGGGACCTAAGAGGGTCCACTGGGGCCCACTGGGGCCCACTGTGGGGCGGCTGGGTGAAGGCTGTGTCAAAAGTACTCCACTCTGAGGGGAAGACTCCCACATCGAGCTCTGATGAACATTAAAAACCAACTGCAGTCCGGTTGATATTCAGGGTCAAAGTTCATATTGTGAAACCAGGATTAAATCTCAAAGTGGAAACCATTTGAAAAAAAATAATATCAGATTATGTCTTGGGGGGTCTTTGGTCAACAGTCCGCAAGCCGAACAGCACGCCAACATTGTATAATTGGCTGTGACAAAATGGGATAGAAAACATGCAAACTACTTATAAAAAGTGTAATGTGATTATAAGTAATGCTTAAAAACCAGAAAAAGTCCTGACCTGTGGCATTACCTCCCACATAAAGCTGCTGAATCTGAATAATAATTATTTACTGTTTAAATCCAAAGTCCGTCGATTTGTTTGCATCCTTCAATTAGCAGCTGGTGTTAAGCTCAGAAAAAGTTTAAAACAGAAAAACTGGAAAAAAACAAAAACAAAGCAAAAGGAAAACTACAGGGGACTAATTGTGTTGCCACCATATTAAATAATAAGCTAAATTCATGGTAGGTAGTGAGAACCTTATCATCAGCACATTTTTCGTGTTCAAGGGTATGTTCTACAGAAACAAGAAAGAAAAGATTTTTCTATAAACACACACACACACACACACACACACACACACACATACACACATAAAATATTCTAATTTGATCTAATAAAAAAAAAAAGAAAATTGCAACATTGGTGTTTACAAAGTAAGTTTTTTGAGGAGTCGAGCTCCAGCTTCAAGTGGGGAATGTTTGAAACTGTGCTGTAAGTGTGCTTAATTAAAGTAGGCTGTGAAAATGTGCACTAATCAGATATGGTTGGTAACAAAGTCCATGAAATTACTAATTAGAATTTCATTAAAAGGTACCGTTTTATCATCTGAGGAAATCGTAACCTTTAAAATGCTTTCAGGAAGGCAGTATGCCTCTTTAAATGGGCTAAAAGAGAGAAATGGCTGGCTTTTGATGTAATATCTCATTTAGAATTTGAGCTAAATTGGACCATTTAAACATGTCATTGTTTTGGACGTAATTTATCAGACTAATTAATAACAGTTATTGCCTGGGTTGGGTGGCTGACAGAACACCAGGCTCCTGCAGGAAGAGATCACACAGACAGACGTTTGGCTTGGATGAAAACAGATTAAAACATAAGGCAGCATTTGCCAACAGGGAGAGTCTTCCCCTTTTTTAAACTTCTTTTTCTATTAGACAACCTCAGATGATTAACAATCGCAAATCCAGAGCACTTCCAGTTACTTTAACCTTGTGTGTAATTAGCTGTTATTACAATACTTTAAAGTACTGACAATCCTAGTTCACAAAGATTAAATCTTCTTCACAGATTTACGCAACAAACTACATTTTGTGCTGTTTATAAGTAAGTTTGGATTGTGGCGTGTCATGCACATGACCTCCCGCTTGATTACTATTCCTCCCATCAGTTGATCAGGATGGACTGTGTTAGTTGAAGAGATCATATGTCAGCACTCAGGCCTGTTAATCTGAAGGACAGGCACTGGAAGAAAAGACAATCTGTTCCTCTACTAATGACTCCTTGATTTAGGCGACACAGAGTTCACTCTTTTCTACACAAGCTCGCAAGACCAGAGAATTACAGGCAAGCTGTCGACATGGGGAAGATATGTGTAGAAAGCTGATTAGTTGATAGTTCGCTCCAGTAACACCCATGAGTCAGAGGTGAGAGCGGGTGAAAAGTGAAAAGTAATACTGTAGGTTTCCCCTGTGTCATGCCCTCTGCAGAGGTGCTGGTCTGCTGCAGATGTTGAAGAAGGAAAGCCACCGGAGCCGAGAGGTGTATTACGCAGCTGAAATTGTCAGTTTTACTGGATGTCTTTTTACTTTGACTTTAAAGTGTGAGCAAATTTCACTGAAATCAGAAAAGTGATAGGGTTCTCCTTAAAAGCTGGCACCACAATCAAAAATCAAGGCTCTCATTAATCTACCTGCCAGTGTGGTGCAAAACAAGGCATGTCAGGAATGCAGCTGTTTAATTTGCCTCGCAGGCTTCATAAACCTTTGCCTTTGAAATACCAACCACGGTGGCAGCATTCTATCTTTACATCTACATGTATACACATGTAACGCAGTACCTAGCATTTTCCTATTCAACATAAATTCTCACAAGATGAGCAGCTGGTTTCCGCAGTGGATAAGTCAATAAGTACACAGTTTTATTGATTGATGAGAATGTATTTTAAAATACAATCACCATTTTGGCTCCTCCAAATATTAAACCAAAAACTAACATTTTAGAGATTATGTTTGATGCCTGGGAATTGATGTTGTTAATTTGATTTGTGGCACACCCTTGCTCCTCAAATGGACTCTAATTTGCAGCTTTGCATGGGCAGCACTTAGATGTTTGCTTAAGAGTGTGTACCTGTAATTGAGGCAGATGGTCAAAGTTAACAAAGCAGGTTTTCTACATGGTCCTAATTTCCCTCCCGTCTGCAAAACGAAGCTGCACTTCAGCCAGTTTCCCCTGCGCATTGTTACAGTTGTTTAGCTTTTTAAACAGACTTTTGGCCTGATTAAATCTTTAGTTTTAATTAGGAGCGTAAAATCAACACATTTGGTTCTGAACTATAGAGGGGACATTTGGACGACAGTCTTTGTGACATGCCAGATATGACCGTAAATGACTTGAAATGAAGCCTGTTAATACCAAGCCACCTAATCTCCACAGCGCAGGTACTCATGTTGAATAACCTTCAATCAGACCCTAAAGAGAAAATGTCATTTCCTCGATCACTTATTGGAGGTAGAGAAAGAAAGAAAAGGAAAAAAACAAAACAAAAGAACAAGCACGCCACAGGAGGTCACTAAATTAAAGCTGTTACAGATCAGTGTGTTGGTGTGTGGTTTGGCTTGGATTTGAAAATAACCCAGTGAGATTCCTATTAGGCTATTTTCTCTATTCTACCTCCAAAATTTGTGGTCTTTAGCCACTTAAATTCAAAGATGTGTTTAACAGCACCATACCGAGATATGTGCTAAATACCAGCTGCGCAAAAAAAAATCCCCATATCTGTCATTAAAAGGATCATAGAGTATAATCATCGTTTTACAATTGGAACACATGCTGTAATAGCGCATTCAGCAGTCCTGTGCAGTCACTATACTTTCTGACATGATACCACAGCACATAATGCAGCCTGTAATTATCAGTTTCCTGAGGGTGGAGGGGCAGTGTAAAACTGCCACTAGCTCCTGTGTGCCTTTCATAAAACGCTTTTCTCCTCACTGGCAATCACTTGCACTGACTGAC
This sequence comes from Rhadinocentrus ornatus, assembly GCA_037177495.1. Classification (NCBI taxonomy): domain Eukaryota; kingdom Metazoa; phylum Chordata; class Actinopteri; order Atheriniformes; family Melanotaeniidae; genus Rhadinocentrus; species Rhadinocentrus ornatus. The sequence continues at coordinate 7,966,278 of JBAMHW010000018.1, forward strand.
TCAAAGGCCTTTGACAAGCAACTTAAGCAGGCTCACACCAGGAGGGGCTGCACTACAGCAGCTGTACAGTCAGAGAACAAAGACAAGTGAAATATAGAGCACACCTTCACATTACTTTCTGGGCAAACTTCCTCCTATTTGCCTGGTAGAGGCTTTATGAGGTAGTGATATTCTGCAACGGAGTGGACAACAATCAAGCTCCCATCAGAGCTGTAGAATTTAGAGTGGGCCAGGTTTCATTTCAAGCCTTAACACTACCACAGAAATACAAAACACCCATATCAGCATAAGATTAATAGGAGCTAAATAAACATAATCAGTACATGCAAAAGTGCTGCTGTCCACTGCCTTATCTAGAAACGCTTTTGTGAGATGTCATCACCCTGCTACTTGGAGTGATGCTTAATGATACTGCAAGAAAAGGCAGCAAGGGATTGTGCATGTGAGGGTGGTTGGGAAGGTGGAGCTAGAGCAGGAGAGAAATAGAGGGTAAAAAAACATTAATTATTAGCCCCAGTGGGATCTCTTATATTCTGTCTAGCCTGGACAACACCAATTAATACAGCAATTATTATCCTGGCCTGTAGCACAGGGTTGTCTAAGCTGGCTTGCCTTCTGACGATTATGGCATGAGGGGGAGCAGAAGAAGAGAGGCATGCTGGAGCGAGATTATTCATCTCACACTAAACCCCTGCTTTTATGATGCATGGGTGATGGGGGAGATAGAGCCAAAGAGTAATTTAGTCTGCAAATTTCAACTCAGCATTACAGCAACACAATCTCCCTATAGATTAATTTCTGTTGGGTGTCATCTTTAAGGGTGTATTGGAGCACCAATTCGATAAAGAATGAACTGCGCAGACATTTTCTCATATTTCACCCTCCTCCAGAGTAACAAGCCGGCCTAAAGCTATACTTTAAGTATGAAAGCCTCCAGATCCTGTGTGACAGGTGCACAGTTCACAGTGCTACTTCTCTTCTTATACCCTTGAGGTCTTATTCTAGGCTTTGACCCAGCCCTGTACTGCATTCATTTCCTAAACATTGTCTTCTCTCCCCCTCCTCTCTCGCTTGGCCCTAATTCCTCACCAGCGGATGCAGATGTAAGCAACAGCTCCACCTAGTTTCTGCAGCACCACTCTTGCCCATGCTTTTTTTTTAAAAGGCAACACAGACAACTGAATGAGGCTTGTGTGAGAGAGGATCTGCCGTTTCAAATAAAACACTGTTCCCCTATTATCCCTGTACTCCAGTCAAATTATCCACTCTGCTCTATTCTTTCCCATCATTTTTTTAGACAGGAAAGCTCTCTGTCTCTCTTGTTCTATTTTTGCGCCTCCCCGTCCCCATCCCTGCTCCCCTGCAGTGACAGCCCTTGCAGGAGCATCTTGAGCACATATACCCCCTTTTCCCCACAGCCACTGTAAAATCTGTGCTGACAGCCAATGAAAACAACACGGATGCTTGCATGTTATCTTGACATGGCCATGTTCAGCTTTGCTCTCATGATGCTAAATGGTCGTCATAAACCTTTTAAGATGTGCGAGGGCCTAATATGGACTTTTATAAAAACATTATGCTGTGTAATATGTTTATGCTCAGAGAGGCCATACAGTAAGCAGCCAGCGCTTGCTGTTGCAGCGCTCAAAAGTCAGGCATGTTATCAAAACAATGAGTACACTGTATTTAAAAAGATCAAGCAAGGTGTTCACATAGATTCACATTATATCCCCTGAATGTACTATTTTTCATGCTACAGAAGATTTCAGCAGGATTTCCTTTTAAACTTATATATTTAAAATCTCGTCTTGATTTTTATATTCAAAAATGGTGTTCTCCTGTCCTGGGCTTTGTAATCTATCTTTCTTTTCCATGGCATCAATTGACAAAACAATTACAGTCTACAGTATCTTGTCTAACAAGCCCTTGGAGTACTAAGAATGATTAGATGGCGGGTATTACATGAGGAACCCATCTCTGGATTAGCAATGAACACAATAAATTCTGAAATAAGTGGAGGAATATGTACATCCCTTTCATGGAAGACGCTTAGGTGATTGCTGCCACAAGAGGATTTGTCAGCATAACACAGGATCTCAAACAATAATGTGCGTTTGATAGGACACCATGGAACACATTCATAGCCAAATTCGCTGCCTGTTGTGTAAATGGATTTCTCCCCCATGAAACCGAGCGAGGGGCCAGAAAGAATGCTGCTCGGTTTCATCATCGTTTAGTTGAATGCATTAAAGCATCCTCGGCATCATCTTCAACATTCAAGAAGAAACAATGTTTATTTCCTCAAAAATAAAGTTAAACGCTCGCCTCCACCACATCGCAGGTTTTAGTTTGTAACTGGTTCGAGCTGAATGTTCTTTCCAGCAGAGGCGTCTCTTATTTACAGGGGTGTTGTGTTGGGTTTCATTTCAGAAAACTGGCCAGGCCTCTAAGAGGAGGCACTGTCATTGTCACTGTGAGGTGTAGGATAACAGCTCTTGAGCAGGTTGTAATTAGAGTGGCAGAGGTGTAATGAGGGTGCAAGATTCCGGCTCCTGAAACTGGTGCCAAAGTGGACCAAGGTGCCAATGGTGCACAGCTGAATGGTAACCCAGCCAAAGCATTGATGTCACCTTTCTCTTTTTACATGTGACTTTGAGTGACAGTGGACACCTATCACACAGCTGTATCACTTTAAACTGAAGCTTTCTCAAAGGTTTCCCAGCTGGACTGAAAAGACTCCTCACAGGTGGTAATGATAACAAAGATAAAGAGACTGATGAATAATAATCAAGTTATTAAAGTGATTCTCAAGTGGGGAACAGAGGCAGTGCTTTGGCTCAAAATCATTGCAAGACATGAAAGGATCTGTGGTTTACTGACTGCTCTTCCTGTGCGTTGTTTGAAAACACAACATTTTTTGGCCAGCTTATTTTTAAATGGTCACAGTTTAACCCGCGCTCACAAGATGTGTACAGCACACTCCCTGATGCACACACACACGTAAATGCACACAAACACACACGCCTCTTTTTGCACTCTTGGCAAAATGAAAACTTCTGTCAGAGTCAGAATGAAATTTATATCGGTTTGTCAGGCGAAAGCCAAAAGTGATCTTACTGCACATTATTTTGATAAGTTTGGTGCCAGAGATAGAGAAGAAATGGAGGAAAGAGGGAGGAAAGTACCCCACACTCCACACGCCAGATAACTGCAGAAGCCAAGATTCCTCTAGCTGCTCCATCAGTGCTCAACCTGACCCTAAAAAAAAAAGAAGAAAAAAACCCTTGGTAGAGATGCTTCTTTGCATAATATTACCACCCCTGGCTATAATCTATTAACTGCATACAATTTTTTTAACAGGGTGGTAAAAGCATCAATCAAAAAAACTCAAAACAGGAGGGGTCTGTAACATTTAAACTGAACTAATTCACAGCATTGTGAGGCTGCTTGTACTGTGAATGGGATGTGCCAGGAGTTCGGCAAAGTAAAAACTACTGCTGTGGTACGTGATTTAACTTTGAAAGTAGTTTGGGAGCGGGCCTTTGGAGACAACACAGCTGAATTATAACATGTTTTGCCAATATAGTGTTGACATAATTTTGTTGCTTTACTTATTTAGTTATTTTATTAGGAAAGATGTTTTTTCTGTGTCTTAACCACCACCATGAAATTCTCTTCCGTGCTGTGCATGGCATTGCCTCTCCTCAGTTACTCAGCATAAGAGCTGCAATGCAGGGCAGCACAACTCATTACTGCTATTTTAGGGGATAATAATCATAATAAAACCATCACTTTCCATGGGGGCAGGAGCAGCTCTTTTATTTCTGTCTGTCTGGTGAAAAAAGTGGGTGAACTGTGGTTTGACTGACTGGGTCAAGACAGGGTTAACTTTTCGCAGGATATCAGAGGATATGAAATACTTTTACACCAAGATCACGACAATCCTCATTATGTTACTGGTTGATTGTTCATTAACTTTGTGTTTAGAGATAGAGCAGCATTTTGAGTTGGAACTGAATCTGGCATGTGTTGAGCCAGTTGGGGGCCAGCATTTTCTAGTGGGAGCAGACCCCAACAGATCATAAACTCCATAATGTAGGCCATCACAGCAGCTAGCCCGTGTAAATCTGACTTCTGAGGGGTTTCCAAAATACCATGGCAGTGCTTTCATATCCCCAACACTCATCAGGCGGCCGCAAGAATGTCAATACAAATGAAAGAATGTCCCAGGAAAATGTCGAGAGGATTAATCAACACCTGTACTCCGTGGATGTGGATTTACAGATGGCTGCAAGCAAAGAAACGGGGCAAGCTAAGCAAAGAAATGGCTTGGGACTCAACAATCTTTGCAATCTTATGATCATTATGATCAATTTTATTTGTCACTCTCTGTCTTTGGATGTGTTGCTCTTATTAACAGTGCAGTGAGATCAATCACAGAAGTGCAGTCCTGGTCATAAACATTCATTCGGGATTATTATGAGAATTATTTTAAAGAAAAAAGCCTCTGTGATGAAAATGTCATCACAAAAGCTTTTACAAGTAGTCTGGAAATCATGAAAGGAAAACATTATTGACACAGAAAAGAACTCATAACGCAGAATACAAATGGGAAAGAGAGAAAGGCTTTTTGGATTGTTTGGATGCATTAGAAATAATAATGATGATAATAATAATAATAATAATAATAATAATAATAATAATAATAATAATAATAATAATAATAATAA
>JBAMHW010000018.1:7988788-8011199 GCA_037177495.1 Rhadinocentrus ornatus
GAAAGAAAGAAAGAAAGAAAGAAAGAAAGAAAGAAAGAAAGAAAGAAAGAAAGAAAGAAAGAAAGAAAGAAAGAAGATTGCCGTTTGTAGTAGGTTAAACAATAGCAATAAAAATGGAGAACAACCATTATAGCTGTCACTGTTTCAGTACATGAACTCTCAGCGGTGTCTAGAGGTCTGTACGTTAGTCACAGTTTCCTTTTTACACATTAATGGACTTTTACTGTAGGCACCATCAAACAGTAAACCACCTTCTACCAAGTCAGCAAGCGTGGAGCTGTGAGGGTCTTTTCAGTAAATCTTCTGTCTGACGGGTCTCATGCTGCCCTTACTAAGACCACAGTGACAATTCCCTGTGCCACTTCAACACTTATAGCTCATTTACTAACTGGGACAGGTTTTATTGTTTCCAAACGCCACTTTTCAAAAGCGCTGTGATCACCTGGGGATGAGAAAGATTAAAGAGTTTATCTGTTGGCAGATTATATTACAGCAACTATTTTGGTTAGACAAAATCTTAATCAAGAGTGCTGTGTTTTCTGATAGCAGAGCATGTCTTGGTTATGTGATTGCATTCCCTGTCTATCCTATTTACTTTAGACTGAAGGGAACAAATCTCCAGCTTCTCCTCCTGTTTGCCGCACAGTAATTCCTGAAGAGAAATCAAGGACCTTGAAGCGTGTTAATACTCACATATTGAAGCCTTACCTCATGGTTAAGATACAGTACCTGTGAGGGAGCACTGATAAGAAGGTGTGGACAGTGATGCGAAGTTTCTGTGCAGCATGTTTGTGTAATATTACATCTAAACACTTCAATGTTGGTGTGACTCATCTCTGGACTTTGCACCTGGCTTGTGCCAAGCCAATCAGTAATGTAGATATTTAGCCCAGAATCAGCTTTGGATTATGAGCTTTATGGAAAGCACTTCACAGATTTCAGCTAAAGGTTTTGAAAGTTTAGTGCCGAATTACATTTTTACAAAATAGCCATTTCTGTAAAGTTATTGCTAAATACATTATTTTGAGATTATCTATATTCTTACCATTGCTAATGTTAAGTATCTTTAGTTTAAAATATTTACAAAACATATGTGTCATAGCAGAGGATAAATAATGTTTAATTACATCTGAGAGCTCTGCACAAAAGGCACCCTCCCAGCAGGGGATAACTGTGCTGACCCACGACAATGTGGTTCTGACAGAAGCAGAGCCAAGCTTTGCTCAGGCAAAACAAAGGGAGGCTTTTATAGGCCATAGGAACCACAGCCTAGTTTGTACATCTGGGAGCACACCCAGCTTTTACACAGCAATGTATGGACCCTTTGCAAGTTTTTTTAAGTTTTAAAACAGTCAAACTGAACTGGGAGTAGACCTGAAGACAACATGCACATATTATAATTTGAGTATGTTACTTATGTTATTTAATGGAGAAAGTTTGTATTCTATTACAATCCAGTATCACAATAATGCTTGTACCAGGCTGATGTCACTTTTAGTTGTGCCTGAATGTAAAAACCTACACAACATTGCTTAACCTTAATGGATACAGTACAAAGCTCTCCATTGTTTGTCTGCATTAATCATTCTTCCTTACAGTTCTTACAACCTCTGAAAAGGTGTATTTTATGTCATGAAAGTCATGAAAGTAATCATTTCCTGAACCTAACCAAGTGGCAAATCAAAACTTAAAGCATGAAATGTCAGGAAAAAGAAGCTTTACCAAATAGTTCTGATGCCTAAACTTATTAATCTGTACTAAGCAACAGAAAATAATTGCTGAAAGCATGTCAAAAAGATTTAGACTATACTCTGGCTTCCTCCTACTGTCCCAAACCATGCACGGTAGGTAAATTGAAGGGGAGAGTTTAAGTAAGTGGGCATGGTTGTTTGCTGCCGCATTAGGCAAGGCAAGGCAGTTTATTTGTATAGCACATTTCATGTACAGGACAATTCAAAGCGCTTTACATAAAACAAAAGCATTACAGATATTAAGAAATAGCAAAAGGCAGAAAAAAGCAAGAATCACAATAAAATAATAAATTACAATAAAATGATTAAAAGGAGAAGTTAAAAAGTTACTGTGCATAAACAAAAACGCTATGGAAGAGAATCACAGAGACATCAGTCGCCTCGCCGTTTGTTAAACAGACTGAGGTATGAATAATATTCTCAATAAGTAACATACATGCTGTGAGAAAGGGGGTGAAGTCCACACCATTTGCCATTGTTTCCCATAATTTCAGCAGCCCACACCTGTTTGATTTGATTTTAACAGTGTTAGCTTCATCGCTGCTAAGTGGTCAGCAGACACCTACTATCCTGGGTTTGTTTGACAATGACAGAAGGACATTATTATGTAACAGACTTTCTCTGGAAAGTAAAGCAGCGTTCACCTCGCCTCGACACATCCACCTGCCTTTCAGCAACCTGAAGTAGCGCTCCACCATGGCACGTGTGTGCACACTTTTGAACTTGCGCTCCTGCTCTGTGGCAGGGTTTGCCAGTGGGGTGAGGAGATGCTCAAAGAGTGAATTGGTATAAGTTTGTTTGCAAACACAGATTTTTGTCTGTGTTTATCGTTATTTCAAATAGTAGTGTATAATGATTTATGGGCCTTTTAAATGAAACCTTTTATAATTGTTATGGGTTTAGGCTGTTTATCATATTCATTTTCCGAAATTATTTTTTGAGTGCATTGCTGCGCACTCCAAGTGATATCAGCCAGCTGTGTTATTTTATTCGTTTTGGGAATCCATTTTAATATGTTCATTCTAAGTACTAAATGTGCAAATGGTAAATGGTCTGTATTTATATAGCGCTTTACTGTACCTGAAATGATACCTAAGGCGCTTTATATTATACATCACATTCACCCATTCACACACACATTAACACACTGATGGCGGAAGCTGCCATGCAAGGCGCTCAACCGCGTCCCATCAGGAGCAATTAGGGGTTTGGTGTCTTGCTCAGGGACACCTCGAAATGAACTCAACAGGCCGAGGATCAAACCGGCAATCCTACAAGACAACCACTCTACTTACTGAGCCATGCCGCTGTGGCTGCTTATGCTTAGATGACGGTTTGAGGTTTGTTTAATAATTATTTTCAAACTTTGTGTGAATATGGTCGGGCGCAAGGATTTCCGTCACACATTTGTTTGATAAATGAGAGCTATTGTCTCTACAATGTGGAGGGCATTAAGACAACATCTCCCCTAACAATAGAACAATATTTATACTAATAAGAAACTAACAAGCTAGCTATCCTGTCTTGCTAATACAGCAAAATGTTAGCTAGCTGCTACCTTTGTCACACAAATGTAACTTCAGTAAATGCCCAAAAACGAGAGCAGAACAAATTTGTAATCATTTTATTACCTGTGAATAATGAGATGAAGAAGTTGTTTGTTTCTGTTTTGTATTTTTTGGGTTATTTTTTGACAAGCCAAGTTTAAGAGCCTTTAAGATTCTTATCAAACTTTCCACATACTCACGGAACAGGAACTACTAGAGTTAGTTGACTGATTTACAAAGAGCCTCACCAACTGAGAGTTGAGGATAATGATCAAAATCATTCACTGCAGTGACCATTTGACACTGGCTAATGTTAACAATTTCTTAGACAACTGTAGCGGCTTTACTGCTACTAACAAAAATGTACTTTCTCCCACATCATTCTGCTTTCTGGTGGCATATCAAAAGACTTATCTCTGCTTTACACAAACTTTACCAGAATAACTACTGAAAACATAAAATGTAGAGTGAAAGTAAAATGTCAAAGAGTTCAAGAAAGCAGTCTGATATGGGACTCAAAAGTCAACAAAGATGTGGGTTAGAGTCCTGCCTTGCTTCCTCGTCCTTCCAAATCTAAACACATGAATTATCCTGATGTTTCTGCAAAGAATGAAATGCTCTCCTTCAGATAAGCAGGAGAGCTAATTAATTTATCATCAAATCTTTATTATACAAAATTATTCAAAAACATTTTAAATGTGTCTAATTATCAAAATATAGACATACAGTACACAATTCATATTTCAAAATAATTTATTAAGTCAACAACTTTTTAAATTAATTTTAAATGTATTAACAACCATATTTTAATTGTGCTCATGTTTGTCTTCCTTAAGTCACAAGGCGACACACGTTTGCTGGGAGGTGTTTTTAAACCCCCCAAAAAGACTGAATCACCTTTACTTTTAAAATTTATTGATGGTAAATGCTTTCAAATCATCATCATCATAATCTAATCTATTAATACAACAAAAGCTCATTCTCAGTGTTATCATTGTCATAATAAAACAGCAACTTTTCCTTCTCTTTCTTCTTCATATTTGCAGCTGCACGTATGTATTGCCTAGGGGAATAAAGAGAATGGAATTTCTTCTTTGATTTATATGATGGACCTGGTTTTGACCCAGTCCCACTGCTGGAATCTTGCCATCACCTCATTCTGTTATCAGTAAGCACTAGTGACCAGTCAACTGTTGTACCACATTTGGGTAACTGCAGGCAGGTTGGGTATTTAAGGAGTGGAGTGTTTACTCAGGTGCATGAGTAAATATGTCATATAAGCATGTACTTATAGCTTCACTTATAAAGTTTGAGCAGAATTGCCAGAGATGACCTGAGTTTATGAAAGCTGGTTCTGGAGAAGTGGCTGAAACATCTGATGAGGACTTAGAAAAAGTAAACAGCACTGTTGCTCCTCCTTCTTTATCTCTAAAAGCAATGTAAAACCTTCCAATGAACACTTGTAAAATGTCTGTTGGTAAGCTGGGTAGTATAGTTAGATAAGCTGAAAGGAAATCTAGAAATAAATAAAGTGGATTACGTCCTCTGAAAGCTCCTCTTTGCCCTACAGCCGACTGGGTAGCTCTCCTGTCTGCATGATAATGTTTTTGTCAAGGCTTGTGACCCAGTTGGTACAAAGCGGGAAATTACGTCATTTGCAAATATGCTTTTATTCCATGATAGTGTAAAATTGTACAAATGAAATGAGATTATCTCTCTAGTCCCCCACAAACAGCCATGCAGCTTTACAGGGGAGGGGGGTGGTTGGAGGAGAGTAATAATTTGCCAAAAAAATGAAAAGAAAAATAGGGAGGAAGCATGTACTCAACCTTGGGCCCAGGTTATTTTAAGGAAAGCCAATCTTTGATCAGCCAAGCTGAAATGGCTAAGATAAGTGGGAGCTACATCTCGCGGCAGGACCGCGCACCAGTCTGATATTGCTATTTCCTCCCTGGTTTCTCAAGAGCGGTAAATAGCTGCTGCCCCCACCACTCCTGCCCTATGCACCCCCCCCCCCCCTCCCCCTTATCTACTCCCCACTTTCTTCTGGAGATCTCTGTCACTTTAATCCACAGAGTCTGCCGCTGGTTAACAAGGAAATCCTGTGTCAATTATCACCAACCACTTCCTGCTGGGAGAGCAGCGGGGAATCAAAGGGGACAGAGAGTCTTTCACACCAGAGAGGAGCAGTAGGCCTAATTAAATGGCCCTTGTGTCCCGCTGGCTGCCGGTGGCCGGGTGACAGATAGCCCAGCCCAATGATAACCTCCTTCAGCTGATGATTGTTTTGATAGGGGAGCTAGTAGGCACTTTGGGTGCCATAAGGTTGGCAGATTGCTATCCAGGAGCCTGAATTAACTCACTTCCAGGACACAAAGGTTTATGGAGAAAAATTATGTAATCATAATGTAATGTGGGTATAGACCAGGTAACGGATTCACATTGAAATGAGATCCGAGCTGTTAAAGCTTTACATGTGTGTGTTTTTTTAGACCGTTACCATCTACTTTCACAAAGAAAAAAAAAAGTAAATAAAGCTAAACTACAAGTCAGAAAAAATACGTCATTAAAATTCCAGTCTTATAAATCTGGAAATGTTAACCCACGATCCATCATTTGCACACTAGTGGTTGAAGCGTGCATATTAAGATTTGATATGCCACATTTGATCTCACTTCTCAAAACCCAGCATTTATGGGTAAAGGAAGCTTACTTGAAGCTGAAATATGCAAAGCTCAAAGTGACAATTCCCAGACCACTTTCAGGTGGAGGTCTGTGAAAGCGCAACTTAAGGTTCAAACTGCTTTATATCAACTTGAAGCATCATATGGGGTCAGTAAATCACCAGCCTGCCTGCCTTGTAGTTGTCATTTCACTCCTAACTGTCACTTACAGGTATCTTGTGTCGCCTGCATAATGTCAGATTAAGTTATCACTCATAGACATTGATAAAAGCAGCCTTTTCTCTTCATTAAAAAAGTTAGCCGGTACAAATTCACCAGAATTATCATTTCAAATAGTGCCTGTATAAAATATGTTTCCCAGGGATTGGCCATGGATTGTGTATGATTGATAAGATAAGTAATTTAAGGAAGGGGTGAAATAAATGTGAATAAATGTGTTCAGAGCTGCATACAGCCAGACTTTGTAAAATATTTAACATTTAAACAGGCTAAATGTAGTGCTGGAATTTCACTTTGGAGCTAGCGTCAAGAAGAAGAAGAAGAAGAAGAAGAAGCCTTCTTCTGGATGAAGTTCATCACAATATCCTCTCCTATGGCTCCTTCAGCCTCCTACTCTGAGTGGAGACAGCCTGAGCCTGCTATGCCTTGACCACCTTTAAATTTTCATATAGAGGAAAGGGGCTGCTGAAAAACCAATTTACTAACAGAGCGACATCATCTGTTTGGCCGTTTATCTCTGACACACCACCCCTCAGTCCAGTGTTGACAGTACATGATATTCCATTAATCTGCCTAATGAAAATTTAACCAGTGTTATAAACAAATAATTGGCCATTATCCTCTCAAAGATCCCGAATAAATTACTTGGGCGTTTTTCATGGCTTCTGAAAGAAGAAGCTGGCCCCTCCTGATTGATGTTGGAATAAATGCGGGGCCGGCTCCGACGCTGCGAGTGGGTCTCGGCTAAGCCTGTGATTGACTTAATGAGAGTCTTTGGGGTGAGTAAATGTTCCAAATTGCTCAGTCATTAGCTTTTGCTCGGCTGTCTGAAGATACCCCCGGATCTGCAGCGCGGGTCTCTCCTCTTGTACCATTCCGCCTGCAATTACATTTTCATTTAGAGCAAACCTCTGAAGTCCGATAGGCAGGCCACTTTTCATTATGCTGGCCTCCTTTTTCTTTTTTATCTAAATGGTGTGAAATGTCTCTTCATTTAGACCAATTAAAGTTGAAAAAGACTGCGCTGTAATGAATTATCATACAAATTATTTACTTAATGCCACAATCTCTCTCCCTTTCTCCCTCTCCTCTATCCATCCTGCTCTCTCTGGCACCAGAGATGCACAGAGTCAGGCAAATGGGGAATACAGTAGGAGAGAAGACATAGTGGGAGTCCATAATGGATCTACTTTGAAAGTGAAACTTCTTTTAAAATGAAACACACTTTGCTGAGGTTTCTCTTTAGCATCTATAGCCTTGGCGTATGGATGGTGTTCACTAATGAACAAAAGGGAATAGTATGTCTTCGGTATAGCTCATTTCAGATATTTCATTTCAAGAGATGTCTAAGCTCTTCTTAATTAAGGACAAGCTTATGGTTTCAAATTAACTCATTTAATTGGGGGGACTGGTTCTTCTCTGGAAGATGGTGTGGAGAATGTCTCCTTCCGAAGGCTGTTGGCTGACACATAAACACTGGAAGAGTTCACAACTATCACAGCAGCCCCATCCATACCTCTGGGACTGCCTCTCTGTCTTTCTCTTCTCAATGAGACACACACTGCCAAGACTCCCTCCATTAGCTTTCCCAAGCAGAACAGCTATTCAGCACATATTCTCCTGCCATTATTTGTGTGAGCAGCCAATGCACCATATTAGGGTTGTTTTTCACCAGACAACATAATGGGGAGAGGGAATGAAATTATACATTTTCTCTTAGTGTCTTAAGCTTTTTTTATTTCTTTTAATGCCAGTCAGTTCACAGGCTGATCGTGCTGGGTAAAGCTGCTGGTGCTGAAGTGACTTGTCACCATGGAGACGGCAGCTTCTACTTCATGCCAGAGCAGTTCTGCTTAAGCCCCAAGATGAGGGGGCAGCGAGTCCCCTGTCCAGTCACCTCTTGACTTGATTTTTAATGGAAGCGAGAGGCAAAAAAACCCCAAAAAACTTTAAGTGGGTCAAATGAAAAGTTTCAGCTTGAATTAACGACCTTTACTTTACACAAAGTGGTTTAAAATCTGCAGGGCAAAATAAACTAAAGAGGGGTCAGTTTCAGGAGGTGTCAAACTGTTGCTCACAAGGCAATAATCCTAAGTACTCCATGATTTGGACTAATTGGTATGAAATCACCCAGAGTGCTTGAGTGCAGCTACTGCTTTGGATTGCAGCATCTGCTCTATGTCAGGGCCGATTCTTTCTGACAGCCTGGAAATACAAACACAAAATTGCCATATGGATCGCCCACCTTTGAGCTTAAGTCACAGGTACAAAAGGAGGAACGGATTTTCACCATAAAATCTTCTCTATTGCTTTTGGCTTTCTTATCAGCAGCAAAGAATACAAGCGCTATTTGCTGTCATTATCAAGAAACACATAAAAGCTGCAGATATTCTCTAATGCAAAGGAAACCATTCAGAATACGATGACTTAAATGATTTAAACACACTGACAGGATTGCTCTTTGGTGTCCTAGACAAGCAGTTGAAAGTGGAGGAGTGACAAAATGTCACAATATTTGCAGATATGTTCATAATACTATGAAATATCTCGCCTTCAAGCAGGAGACAACTGATTATGACAGCAATAAATAACTGCCGTGAGAGGATACTGAGGAGATTGATGCCAAAACCACCACACTTGAATGTGTCCACATATAGCTCAAAGAGGCTATTTGTCTTTCAAACATGAAGCAATAATACCCAAATACTCATTATGCGTGGCATGCATCTTAATTCATGCTAATTGATGCTTATTAACCTAATACTTCCATTAATAGATGGAACTTCAGTATAAGTATTACATAAAGAAAACAACCATTTATAATTTTTGATAGTAGCTAGGGAAAGAAGTAAAAACACATTCACACAGATGCAGAGCTGAAGCCAGTTTAAATGAATGTGTGTTTAATATTTGTGTGGCTGTAGTTTAAATGTATATAAAAATCCCCACAGGTTAATCCCAAGTGCTTCTAGTAAGTGGGTGTATCTTCAGCTCCACTGCACCTCACTGAACAAATGTGATGACTTTAAGTTAAATAGCCTCCTGTCATGGTATGCTTCAGTCTCATAGCAGTGTCATATGTTGTGTTAAGCAGTTAGATGACATGAGAGGAAATTCTTTATTGAGCTGCAGGCTAACATTACCTCCCCTTTACTTTAACACAAAAGGGGTTCTTTCTACAGTATTAATAACCAAGGCTCACCTAAAAAATTAATTTGAAACTATGCATACAAGCCTGAATAGGAGAGGGTAAAACTATTAATTAAAAGTGGAACAGGTTCTTATTTTAGTGGAAAGTGGAGAAATTATGAGCTTTTGTTAAGGAAGGCCCAGGAGCAAAGCTTTCATTAGCCTACATGCATGGCAAAAGCAATTCATCAACTGTAATTTTGCCTCAATGGGCAAAAAAGAAGGATCAACCTCAACATGCTATTTATGGAGATTTACGGAAGTCTGGGAAATGCTAATGTGATTAACATTTATCTACAACATGTTTCCAAATGGCCCTCATGTCCACGTTTTGCCATTAAGATTAAGTTATTGCACTTGCAATAAAAAAAACGAATTAGAGCGTGATACAGAATCTGCTTTGCATTGCAAGAGCACACAATGATGATGATTTTTTGTTTTTTGAGAATTCTCCGTCACATTAGTGGAGGATTTCTCTTCCCCCTCGATTGCCTCCCCTCTGTCTAAATATCTCTCTTTATGTGTGTCTGTCCCCAGATGAAGGCGCGGCGAGCAGAGCGCTGCTTTTGTCCTACCAGAGTGTCTCTCTCAAAAATGTGAACTGTTCCATGGATTAGCTGAGCAGAGATTTATTTAATGCATCCTCATAGAGTATTGTTGAAATCTATTTTGGGATATGGAGCTTGCCAAGCTCTAAGCCTGGTAATATATGCCTGCTACAGTTTAAAAAGAGAGGGTTCACAGACCCACTTTATGTTGGGATCATATGGATCATACCGACTCACTGAATGTGAAAATATTAAAGGTTGGTTGCACATTTATTGTTTTCACATCGGGACCGCAAAAGGTTTGTTTCCATGCCTTTCCTCCTGTGTCTTGTTTGTACGGCCTGTTTAAATATTTGATGTCCTAGAGAATGATTGTGATACTCACCCGATAAGATATTGCACATGCATATGCCATGAGAGGCCCCTATTTAAGAAACCAGCTTAAGGTTTCTGAGAGGCCAACAAAGCCATGGATGGAAGAGAGTGCAGTGCATTTGCATTTAAGCCGTGGATTTAGGAACAGCTAGAGCAGAATGAATACTAATAATGTATCTAATTTAAAATGCTAAGTATTTACCTTTGAATTTTTTCATCCATAAAACCTTGTAAATAACATTTAAAGTCATATTTTTACACAGGAAAGGACGGTCTGGGTAAATTTCTCTAAGCACTCCATATTGAATTTATTATAAATCGATGGCTGTTTTAGACTTTGAGAGGAAATGTGAAGTGAACCAGACCTTTGATAAGTTCAAGCCCCTGAAAAATGAACCAACAGTCCCCATACCCTGACTACACTTCCCAGCGTGCCTCAGGGGGATAAGGTTTGGACCGGTTCTCCTCACAGTGAATGTGACAGAGAGTGACACAAAAGAGGGAAGCCAGGGGGTGTGCAGGAGTAGGGGAGAGGGAGCCGGACAAAAGAGAAGACATGGGCTTTGCACGGAGGACATGATAAAGCCAGGAGCATTATCGTCAGTGTGAAAGACGGGGGCCATACTTCAAACGGGATTTTCTCTCCATGACAGGATACTCCGCTGACGCAGAGCAAATAGCTCTCTGTAGCAGTATATAGCTTCAGGGCTTCTAGGCCCCTTTGTAAATTCAACAAACTACAATGCAATGATAGGATCTCATACAGAGACCATAAGGTTTGTCACCAAATTTTAGATAAGTAAATATACTTATAGCAAGGAGAAACATCCGAAAGTCAAGAACATTCAAGATATTTTACTGTATTTTGTTTTGTTCTAAAGATAAAACTGTGAACTGAAAAAATAAATGAGACTCACCTGAAGGCAGCATTGGTAACTGATGCCATACTTTAACTGCTATAGAGGAGGTTTTAAGCTTTACAAATATGACTCTTGCAAGGAAGCCATGGGGTTCAATCAATTAGTCTGTGATTATTATTACTTCTGTTGTTATTACTAGTCCCAGCAGCCAGGCTGTTATGGTAACCCAAGACGTAGTCCATACAACTAATCCTTGCCCCTTCTCTAACCTTAACCTTTACTCTCTTAATCAACATCATATTCTGAGCAAGTGGGCAAAATATTTACATGTTATCGCTCGCAGCCTTTGGTGAGAATTTGCTTTCATTCTGGGAATTCTCAGATGAAGTTGTTTGCAGGTTGGAATACATGTAGAGTATGTTTGTTTCACTGTTGGATTTTCATCTTTTGTCTAAGTTAAAAGTCATATTAAGGTCCCAAAAAATTAGAAGAAGAAAGGCTCCCATTGTAGATGGGCTGTCATGGGTGGTGCAGTCCTGACTTTTTATAGCTCTGTCTTGACAAATATGAGTTTAGGCTTGGCCTTAGAAGTTTGTTAATAAAGAGAAAAAAAATAAGACAGTAGCACTTGAACCGCAACTAGACAACTTTATATCCCAGACTTGTGGAAAAGCTCTTCTTTTATTTTGTTCAATATTCATCCCATCTGTCCCCATTTCTGAAAAAAATACTATTGAGAAGTTTGATCCAACAGCAAATATAAACTGGACAGCAAGATAAAGGAAAAGCACGAAAACACTGAAGCAAGCAAACATCAGAGTGAGACAAAGATATTTCCTATGCAAAGCTTGCACACAATGTCATGTGTGATAGCGACGAATCCCGTCCAAGTCACACGCAGGGGGGTTGGTGCGGAGACAGAAACGAGGTCGGCTGCCTGTATCTTTCAATGATTCCCCTTCTTAGCTTTGATTCTGCTGATCCACTATCTCGCCATATAGTGAGGGATACAAAGCAGATTTCAGCTTTGGGCTAATCTCATTAAGAAACTCTAACCACCCCTATGAGTAGTGCGGGGGAAAAAGCAACTCATTCTACACTATGCCAGAGCCAAGGCTCAGGGAGGCAGGTGTAATGTTACATAATTAGCCTCTAAACGGTAAAAAGGAGATTATTGCAAATGGCCTACTAGCCAGCACATGCAGTGGACCTGGTCCCTGAAGACTTGGCAGTCTAGTGAAACTGAAAACATCCCTGGGGAATTGATGTGTAAAAAAAGAAAGGAAAAACAGGTTATTTGCAATAAGTGTGTGGTACTGGGTGGTCAAGACCCCCTGTAATTTGGTCTACTTTAACAAATGAACATGAGTTTGATTAAGGTCTAAGTAGATGATAGCTAGTTTAGGACAACACTTGATGTTAAAATTCAGCAGGAACCTGAGTTGACATGCAGCTTAACTTTCTGCCGTCTTTCTTCTCTTTCACTAAACAAGAGGAAATATTACTTTAAAATACATAACAAATGTATGAGGGGAAATCTAGCGGGGCCCAAGTCTGTGCTCCTGCTGAGATTTTCTGTCAGCCACCAGCAGCGCATCTGCAACTGCGTAGAAATGGCTAACAGGAGAATTGATAGAGACTGCCTCGTTCAGGGAGCTCACACCTAGTCTGTCATAACCTCACAACTGGACTACCATGTCAGATTGTTGCCATATGTGGCACGGCGCACCGCTCTGCCAGTGACAGTGATCAACTACTACCATTCACCGCAACCATCCAACAAACATTACTGTCAGAGTTCAAACACAGAACGGGGTTAAAATGGAGGATTCCTGTACCATGTCTTGGTACAATAGTCCATATTGTCCAGCGTGCATGCTAATTAGAGAAACAGATGATCTGAAAGCCTCTCTGGGCAGAGCCAGTTAGGACAAAGAAAGAATGGCGGCGTTCCTTTGTTGCCTCCTCAGACACACTGAAGCATCAGCTTGTTGTTACATAAAGTTGTATAACAAATGAGCCTGGGCTCTTTGAACTGGCTGACCACACAAGCCTGGAAGAGTCACTAGGAGCCCAACATGTGGCAGCAATAAGATGGCCCCACCCTCTGCGAGACATGTGGGAGACACTACATTCCAGAGGAGCTCATTAAAGCTAAAAAACAAATCCAACAAACACTACCACAGTCTCAAAAGAAGACTATGAAATATATACGACAGGTCATGGTGAATGATATCTGATGCTTGCTCTTTTTATTAATACAGTTTTCAATAAGTCCATTATTAATTATTGTCTGTTCTACATAACTAGAAAAATAGAGGAAAAATCCTCAAAATCTCATGATCCTGAAGAATATTTGTTCATCTTTTCAGTAACTTTAACGAGTTAGTGCGAGTTACAGCTGCGAGTTACAGCTGATTTTTTAGACACGTTTTAAAGACAGTGACATTTACCATGGCTTTTATTAACTGTATAGATGTGGTTTAGTGTTTAAACCTGTCATTGAATTTGGCTTATTTATAATGCTGTTTGTTCCACCAGTCTGCCCAGTTAAGCTACGTGCTGTCTGTTTAACTTGGCTATAAACAGACTGTAGCTGACTGTTTGAACTCCTCCTTATACATTCATATGAGTAAAGGGTGTGCTTGATATTTTCTTTCTCTTTTTCTTTTCTTTTTTTCTTTGCTGTTATTGTAAGATGTGACATGATATTCAGCTTGTGTACATGTCTTCACAACATGAGGCAGTGCATTATGATGATCCCAGAGTGTTTTTTTCATTTAAGATTGATAAAAACTCAATAAAATCAAATGCCCACCGGGGAGGCAGTCTCCCCGTGCTGTCGTAGACATCTGGCATGATTATTTTCAGCTCTTCAGCTAATCCTCTCTAAATGTAAACTGAAGAAAAATGTGCCAAATGGCTTGAGAGCAAGACTGAATTTTGGACTTGTGAAAGATTTAAATGAGTTTTATAGAAATGTTCGAGGTATTATCGGAAAACACAGTGAGACAATTGTAATTAGTTTTCAGCCTGTCACATTTATAATCATTATCCCACTTTTTAGACATGCCAAATTTTGACTCCTGTTAACCACTGCAGCTGTGGAGAAGGCACATAACATACAGCAGGTTTTTTTTTTGTTTTTTTTTTACATTTTGATGTGCTTTCATCTGTATTGCTGGGCGTTAGATGTTTGGTATGTAGCACTGTGACTGGAAACGCTTGAGTCGTGTGCATGCCATTCAGAGGTGGCCCAGTAAGAGCTAATCTACTTGTCAGGATTGACTGCCAAGCATATCAGCCCACACACTTCACAATATGACTTTATTCATACAGTAGATCTGGGACATTAACTGTCTCTGCCCACCAGAACACAACACTTACGCCTACCATTCCCAATGAAAGAAACCTACATTATATGCCTGTGCAAGTGATAAAAAAGCCAGTCCACATCCTTTACACCTCTCTTCTACAACCCCCATCACCTTAAAATGATAACCCGAGCCTTGTTGTAACACATGTCTACACAAGCTCTTCACTTAAGCAGCACTTCTTTTTGTTTTCCGGTGAGGAATAAACAGACTCCTCGGCCTCAGTGTCCTCCAGGAAAAATGTCAGCAGTATGTCGGACAGTCCTCTGCTTTACAATAAATCGCCTCCACTGCTACATTTCAAATAACAAGGCCTTTTAGGACTACATTGGCTGTGTCATTAGGGACCTTTTAGATTGCTACCACAACAGAGTTTCAGCAACACAAACACTGTGTAAAAGTCAAGTCAAAAATTAATAACATGGTGACTCTGAAAAATATGGTGATAGCTTGCAGGAAGATGACCTGGAATCATCTTAAACAGAAAAACTACATGTCACATAGATGTATTTGAACAGGCTTAAAGCACTTTATACTATATTAAAAATGGTTGGCATGATTTATTGAGTTTGAATAATGGTTCCTCGTGGGCATTTCATAAATCTGTAATAGGGCAGTGACCTCAGCCGCTCACACATAATAAATCTATATCAACTAAACTGCAACATCAAAACACACATAATATTGCAAATATGTCTAATGTGTTTGCTTCAATTAAAGACAATGAGTGCAGGTCAAACAGGCAGGGATCACAAGTACATTCAGACTAACCTGTTGAGCAATTATTTATAAAGCAATAACCCTTTGATAAGGATAAAGGATACATCTGCAGTTGATTAAAGCATCCCAAATTTACAATGAGGCTACAGATGAATGCCAAGTTTTCACACTAGTTTAATGCACAGTCTTCCTGACCAAGCTATTCTTCTACATAACATATTGTAAAGATAATTTTAACTCTAAACCATTAAACAGAAAAGCTGTCACAGCGATGGCTTTTGCCAGATGGAAGAAATATCACCGCGGACTGAACTGTAGCGAGACAAAATGAAAATAAAAACGTATCCAAAGTTCACAATAGCAAAGCTATTCAAATAAACCAATAAATAAATGAGTGTACAAATGTGTAAGCCTCAGGGCAAAGAGAGGATCTTGCTGCCAAGTCACAATCTCAATCTCAGTTTGTAGAGCGCCACAAGGGGCAGTGTGTAGTAGATGAAAAATAAGGGGGCTGCAGTGCTTTCACATTTGATTCACTGCAGGGTGGGCTCATGAAGTGAGTTAAGGTTATCAAGGGTTGTGGCTTTGATTTTTTATTTTTATTTTTTTTACAACTACACATTGAGAGGGGTGACTAAGTGAAACAAAAAAAAAATCACTCAGGTAAAATGTTTATTTAAATATGATTCTTCATGTGAGATGTAAAAAGAACTGTGTTTTTCATGCAGAACTTTAACAAGAGCTGTACTGTGTGTCTTCAAAATCTTTTGGCCTATAAGCTGCCGTTAAGCTCACTGTGATGCTCTTAGAGCAATATACCGTTCTAATTTTAACAATTAAACATAGTCAATTAATTCCAAAATGGTAAACTATTAATTCTCAATATGCCATTAAAATGGAGTGAGTGGAAAGCTGAATATTTTATATGACCAATTAAAAGCTTCTTAGTGGATGGTTTTTATTTGAATTAACAGACTGCCTGACTCTTTTTTTTAATTTCACTGATTAGATTGTTTCAAAGGACGAGAAATAAGTTTTCAAAAGTACAGTAATGAATGACTGTGTGTGTGTGTGTGTGTGTGTGTGCGTGTGTGTTCTGGTGTATATTTCTATTTGAAATTAATACATTTTGTTGCAATTACAGGGTTGAATAATGTGTTTTCAGCATTAATAAAAAAACATTTTATTTTAGTCTTTTTTTTCCCCTATATTTGAACAAAATACAAAAGAAAAAAAATCTAATTGCATAATTAAAAAACTTAAATATTTCGTATTACTTGGTCATTTATTTAACGTTGGAATACTTGTAAATAAATAAAAATTTTACATAACCAACACAAGCTTTATATCCTATACTAAGTATTAGTGATTGACAGCAGGTAATTGTCTCTCTTGCATTATTTACAGTGTGGGAGCAGGGTTTTACAGTAAGCTCTTCATTTATCTGTTTTTACATCATTTTTTTTTAACAAAAAAAAAAAAGAGAAAAAAACAGAAAAATAGCCGGCTGGCCCACTGAGGAAGAAAAGCTGGAAAACTGGGGGGCTGTAAGAGTGTGGAACCTGAGAGCACAACCTGAATCGCTTTCAATCTATGTACTAAACTGATGGCGATGAAAATAAGACTCTATGACACAAAAAAGACACTTGTCTGCAGATTAATGTCTTGAATGGAGGCTTGTGAGGGCGCTCTTTGTCGCCAGCCTCACATTGTGCCTCAGCCTTCATCTGAGACTAATGCTGAAAAAACCCTGGAATCACACTGGGCTGAACAGCACAAATGGGGCAAATAAAGCTACAGTTTATCTCACTGAAGTGTGCCTACAAATTGCAATTATTTTGGAATAAACAAGTAAGGCAACTCAGGGGAGGAATGATTGCTACTCCAACACAGTTTCTAAAAAAAATTTTTCTCCACAGTGTCACATTTAGGCTCTAATATTCTCCTGGAAAATGAATATATTTGTTGACTAACAGCATGGATAAAACTCTTAAATATTCTGAATTTTTAATCTGGTTTAATATTTCCACCCGTTTTATGCAAATTACAGTCTATTAACATAATCTCATTTGAGAATACATCCTTTTAAAGTGAAAGATTATAACCTATTTTTTAAGCACATATAAATCAAATGTTATATTGAAATGGTAATGTTTTAAAGTCTGTGTGCTCTGCAGAAAAGAACTGCATTTACATATATACTTTCTTTTTTTTCTTCTTCTTCTTTCTTGCATTAGGGGCTCAACACTATATGAAAAAATCCAAAACAGCTAAAACCTCCATGAGGGAAATCATCCAACAGCTTAAATGTCTTGGCAGACATGAAGCATCCATTTAAAGAGCGACAATAAACAACAGCAAATGTTTTCTTTATGAAGTCTTGTCTAACAAATGCAGAATATGTGTACATCATTTCTACTCTATCTTACTGTAGACAATGTTAGTACCAATACTGCTGCAAAGATCTAATCGATTTTCCTGACAAAGAGAGTCGAGGAGAGAGACATGTAGGACTTTACCTTCAGGTATTTAGGTGGAAGCAGGGTCAGTAAAAGCTTCTGCAAGATATTGAAGTGGATAAAGATGTAAGAAAGGGCCATTATGTTGCTGAGTTAGGAAGAGGGGGGCTCTATCTGTCTCCATTCCCTCCTCCTTTGCTCTTTACATCTGCCTTGAACTTGTAAGGAGTTCAGCAAGAACTGAGCTTACGGTCCAGACAGGCCTCTGGAATGCAAGTGCGGCCATTCAAGCCCGTCTGACCTGCCACCACACCAGCTCCATTTCACTGGGCTAACTTACCTATTCATTTACAATGGGACTTCAACTTTATCTTCCCTTGTAACACAACATTAACTGCCAAAGAACTGGAAATGCATTATCAGCCTGCCTCAAAGCTTGGATTGCTTCCCTCATAAATAAGATCATTATACGAGTGGTAATCCCATTAAATAGATCATTTTGCAAATATCTAAATCCAATTAATAAAGTGTTTTCAGAGGGGGTGCAGCAAACACTGTCTTATAGAGAGCTGACATGCTGTGACTCCAACTCTTTGTTCCTCACTCCCTTAGTAGCAAGGGTGATATTAATAAATACAACCCGGAGCCTGAGTTACCCTTTGAAAGAAAACTGGGATTCAATTTGGTCTAATTCTGGTTAAATGATATATAAATGAACTGTTTGGGTTTGTTGGTAGAAAATATTTGATTACTTAGTTTTAACATGTGATTTTCCTATAAACTTTTTCTGATATGCACTTGCGTGCATAATGTGTTTATAGAATGTCCTTACATCGTAATCCGGTAAAAACCCTGAGCTGTACGGGGCCACATGAGCTAAAAGCTTTCAAATGATTGCCAGATGGTTTACCAAATTAGCCATTTATAGAATTAATTCAAAATAGTTTCCTAAATCATTACCATAACTCATCAGTAGAAGTACCCTCCAAGTGCCCTCTAACTTTTGAACGTGTGCTCCTGCATTGACCATGCCACTATCTCAGAATCATTAACTACAATATAATAAAGCTAGAAAAACAGTTTTATTAATTAATTGCCCTTGCATAAACGTACCATCTGTGGGCAAAGGAGGCATCATAATCCCAAAGTAGATGCCCCTCAAGAGCTTGTGTTTGTTCCACTGAACTAATAAAGTGCATAATCCGATAAAGGATGATATCCTAAGCTTTGATTGTGCCTGAAGTGGTTGTTTTACCTTTGTGGAAAGTGCGTCTGGCATGGTAAGAATGTTTTCGTATCTTTTCATGGTTTTTAATTGCCAGCTGAAGCTGCTAGGAAAACACTGCTGTGGTTAAATGAATTAGAAAACAGTGCCTCTGGGTGATGTTAACACATTTCACTGTCTCTATATAAGGCAGTAGTCAGTGAATGATCTACTGTATGTGTCATGTTTTTACGGCTTTTTGTGGTACACAGTGAAGGTCTAATTATGGTTTTGAATGTGCCTTTTACTATCTTGATAATGGCATTGTCTCAGTGGATTATTTTAGTAATTTATAGATTATTCAAGTCACGTTTGCAACAGTTTCCACTGCACTTCAACCCATGAAAATGATCACAATGCCAAACATATGCTTGCGTTAACACATGTAATACCACTGGTGAGATGATCTTTAAAAATTATGGAAAGCTGCATGTGTTCAAAGCAAGCAAAAAACAGCTTTGCAGGAGACCGCAATTCAGCATCCTGGTGGCAGCATCAATGAAAGTATCATAGCAGTAATTATTCCCTTCATCTGAGGGCAAGTTCACCAAGAGCAGCTTGAGAAAAATGAAGGCTGAAGTTGAGGCCAGAGTCCCCCTCTTCTCCCCTGCTTTTCCCCATCTAATCTGCCTTTTTCTAATGAAGAGAGGGAAAGCGAGAACAGTGGAAAGGAGATGTCAAGATTGAGGTCGGCCGCCCCCCTCACAGGGTCAAACTAGAGGGGTTAATACCTGGTGTCCGACACTGCACATAAACTCCGCTGAGCTCATCACACTAATTAAACAGACACACATCCTCTCGGAGCTCCGATGGCCAATCGCTGCCAGCTAAAAAAGCAGTCCATTCATGGAGGTTGGCAGGGTTTGCATGTAGGGTGGGCTGGGGAAATGCTACCTGCCCTTCCTCAGTTTGATTAATGTGAAGAACAATGGTGCTCTTGTGGCCCGCCAGCTTCACTCCACTTGGTTCTGGTTCACTGCTCGAAGAGAGGGGACTGCATGTTCCAAACTCATACCCCAAACGTACCACCACCTAGCTTAACAACTTCTAAATGACTGCTGTCTCCTCAAAACACCACCTTCTCATTCTGCTCAAGTTGAATACAGTCTGATGGATGCTGTAACGGCAATGGAAGTATGAAAAGAAATTAAATGTGAAAAGAAAAATTCCAGTCTTCACTTTTGATATCTTTACGACAGCTATTTAACAAATCTAAAATCCATGCTAAATAGAGCTTAAATTATTTTTCATGCATTATTTTATTTTTATTTGTTATTATCATTTGCTCTTCCAATTACTGTTATTTCCAACAAATAGTCATACCCAAAGCAGCAAACCCTTATCGGGGAAGCTGTAAAAAGAATATTTCTTTTATTATCGGATGCCCTAAACCAAGGATATTTATCTAGTTGGTTTACGATTAGCTTAATAGAAAAGTTTCTCCAGTTTCTGTATACTTTCCTTTAAAGAAACAACTACTTTAAACTGCAGTAAGAGTACATCCTTCCTTTGTGTCTGAAGACCAAAACAATCTGGAAGGTGATTTTTTAGAGCAGTTCTGTCAGTTAAGTATTAAACAGGCATTTATTTATAGAAAAATGTCACACATTACATTGTCTCTTTTCTAACTCTTTTCACTGAATTGACAACGCTTAAATGCATTACATGAAGACAGGCCTGTAGTTTGATGTTCCCACTGTATAAGAACTACTATTTTGTGGGAATCTGTTTAAAGTTTTATCAGTGTCAAACAGAAAGAGCAAACAACAACCTGCAATTACGTTTAAGGGTATGAAGACATCAGCATCATCTCTCTGAGGGAGTGACAGCATAATGTTGTGTGTCAAAACTTGGACAACGTAATTAATTGCAGCACTCCCTGAGCTCAAGACTTGTATGGCTTCACCAGCACTTCGCTAACTCACAGCTTTAACCATATCAAAACAAGGAGACAAATTGAGCCACCTGCACGTCTCCAAAGCTTGACGTCTCATCTCACTTGCAAATTACAATTATTTTACCCCTCCCTCACTACAAAGGAGTCAGTAGAGGCTAGCTTGCATCTTACTAGTCTAAGTTTGATGGGCTGTCATACAACTACCTGACACTTTGAAAACAGGGGAGACATTTCACAGTGCTGGAAGCAGGAAAAAGCATGCATAGTTGCAATGACAATAACCCATAATGGCTGAGACACGCTCTGAGCTCACTGGAGAAGGACTTCAAAATTATTTCTAGTGAAGTTATATTTGAAAAAGGTACTATGACTGAGATGCTCAAAGGCAACAATTTTGCATTATGAAATTCTTTTTGGTTTTCAGTAACATAAATTGTATGACTTGTTTTTAAGGCTGTGATTTCAAGGTTTTCAGTGCATATTTACAGTCTGACAAAGCCCAGCAGCATCTTAAAATATTTTAGTTGCAAAACTAAAGGAAATTCTGCTATAATTTTAAAAATAGTTCAAGATGTGTCAGTAATTAGCCTGACTTTGCCATAAATGTGAAATATGCATATTTATCCTCCTGTCCAAAACGTAGTAGTCGTTTTAAATTGTTTTCTGTTCTGTTTCGTCTGGCTGCTTTAATGACATGACAGCGATCGGGGAGTGTCGAATTAAAGTGTATAACCATTAAGATTGTTGTAATCGTTGTAAACATTGACTTAGTACATTTATTCTAGCTCTAACCATAAACTTTAAACACCTAACCCTAACTTTTGTGGGTAAGAACACAGCAGAAAAGCAAGGAATTGTTAGTGTGAGAGGAGTAAAAAGGTACAATAATAGCTAAAAATATCTAAGATTGTAAGGTTTAAACCTTGAGAATTTCAGAATGGAAACCCAAAAAACCACATCCAACTCCAGTCTTGACTGAGCCCAGCATCACTCTTTTCTCTTCTCTTACAAAGTATAAAACGGCAATGCCCAAAACCATTCAGTTACAATCACCTGTGTAAAAACACAGGGGTGTATATACAATTGTGACCCATCAAAACATTTACCACACATTAGTTTCAACCACCATCCCACAAACTACAAAATCACATCCCTCTTTAACCATTTACTTAAACCACCACAACAACTTAAACTAATAAAGCAAAAATGAAAACTAAACTACTGCTTCCGCAATCTCCCCCCTCTCCTCCGGCCACTTGATAAGTGCCATCCAAGCTAATTTTTTTTATTTTTTTTTTTTTATTTTAAACCTGTCTTGTCCAAGATCATAGCAAGCAAAATGATAGTCTGGTTGCTGTATTGTGCAAAACAAATTTGCTTTGCCAAGGGGAGGCTTATAAGTATAAGCATGCAGAGGAAGAGAAACAAGGAGTTATCAGAGATGAGGAGAGATGAGTGAGATCATGCAAATGTGACCCCGCCTCTACGGAGGCTAGAGGCAGACCAGGGTAGCCCAGAGACACG
>JBAMHW010000018.1:8017899-8052336 GCA_037177495.1 Rhadinocentrus ornatus
TGTATATATATATGTATATATATGTATATATATATGTTTATATGTATATGTATATATATATATATATGTATGTACATACACATATATCTAAACTTTTCTTTGGTGTTGTCACTGTCAGAAAATCTTTTTTTTAAGGATTTGGGACTGTATTACAAAATCCTATTTCATCTACAGATGCCTTTTTTTTTCTTCAAAAATAGACAAAGCACCAGATTTAATTTACAATTCCTTTATTGAAAATGACAATACAATCCCACCTGTGTCTTTCAAGCTACATCCAGTGAAACATAGAAATGTTCTTCTAATGTTGGTGATGAGCTAAAAGAAATTTAGTACAAACTGCATCACATGGAGAGTGTCTGGATAACAAGAAATGTATCATCAACTTCTTACAAACCAGTGTTTTGATGGCACTTTACATACAATGTTGTCATATTACAGACATTTCCAACAGCACAGTGTGTTTAAAAACAAAACACAAAAACATACATTCTTGTCCCCAAACATCCAGGTACGAAAGTCTTGCATATTGGCTATTGTGTGAAAATATAAGAAAAAGGGTAATCTACATACACTGTACATTGCTGAGTTCAACAAATAACTAGAGGATGTGATGAGATTAGATTTTTTAAAAATTTACCTAATCTAGAGGATTAAAAGCTTCTAGACCAGGAAAAGCCATAAAAAATTGGCTTCTATGTTTGAGTTACAAAAGCTAAACATGTGGACTACATGTAGAAATGACAAGAAGCCTCCAAACATTAAACTTGGTACATAAGAAGGTGTATGCAGAAATTAACTGCGAAACCCAATAGACCTTTATAAGTACAACAATATGTCACAAAAATGTAATTTCAGGTCCCGGAGTTGTGAATTTCTCTTGGAGGTTAATAAAGTACCGATCTATCTATCTATTAGGGCACTAAACTAAATTTATTATATTTCCTTGTGTTGGCTTTCATGCACCAGCCACTATTCAACTTTGCAAACTCATTGAAGCTTTGCCAACCGGCAAAATCTTTTATAAACACAGTCATCATTTCCTTCAAAACTGTGTGCCACATTACAAGCACCGTCAGAGGATTTAGCTGGAGCTTAAGTCTTAGTGTCTGGAAACTGTATGTGGCCTATGGCAAGCAGCATCCTTTAAATGGGTAAAAGACTGCCAGAGGAGGATTGGGAGATCCGACTTGAGCTTTATTCATCATTGGTTCGATGCATGCTTTCTGGAGAAAGGAGGGAAACAAAAATCTCCACGTATCTGTTTGTTGGAGTAGGGCCGAAATTTACCTGCAACACTTCAAACTTTGATGCATGTGCAACAAAATCTATACAAACTACTATTTTGGCACAAGCTAAGCTTTACACGAAAACTTGCATTGCATATTCAGTTACTGACATTTACAGGATGACAAATATGCAAAATTGCAAAGATGACGGCAATAATGACAGGGTTTTTTTTGTTTTTTTTATTTGACTGTCATGCTAGTGAATGAATGCTTTTCGTATAGATTTGTGTTTCATTGTGACATTTACCAAAGCACCAAATTATCTTGGAAGCATAAAGCAGCATTAAATCAAGCTACAACACAAAATGACAGGCAAAATGAATTAATTTGAACTACTCATCTCCCCAAGTGTTTCATTTGAACTAAATAACCACAGGGTCCAAATTTATTCCACATTAAATGTTGTCAGATTTTATCTTTTCTTATATTGACATTTAAGCAAAGCAAAGGGGCTCAGGGGCATATTGTGTAAAAGAAGATGAATCATCTGCTCCATATCCAGTGTGAGGTTTACCTTGATGCCCATAATGATCTGCACAAGAATGCAAGAAACCCAAGCATCTGAGAAATGAACTACAAGTTCATTTAAACTTAGTTTTACCACTTTACTACCAACCTCTGAAATGTAATTGTAGTGATACTATAACTCAAGCAGCCAGATTAAATCCCAGGAAGTACATAAAAAGCATCCCAAAGTTTGCAAGAACTAAAAGAACTTTTAAAGAGACTATACATTATTTACAATGGAAGCATCGAGTTAAGAAAGGCTCGTAAGAATGTGGCTAACTACTAACACAGACTAGTAAAAGCAGATGCTTAAGCCTAAAATATGACACCAAATCTACACTTCAACTAGTGTAGGAAGGCAATCAGTGCGAAGCTATTTCATCATGTGATTTAAATATTTTTGGCATTAGAAAAACAATTTCAACAGTAGCTCGTACATAACAAAGGGTCTGAGTTTTATCTGACTCATCAAGAAGAAGAGAGGAAGAAGAGAAGAAAAAAAAACAGATGAAACTATCTCTTTGGATAAACTAAATACTTTAAAGGCAAGTGAGGATTCATGACCTTGATAGTGAACCACAAATCACACATTTCAGATTGAAGTTAAGCAGAATACATTCAGTAAAAGTAGATATTATTATCCAGTAAAAAAAAAAAAAAAAAAAAAAAAACCAAAGCATCACATCCAAACAAATAATTACTTTTTACAGCAGCAGAGAACATGATCATTAGTTTCTAAGCTGTGCCACATTCAAGAAAAGACATTTTTTTATTTGAATACGTTTATAATGGTTGACATTCCACAGATACATTTTGATGGGCTGTCTCATCTGTGATTTGGCATCAAACAGTGTAAAGGTCACATATTTTTACCACTGTAAAGTAAAACTAAACTTACAAATATCAGCAAACAAGACCAGTTGGTCATTGCCTGATATAGATAAAGAGAGAAATGACAGTTTAAATGTAAATATAAAGCCAGTTTAATACTGTGGACAAAGCTGCTCAACGTCAAGCAGAAAAAAAAAGTTACAAATGTAAACGATATAAATATTTGACTATGCTTCTGCAGAGCATCTTGCAGCAGGACAAGTATAGATTAATATGTTGAATTAAAATGCTTCAGAATTTTTTTTATTATTTCGGTACCAGCACTGAGATCCCAAACTGCTCCTAATGCAGTTTATTAAACATTTGTTCTTTAGAAAGTCATAAGTTAAGAAGAAACAATAAACATAGAAACAGCATATGTGACAACATTTTAGCATCACAGACTGAGGAGAGAATGAGACGACTAAACAGCCACATGGGGCTACCAAACCGAGCTTTGGATACTTTATGAAGACTAGTTATTAATAGATACTTAATCAAACATTCACACTCAGCTCTGAGTTGAGCATAAGTCTGTGAAATGTTTTGAGAAAGAAAAAAAAAAGAAGGAAATGCTATAAATTACTGAGGCACAGTGTAGGCATTACATATACATGAGCACTGAGTTAACCCATCAAGACCAGAAGCACCTGGTTAAACCTTCAAACCGCATTCAACAGCATCCGCCACTACAGACAGAAACTCACCGTTGAAGCCGAAGATGTAACCTCTTCTTACCTGACAGTGACACTTCTGTCACATTTTTGGATAACAGTCAGGTTTCAGGGGGCTGCTTTTAAACTATGATTAATTAAGCAAAACACCCTCTCAGGCCTGAATGAGTATTCAGATTTGCAACATGTTTCTGTAGATTTGCACTAACTGTACAGCGTTAATACAGTAGAAGGTGTCGAGGGAAATGAATACAGTAGTGTTTTTAAAGTACCCAAAAACAATCAAATAATATTCATACAAATTATGAAACATTTTTAAATAAAGACTGTGCAGCATTTATCTTCATGCGTAGCTAGTTACCATCAGTAATATCAGGACCACCAGCTGTAACCGAAGGATATAAAGTTTGGTCGACCAGTCTAGACTGTAATAAAGATCTCCTTTTCTACTAATAAAAAGAGGAGAGATTAACTTAAAGACTTGATTAAAATGTAAACAAGAACATGACCAGCAAAATATAAAGCGACACCTTTAAGTAATGATTATATTGCACTTCTAGTTAGTGAAGTTATCACCTCCAGTGAACAACTGTGAGACCCCGGGTCCAGCAAAACCAAAAGATCACTAATAAAACAAAGAATGAAAAATCAGTATCCAGTAATTGGAGCGTACATTTGTTAAAGTACATTTGTTCTTTGGAAAAAAAAAGAAAAGAAAAAACAGCTCAGGAAAAATATCTTCCAGTCATCCTAAGAATATTCATGAATCATTTAGGTATGAAAACATCCATTTACGCAGCGTTGAGCGTGTTGTTTTGATGGCAGGTTTAAGACTTGTATTTGATTGTAAACACTGAAACAACACTTTCATCTTATCAGAAAACATAACCATCTTTCAGCGAATAGCACAAAAGCTGTGACTACATCATCTGGTAAACACAAATTTTGGCAGCATTTTCTCTAACGGAAACTGTACGCGCAGACGTCTGTGGGCTCTCAAGTACAAGACAATATCATTTTACATCCTCGTTGCCAAAAACTTATTTGATTGGACTTAAAGAAACTGATTATTTCTCGTATCCCATTTAAGTACCTCAAAATGTGCCGCAAAAGGTTATCAAACTAATTGAACAAAAATAATTCAATGCAAAACAAAGAATGCAATAAACCTGCATGACCATAACTATAATAACCAGATTATTAAAGAGAAAAAGTCTATAAAAACTATACCCACAAAAGAACATATAGAGTTTGATCTTGTTTTTTAACACCATGACACATGACATGAGCTATTGTTAAATCATAACCAGCAACAGTTTTTCTACTTTTTAGAGAGTTTACCCGCCTTCTTTTTGGGCTCATAGGGTGTCCGTAGAATACTTGGTGTCTCCTCCATGACGCGAACAAGCAGGTTATCAATGTAGTCTTCCAGCTCCCGGATGTGGGCATCCTTCTTTTTCAACACTTCTTTCTGCTTGATGAGTTCCTGCACAACTTCATCAAAGGTCAAGTTGCAGTAGGCGGCCACGCTTTCCTGGGTCACCTCCTAAAAGTGGGAAACAACACCGTTTTATGTTTCAATCTTACGGAACTGTCCATTTTTCTTTTTTGGTAAAAACAGACTGAAATGCTTAAAAAGAAATCAATCACAAAGAGGAAGAATCAATCTGTAGGTTTGCTTAGAAAGACAGAAAATAATAAACTCATTAGGCTTGTTGGCTAAACTTGACAAACTTCATGTGTTTATCTTTTGTTTTGTGTTGCTAATTAAGAGTGGCTAAGATGTGGCTGCTCTCCTGAGCTTTACCACTGACACGTCAATAAATCACAAGGCAGAAGTTATTCTATTATAAGTTATTATATTTAAAATGACACGGCTACCCCCTTGAGACATGTTTGTTTTTTTTTGTTTTTTTTACTTTTAAACATTAAAAAAACTCTGTCTAGCTTGATTCTTTGTTTTAAGAAGGAAATGCCAGGCTGTGTATTCCTATAATTAAAGGTCAGGCTAATAAATACAAAAATAAGGATGCAACCCAAGCCCCGTTTGCTCTGGACAGAGCCGTGTGGTACGGTATGTGCAGATCATATTGCGCGGGTACGAGAGACGCTGTAATCGTTTTTAATGAGGGACCACTTTATCGCTTCAGTGCTGGGCATCCTCCCCCGAACAGATAGAGCGGCAAAGCCTTCACCCTGTTTAAAATACCACACTTATCAGCTTCCACTCCCATGCGCCATTCAAAACTCTCTGCTGCTGCAAAAAGACAATGTGGAGAGAACTGGAGCAGGACTGCTTACCAGGTATCTTATCGCTTCAAACAGCATAGAGGCTACTGTGGGGGCGACATGAACCAAAATGAAATATTTGCCTCAGAGATTAAATGTCCAACGTACGGAGGGTTTCAGGAACAGAGCTCAGTAATCGACTCCACACACACACAAACACACAAAAAGACATCTCACTGAGAGATACTTCACTTAAGCCACCTGAGATGGAATACGAGAGCAGACAGCCATAAGGAAGTATATGTTGCTTTTGCATACAAGGATGTGTAACTCTCTCTCTTACACACATGCACACACACACACTAACACAGCGTAATAATCAGGAGCTTTAGTGGCTGCTGACAAAGGCTTGGAAATGACCATGAACTGGCAAAGTAATGATGACCATTTTTCTGCGATCAGTAGTGAGGAGAAGATAAGGCGCACACTTGGCATTCTCCAGTTGTGTCATTACAGTTTCTAATGAGCTCAGCTTTGAGAATCTAAAAGCTCAGTCCTTTGAAATCGCTCGCTGCCCTCCCTCCCCCCAGCGTGTGGTTAATTAGGGCCTTGAAGCAGAGGAAATGGGAGCTGCCATTTCTGCGAGGCACAGCGGCATGAACAGGGGCACATGTGTGGATACCGACAGCCCTCAACACCCTTAAAGAAAGGTGAGGAAAGCCATTATCAGCATTCTCCTTCTCATTTTGGCATCACTTAAGCCACTGCCCCCCACCCCTGCTCACTGGTACATACTGCTTTTGCTGTGTAATAGTCTGATATTTTTATTTTTGTTTTAGCTTTCTCTCAAATTGGAAAAATTTTCAACCAAACAGAAACTCAATAGTAGTTCAGCTGTAACGTGCAAATAATGTGAGAATTATTAAAAAAACAAAAAAAACATTTCCATGACTTTTATCAACGGAAATAATGTAATTACAGAATCGGTGCTATGCGCCGTCACGAACGACCTTACAGCCCGAAATTTAACACCACTTCAAATTATGATCAGATCAGACATGATGACCGACGTGTGCAGCTGCTAATTAGCTGAATGGCACATCTGAATTTTCAGAGGCCTCACGGATCAATGTCACCAGCTGCCACGTCGAACGAAACTTAAGAGTTCTCAATTAAACAGTCCACGTTAAGACAAAGACATTTGCAATTACCAAGGTTGAAACTGCATTTTATTTTGTTTAAAACATCTTAATTTTTTTCAGGTAAGGTATATGGGAAAAATAAATGCCCTTCACATCATTTGCTTTAGTAAAAAGTATTTGCAGCCTTACATTTTTCTTGCCGTAGATGTCCTTCTTTTGGCCGAAGGAAAAGTTGTCATGTCCCATCTGCTTTTTATCACTGTGGAAAAATCAGATGAAAAGTTAACAATCACACAAAGACCCTGTTTCTATTTGTCTACATTTCCCTCATTCAGAAGCTTAGTGGTGCCCGTCACCTGTCACAAGAGAATTGTTGGAAGAGAAAAGCAAAACAAACTCTGCTGCATAAACAAATAACTTGCCTGAAAGTAAATTTTTGCAAATGCTACAAATGACCACTCAGCTGGTGTGTGACAGAGGGAGCAGTTAAGATGATGGAGCAGTACCTACAGAGATAAGTGGTTAATTGGGTGGTCTATCTCAGCAATAGATCTCATTATTGTAGCTCAGAGGGCTTTCTTATCAAGCCCAGGCACTCTAAAGAGCCACTAATGACACCGTCCACTCAGATAAACTAGAACTTAGCCACAGTGCTCACCAACTCACAGGAAATAGACGTTACCGGCTCAGTGGAAATGTTTGAACAACAAAATTTGACAAAAGAATGACAGCAGATTTCAATCAACGCTGTGTTTGAAACTTTACGACCAACATCCTGTGAAGCAGTGGCTGTCCAATGGGTGACAAGATCACGCTTTGGAAGCAGATGATTTAAAACACATGACAGATTTGCTAAAAATGGATGAAGAACTACCACTATTAAAAGCTGTCAGTCACAAGGATGGAGGCTAAACTTGAACACATGGAAGAAACAGATCTGAACGACACATATTGGAAGGTTAGAAAAACTTCTTAGTCACACACATAACACGAACTTTGGAAAACCAGCTGCAGTCCACCATCATGTTAGGCTATTTGCAGTTAAGGGGGATGTACTGACTATTGCAGAGTGATTTTAAGATATATATATATATATATATATATATATAAACAATTTTTACAGAATAATGTGAATGTAAGATGACTTATAATTTGTGTTTTCCCACTTGAATCACAAAGCTGAACAAAAATGGGTATACCTGGTTTTGTAGCTAGAGCTGAACGGGTTAGTGTCTGCTTGAGAGTCTCCACTAAACGGATTGGGGGAGCGTAGGTCTCCAGAACTCCCTGAACGCCCCTCGTTGCTGGTTTTGCGGCCTTCCTTCTTTCCCGTCACGCGTTCCAGTAGGCTGACCTTCTCCTTTTTCTCCCTCCTCTCTGCCCGGTCCCACAGCTGCCCATGCTCCCCCTCAAACGGGTTGCGGTTGCGTGGGAGCGTGGCATACTTCTGTGGCAGGGTGTCACTGATATCAGTGAAAGGGTCACTGTGTGCTTCACCGTCCTGGTATCCTGGCACCTCGCTCTGGGAACGCCTGTGAGGGCCACCTGTACTTCCCGAAAGGAAAGGAAAAAAAAAATCCCATCAACTAAAGCCGTAATAAAACAGAAAAACTCCCTTTAATAGAACTAATCATATTATTAAAAGGCTAATTAAGAGAGATTATTTGTGCTTGTTATATATGGGATAATCATGTAGGTTTTTTTTAAAGGCAAATATTTTGTTCCCATTAGGTACATTCATCAAGACAGTGTCCAGACATAGAAGTCTACAAGTCTACAGACTCAGCAGCTTTGATTTAGAAGGGTTGGTTGTTGTAATTGTATATATTTCTTTATGCCCTGCAACACCTGCAACTGCATTCATATCTTTAAAACGTTTAAAAGTTTCCATCCACTGAAATCTTAACAGAGAAGCACACATTATGATCAGACATGTCTGATCGTTATTCAGTACAAACTTACTTGAATGAATTTATATCAGCCTGACTTCAAGTCAGTATCTGACATGGAAAAGAAAAATGAATCTCAACCTTCTTCACTTTTCAAGACAGGGCAGTGAAAGAGAGAAGCCATCTGAAAATGTCAAAACTAAACATTTCTTTAATGGTAAAGCAAATTTCTATTAATGTCAACTTGTTTTACAGTGTGAGTCACATTTTTCAAACCAAATATGCAGGATCTTTGTCCTGTACTGTCTAAACTGTAGCCATCGTTTGCCTCAGGGACCGTCAGCACAACAAAAGTTAGCCAGACAAATGCCACATTTTTAAAAATGTGTCCTCATTTTAATCAGACAAAAATGCACAAAATACAATCTCTTAGAGTCAGAAAAAAAATCCAGATGGTACGAGTAAATTCCCGAAAAAGCTTCTTTTTCTAAAAGTTTTTTTTGTTTGTTTTGTCAGAGGGTTAAACCAAGATTAAAAAGCAGCTCATTTAAGCAGCACGATTCGACTGTGTTAACTAAAATACGTGTTTCTGACTCGTTCTGTTGGCACATTGACATTCATTATGTGCATTCCTGGTGCCATCGATGCCCTGCAGCGACTTTTACTTCTGGGATGTTGTGTTAATTTACTTACTTTGCTAAGCACTGCATCACACATTAGCAACTGGCTATCAACACAGTGGCCACTTTGAACCATGAGTCATTTATAAAAAAAAATAAAAAAATAGAAAGACAGGAAAAGAAAGGGAAAAATGAAAAGATAAGAAAAGAGTGAACTTCTACTTTAAATGGCTGGAGAGAGTTCAGGCTGCAGGTAGGGTGAAGTTGGATACGGAGTTAGCCGTCCTTAGGGGCGCCTCGCTAACAGTTTAGTAGGAAGACTTGAAGATGACACATGTAAAATTTACACAGAGTGTTTCAAATTGATACCACAGTCCAAATAAAAACAACAGAGAGAGTTCTTCCCCCCTCCCTCTCCTCTCCTTTGGTGTGTGTCACGCAGGTTGTCAGTTTGGACGGAGAACGTAGGACCATCAAAACTCACAATGGCAATCGAAGACAAATTTATCACAGCGAGTTGTTAAGCAAATAAATACAAATACATAGTATTTTTTCATGTTTGTGGTCAATCACTTTGGTCTAATAAAATCCTGATTTTATAACATAAAATCAGACATAATCATCATTTAAGTCTCAGCGTTTGTACAGTGAATTCTGCAGTACTTACATGTACTTACATGATTCCCCTTCCATACACGCATACTGGGACTAAATCTGTTCCATTAAGTGGTCAGATCAAACTCTTACTACAGATGGACTCAACTGTAACTAGTTAGGTGTACACGTGCAGGAGTCATTTGACTCCCAATCCCATTTTCTGGATCAGCGAGTTTGATTCTGAGAATATATTCTCAGTATTTTTTTTTCTTTTCTTCTGTCATGTAAACGTACTGACTAACTCAAACTAACTCAAGAACAAAAGTGGCAAATGAGAAGATGTTGCACCTGAAAGCTTTAGGTCGGTTTAGTGAAGGTTAGAAGCAGAAGTTAAGAAAAGGTCTTGTCATGGGATTGCTAGAAATGTTTTTAAACTTTTTTGCAGTATTCAAACCAATGCTGTATTTTATTTATCTAATGTTGGTTGCTACCTTCGTTATCCTACTTGTGTTTTGATAGTTGATATCTGTTATGTGGTTAAAGGAGAAATAAATTAAATGACTAGGCCCAAATTACAACCTGAATAATGTGGTTTATACACATATACTGTAAATATCTACAGAAATACTGTTTACAAAGCTGTAATTTCTACTGGCTTCTAATAATGGTTGCTATAGATAGCAACACTATGTGTTATTAACTGCAACAATGTGAAAAATCTAAAAAAAAAAAAAATGTACTTTTAACCAACTGCATCCCTGCTTTAACATACATTGTGCAAAAACAGCACAATTACTACTCTGTCATTGAGAATGAGGCTGTTCATCCTTGACATTTTTGAGATACTAGTTATCTGACTGTCTATCCTTGGGAAGATAAATATGAGAATGAAAATCATGAGTGATCTCACCTGATGAAGAAAAGTAAGTGTGGCTATTGTTTAAAAAAGAAGGAAAAATAAAGAAAGAAATAAGCAATCCCTCAGACATGTGTCACAGAGCATTTTAAGATGTGTACTACAAGCTGGAAAAGACAACGGGTTTTCAAACTGTGATAAAGACTTACCGCTCTCATCTATGGAGTTCATGGAGTCCAGTTTGGGTCGAAAATGGGTCCCAATGAGATCTGACATGGAATGGGCTGCAGAGAGTTTATGTGCTCCAGACAACAGCGGCCTCTTGACCTTTGGGTCTGGCTGGGGTTGCGGCTCCGGGGCGACCGACTGGCGACTGGGCTCTGACTCGCACACGGCAGAGCGAGGCAAGATGGCTGAAGACGTATCGCTGAAGCCACTGTCGTGTTTGCGACCTTTCATTTTGTCCTTAAGTTTGGAAAAAGGCGAGCGGGGCTTTTCCTTCATGGAGAGGTCGAACATGCTGGCCGTCATGTTGTTCCTCATGAACTGAATGCTGACTTGGATGCGACCTCGTTCTTTCCTCTTCTTCCCCGGCTTGGACTCCAAGGAATACCAGCTGAAAAGAAGAAGGAAGAAAGCTTATGTTGAGCAAATTCAATGACAAAATCTATAGAGCCGGATTAATACAAGTCTGCTCCAACAACAAATCCTCTTCACATAATTCATCATAATTCAGAAGGACATGTATTCAGAGACAGTGTGGTAAAAGTCTTTTCACAACCAACAATATGACAAATGGAGGGGGAGAAAAAAGCCAACTTTCTTTCTAATGTGTTGTACCTTCTTCTTTATGGGCACGACTTAAAAGGCAGATTTGAGCAGACTAATCCAAAAGCTATTTAAACTTTTTTTTTCTTTAAACACAAATGAGAACATTTATCATTCAAAGGATAAACATTATTCTTTGAAAACTGAACATAAGAAATATCCTCCTGAAGAATAATAAAAGGCCATTTCAGGCTGCATTTAGGCTCCTATTTGTTTAACCTCTCTGCTTTTTTAACTGGAAGTAATAGGATTTATGCCTTCGCTCTGAGCTAAATAAAGTGCCATTTGCACAAATCTGGCTTTTGTTCAGAAATGAAACGACAAGCAACTGGGAAACCGCAAAGCCACATCACAGGGCAACACAACTGTTCATACATGCTAATGAGACATATCCTCGGTGTTATAAAGCTCGTGACAGTGTCCAAAAGCAAGGAAAGACAGTTTATCCGCATTTTCTGTCTGCATTTTTCACATTATGGTGTGAGTTTTGGAGAGGACACTTCCCTACTTCAATCTTAGTGAGGTTTTGTCCACATAGGTAATATTCCTATATCTGCTGAAGTGAAATATCTTTACTTAACTCCATTTTAGCAAAATTACTAATCCTCCTTAATTTAAATAAAGATCTGTGGAGTCCCTTTAAGTACCACACAAAATTTTAGTAATCATCTGAATTGGCTATTGGCTCTTTATAAACGCAGCTGCAGAATTATCAACCGTCAAGCTCTTGACCCAGGAGCCCAGTCATGAAAGGCCTTGCTGGGTCCAATTCCCAGGCTGTGTGCCGAGCTCAGGCTGATCAGCAGCCACAGCATGCCGCTGCTGTGGGGTAGAGGCTGCACTTCACGTGTGTCTCAAGGCCAAGATAAACGTTCCTCCTGTGCTTGGAACCACAATTCTCCCACTCGGGCCCAGACCGCTGGGAACTTCCTCATAATCAACAAACACAGGTGTGCGATAATTATGGGCTGCCTGCTTAGATACCAAGACAGGCTTTCCTCCTCAATATGTCAGTAGAAAAACATTGTGGATAGGCTATGGCGAACACAGACCCACTGTGGACACAGCATCGAGGATCCTGGCATCACTGTCAAGCTTGGAAGCAGTGTGGGATTAGAGCAACAGGCAACATGGGTATATCCATTACAGAACTTCTGCTGAGAAGGTGCACAGCCTCAAGGTGCATCAGTTCAGACACCTAAATAAATAAAAGCCTTGCATGCTGATTATAACATATTGTATTTCTCTCAACTGATGGGCGAAGAGGAAATGTGCTAATGTCTTTCCATGCTGCAGTGAGGTAATTAACACCAGGTCCAATTTGGCTTTGCAGTTCCTGTTTGCTTAATGTAGGGTTAAAATGTGTGTGCTTGTATTGGACATGTAACGGACTCAAGTCTTTTAGAAACTTACTTCACAAGGGACAACAAACCATGTCTCAGCATGGGTTTACTGTAAGGTGGGTACACAGCCTGCAAAAGTTACATGATTATAAAAGGACTGACTCATTTAGGCACCCATTATTCTCCACCTATGAGCGATTTAGAGGAGAAGAACTAAATTCTCCAGAAAAAGACTAAGACTCAAACCCAAGCCTCTTAGGCTGTCGAGAAGAGCCACCATTCATTTTACACTTCTGACAGAGTAGTGACTAACAAGACATGTTTGGCCAGCTTCGCTAGTTTCAGTGAGACTGCAATAGTGCCAACCATGTCGGTGATTACGCTAAAAATAATCTCTCAACAATGTAGGCCAATTCATCGCTAAGCCTCAAACAATACAGTGCAAGCAAAATGGAAAAATGCAAGCTAAATCAATATGTGGTCACCAACGGAGCAAAAATGAGTTACCTCAACTTTAACAGTTTTGTCAGATAGTTTACAACAGACAAAGACAATTTTGTTTTTCAAACTATTTAAAAACAGATGTGTCTAATAAAATAATTTCTAAAACAAGTGAAGAAGACAATAAAGAACACTGTGGTGGTATTTAAATCATGTGGTGTAGGGCAGCTGGGTCATGAACTTATTTAAGAACAGAGGGCAGAATATAACACGCAAAGCACAGCACACTTCCCAGCACGTCCTAGTAAGGCAATAGCATGTGTAGTTAATGTGACCAAAAAAAAAAAAACTCCAAAAAAAGTTGGGTTTTTTTTTTTCTTTTTTGTCTGTGTTCTAATTCACTCATCACTAGACTACTTGGAAATATTTGATGGGACAGTACATCATGCACAGAGGTTATAGCCCTTGTGATGCTGATGACTCACTGATATCAACCATACCGGAAAACTCAAATCAATTAACTGCATGTAAAACAGCACTCCAAAACTAGTTAGTACTAATGAATCAGAATGCTCATTATCTTGATACTTCTTGCTTTCTTTTTTCCCCTCAAACAAGTCTTCCATCATTCTTGTGTTAATTAGAAAATTGTCTCAGGTGTCCTCTCAAAGGATAATACTATAACTTAAAGCACATCATTGCCTGTAGCATTCTTATCATTAAAATCTAAGCTGGCATATATTACCACTGTGGACAAGCCTTCTCATTCAGTTTGAGCAAGTATATGTTTCAAAACTTTTAGCAAAAGTAATTTATATCCATATCATTTTGATGCAAATAAAAATAAAGATTACAAAGTAATGTCTATATTTTACAGGTTTATACACATAACTCAGGTTAATTCGGCTTTAAAAACTTTGCTAACCTATGTCGGGCTGTTATGAACTTAGATTTGTGGCGTCTAGAACCTTCATAAGTACAGTACATAATCTAATACTTACTCGGTTTTCTTTCTTTCTTTGTTATCAAAGATTTTATTTAGGTTGATGGACCTCTGACCCAGGAATTTGTCCATCCCAACCAAGGACCGATGCATCACTATTAGGCAAAGCTCATAAACTTCAGGATTACCCTCCAGAAGTAGACCAGGTAATTCAAAGGAGGCTTCTTCTTTCCATACAGGGTTAACTGTTTTCTCTGCCACTGATGTAGAGTACTTTTCCTTGCCCAGCTGGATGATGGTGTAGGCATCATTGGTGGCATTTTTGCCTTTGGGTTGTAACCCGGTTGCTTGAAGAACAGTGGCTTGGACATGGGTTGGAAACCACTTCTGAGACTGCTCGCCCAGGGACATGTTCGATATTAACAGAAATCCATTTACGGCAAGTTTGATATCACCTATGTAGTTATTTGTTTTAGTGAGTGTTATGTGCAAAATCAATTATCATGATTTCTGTAGTTTTTTATCCTTGCCAGTGTGGTTTATGTGACAGCAGTTGCTATGGTTACAAGCAATGACAAGTCTGGCAAACTGAGCAAGCCTCATCTTCTATCAAATCACAGATGTCCAAGCCACTAATGATTCATCTGCAAACACAAAGAAAGAAACAGAGGAACATCAGTATCTTTCCCGGAACCAAAACATGACTCATGAGCAAATATAGCATTGATATTAAGCTAGTTAATTATTTAATCCAAATTTAATGGCAATCACTTGTATAAACTTGTAATTTTGAATTTATAAAGGGGGATGGAGACTAAAACATTCATTTGATTCGGCTATGATCTTTCTGTGGTGCGTGTATAAATATATTCACTTAAGATGGAGCATCAATGCAGCAATTGGTGATCTCACCTGATGACAAATTAATGAGTCACTCAAAGGGACGATAACACCGTTGTCTCACTTGTATTCGGATTCACAACAGACTAGAAATGTTGTGAATCTATATACAAGTCTTTAGATGGCACATCTGTACAGTGTCACTCTGCTGTATAATTAGGAGCCTATATAAACAGATACGTGAACTACAGCATATAAAGGTGTAATTTTCCTTTAAAAGTGTATCTTTGTACAGGTTGTTGTAATAAACCGATTGGGAAATTGATAACAATGATCAGATAATGTCGTCAAACACCTGCTATCCATCACCAAACTATAATTATAACATGAAGTTTTGCATCGACATATTTACTTAAAGTTACTGCATAACGTTAGCATTGAGCGGCTAGCTACTGAGCACACAAGAGTATCACACTCAGACAGGGCAGCTTACCTCGGTGTCATTTTCACGGACACTAAATGAATATTCAGCACTTTAGATCAACAGATAACCGCCTCCAGAACACATTCATGCGATAATCTCTGACGCTTAAACGCCAGCCACTATTACTTCTCGTTGTTGTTGCAGCAGTTAAGCCCTGCTGTCTCCGAGAGCGGGGAGCGTTACTTCCTACTTTGACGTCATTTCCTGCTAGTCCTGGTGAAAGGTCAAGACTAGCGTAAAAAAGTAGGTGGTTGCACGCGCGTAGTAATGTACACTAAAGTTCTTTTGTTTTTTCTCCCGGTGTTGTTTTAGTCTTATTTCATTATTGTTGTTGTTTTTAAATAAACTGTGGATATACATTTAAATTATATAAATAATAATAATTTAAAAAAATTTAATTTACCGATGTACAAAAAAGAAGATAAAAAAGAAGCAATTGACGTCGGTGTTGAGTTGTACACTTATAGGTAAGCGGTAATGGCGTACTATAAATTATTTAAGACAAGATACTCTTTTCTTTTTTGTATGTATGCCGACACAGTGTGCATGTGCTTGTACGTGCACTTGCTTGAGAGGGGAAAATCATACAAACATGGGGAAGTGCTTATTGTCTCATGAGTGGGACATGGAGGTGCAGATAAGGGGTTCACTTGAATGAACACAGACATGCTTGTCACCCCACTTGACAAGTGCATCTTAACCAAACACACCTGCCTATGTTGGTTTTATCATTCTGCTGCAACCACTGCAGTATGTACACACCACTGGCCTGAGGCTCAGACTGGGCCATCCATCAAACTGAGATTATACCTCTTATCTAGAGTACATCTCTGAATGAAATGCTAAGACTTAGTGAAATATTAGGCTGTACAAAAATCTGTCTGATAGGATTTAATACATTTGTGGATCTCTACCCCCATATTTTACATTAACCATTACATTAGGTGAATATTAAACTACAGTCTCCTTTTGTAACAAACTACAAAGGATGCTGATGTGCCAAAACGTG
This sequence comes from Rhadinocentrus ornatus, assembly GCA_037177495.1. Taxonomy (NCBI): domain Eukaryota; kingdom Metazoa; phylum Chordata; class Actinopteri; order Atheriniformes; family Melanotaeniidae; genus Rhadinocentrus; species Rhadinocentrus ornatus. Next base: position 8,034,461 of record JBAMHW010000018.1, read on the forward strand.
GGCCATATATCCCATTTAGTGTTACAAACTTCCTTCACAGTTAATCTAAAATTAATTTACTCATGCAGTATGTTTTTAGATTTAATAATTCAGACCTTCAAGACCATGTGAGCTCAACAAGCTTGTTACCTTCACTTAGTGAGCTATATTTTCATAGCTGCAAATATTCATATCCAAGGCTATTACATGTTTACAGTTGCTGCATTTCACTTAAGAGAAATACTCTAGATACCTTGTACCCATTTTAAATACATTAATCTGTAAATCAGTCTGACATCTCTGAGATCTTTGCCTCTGTTTAAAGTTTAGCCACATGTTAACAGAAGCAGTGTCAATGGGACAGTCATTATCAGATAGCTGAATGTGGTTGGCATTGCAATGGACTTTTTCATCCTCTCTGTTGTTATATAGGAAATTGCCTGATTTCACAAAACAGATTTTCTAATCCATGAAGAGTAGTTTACTACTTTTTCCATGCCCCCCCCCCCCCAAAAAAAATAAAATAAATTAAAAATAAATTAAAAAAAATCCCAACAAAATAGTTTTTCACAGCATCTTTACCAATAAATGACTCAAACTGAATGAAATTCCAAAGTGACATCTTGTAAGATTTGATTATCCTGAAGGACTCCTCTAAGGTGTATAGTGCTTTGCAGGGTCATATTCTGACAGCAAATAAAACTGGGAGTCTACTGAACTCTTTTTGACAACTGAAGATGAGATCTGATAAGGCTTCAGTCAGTGTATTCCCACCACACAGCTGCTGGTCGGCTTCCAAGTGTTAATGATTTATCCAGTCCCATCACTACACACATTCCTTTTCAGTAATGTTTTATGATCTGCTGTGGTTAGCAGTGTCAGGTTGAGTTAAATGAAATAACGAACAGAGGCATGCAGATAAACAACATGGGTCAAGACACTCTTCCTTAATTTGACAATAAGTCAAACATGTTCATATATTATCCTCTGTAGGAATATAACACCACAGTGCTTGTCCTCTGCGAGATAAAAACTTGAAAGACTACATTCCAGCATCACCTGTATTCTTTTATTAGTCTCCACTTGTAGAGAATACATCAGGTCATTAAAAAACAAAATATCTCGTCATAAACTAGCAAACTGTAACATAAAGATGCTGTCTACATTTGGAGGAAACTATCCTGAAGGTCATAAACTGTCCAGCATGTGAGTGAACCTTCTGTGGTCACATGTTGAACCACATTAGCCACGGCCCCTAACGGTCGCCATCTACTCCATGCACATGGTTCTGGTTTAGACTCCTTTCTTCAACACTATATAGGTTGTATTACATTTATTAAACACTTAAAAGTCCCTGGCTGTGAGGTTGTCCATCTGTTGAGGACAAGAGAAAGTATATGAAAAGGCATGAGGCACGGCGGGGAGAGTGGAAACAGTTGTGATGTCAGTGCAGGTCTTAATGTGGTGCAGGTCTAAGCTCTGGATGGATGACTGATTTAAAAGGTATAGCTTTTAGCTGAGAGAACGGTTAGATCACAGATGAATTTTAATCAAAAAAGAAGGAGAAAGGCACACAAATCACCTTTGCTTTGCTCTCAGGAATGTTTTTGTGCATGGCTTTGATATATAGGTGCAGATGTGCGACTGCAACATGACGAGAAGAGCTAAAAGGGGCCGCTAAGCTGGGGCAACATGTCAGCCTGGTGACTCCCTAAAGTTCTTGATTTCTACCTCATAACCTCAAAAAAGGTCAGTGAAGCTAACATGCAAAACACAGCATCCACTTATCACTGGTTTATACTGTCTGTGCATATTGTTTACTGACTTCTGTCTCTCTCTCTCTTTTTTAAATAAAAAAAGCAGGAAAAAAAAGCCTAGAGCATCTGCACAGAAAATTTGGATTTTGAGGCTTTTGCTTAAATCATGATTTATATATTTAAAAATTTCAACCTTGCAGATGTGCGATGTTAGCAGTGTCAGGTTGAGTTGAATGAAATAACGAGCAGACGCATGCAGATAAACAACATGGGTCAAGACACTCTTCCTTAATTTGACAATAAGTCAAACTTGTTCATATATTACCCTCTGTAGGAATATTACACAAAAGTTAAGTAATATAGTGTGGAATTAATTAAATAAATCAACTACAGGTTTATTTGTCTTATATGGGCTGCTCCTGAATGTCTGCCGCACCATGTGCAGCTCTCCACTCTAGCCATTGATTACTACAGGTGCCCTCATTCTTGATTTATCATGTAATGTTGTGCCAAGTTAAAACTTTGCTGAATTGTTGTTTTGGTTGTGCAAAACAGGACTTTGTATGTCAAGATGAGTGTTGGAATTCAGGGAAATGTTCTGTCCCATTTGCTTCCAGTATAACCCAAGCGATTGCTGTGAGAGTGTACATGGGGACTTCTTAGTTCCTGGTTTTCTGACCTCTGGACATCAGAACGGTAAAAAAAAACAAAAAACAGTATACCTAAGATACTTTTACTTATTGATAGTTAGCTATTTTCTTTAAAGAAAAGGAAAAATGGATAGCAGCTACACTATAGCCCCGTAGGCCTCAGAATCAGTACATTTTAACATGTACAGTTTAATGTCAGCAGCTCACTCTGGGGTCATGATCAACAGAGCAGGGGGAACAGGTGTCCACCCTGCACCAGTATGAAAAGACATGTGTATGCCCTGCAGTCAGCTCTGTACAGGATGAAATAATTCATCAGAACTGTGCAGAGGAGACATTGTGAGCCAAAGTTCAGAGGCATGCTAATGACAAGAGCATGTTTGCAGAGAAAAGGAAACCTGTCAGCTCTGAATGAATTGGGAATGGCAGAACAGAGGTTAGGCCATTGCACACTTCTAATATCTTTATGTAATCCGTGAAGAGGACTTGCAAATGTCTGAAAGAAATTGCTTGTTTTGTAGCACATGGTGCGTGCATTATGTTGTGCTTTTTTGGCTCTTGAAAACGCAGGGTAAGAATGTTTCACATTTCCATTCCCTTTAAATGCATTTCTACCTCCAGTCGAAAACATGGAAATATAGACAAATGTATTTTGCTAAACACAGCTTCCAGACACTTTTTTTCATAGCCAAAATAAAAAGCAACAGCATTTTACAGCAGAGTGGTATAACGTGATTTAAAGTAATGAATAAAAGTCTTTGCAAATTACCTTCTTTTTTCCAAAAAGGCAGCATTTATAATGAACTCTGATTTGCATAGCCAATACCTTCAATGTAGCAGTGATAGATTTACTGTATGTAAAAAAAACACACACTTGCATTTAAAAGAAAGTGGATTCAAAAACACAGAAATATGGCCGAGTAGTATTACTTGAGGTCCCCAGAAAAAAATGAGTAGGTTGTATCATTACGTTTACCAGTTTAGAGCGCTCGCAGCAGAATGCAATCATCTTATTACCAGTTTCTACAAGGATAAACATCCCACACAGCCACTCAGTCTGCATAGTTGTATAGCGATTTTCCTATATTAAGTCACAATTTTTTTCTTTTTCTACACACGTGTACACACATAATACAACATAGTAAGACTTGCAAACCGATTAGATAAAACTTCAGTAAATACTGTTTCACATGGGCTGAAAAGGACAAGCAATGAGCTGATTTTTAATTAGGTTGTAAATGCTATAGATACATGAGGGAGATAATGTGGTCATTAATGTACAATGAACCTGCTAATCTAATATCTGAATAATATAAAACCTTTCTGACTCCAGTAAGAAATACTGACACAGTACATTTGACCAGAACTGCTCTTACAACCATCATGTTTTAAACATCTTTTTACAGTTCACTTAAATTAGGCCAAGGACAGGGAATGATTTTCTTTTTGGAATCTGGCAGTGGATCTTAGCAGATCTCGTGATGAACACAGCAAGGAATGCCATCCTAAATATAACTATCCCATCCATGTCAACTGGAATCAGTCATTATAATGGGGAAAATAAAAACAAAAGCAAAAAACAATCATTTAGATAAAAACTTAATTACACTGCCTGGACAAAAAAAAAAGTCACCACCTGGATTGAATTAAGTAAATAGGTACAAGCCTCCTTTTGGATAATTACTGCATAGGCTATTATCTTTTAGCTGCCAACTAGTTATTTAACTCCAACTGATGCAATAAGTATCTTCTCATTTCTTAACCATGTGGTAAGACACATCCTGTGGTCATAGAAAAGATGTTAGTTTGTTTAAGAAGGATCAAAACATTGGCATCAAGCAGAGAAAACATCTAAGGAGATTGCAGAAACGACTAAATTTGGGTTAAGACCTGTCCAACGCATTATTAAAACTGGTAGCATATTGGGGAACCTCAAAAAAAATAGAATAAAAACACCATTAGAACTCAGGACTATGTTTAATAATGATATTAAGACCATTTCGACATGCACAATATGAAGGAAAATCAAGGGATTGGGACTGAACAGCTGTGTAGCCATAAGAAAACTACTAATCTGGGGCTAACTGGAGAAAAAAGCTTAATTTTGCTAGGGAGCATAAAGACTGGACTCTGGAGCGATGGAAGATGGTCATGTGGTCTGATGATTCCAGAGTCCTGTTTCAGAGTGATGGGAGCATTAGGGTAATAAGAGAGCCATACATCATGCCTAGTGTGCATACATCGGGCTCAAATAGTGAAAATGTGGTTCAGGGAGCATGAGTCATCATTTTTACGAAAGGATTGGCCACCACAGACTCAAGACCTGAATCCTATGGAGAATCTTTGAGACGTGCTGAAGAAGGCTTTGTGCAGTGATTGGACTCTCCCATCACAATACTAGATCTTGGTAAAAAAAAAAAAAAAAAAAAAAGCCACACTGGATGGAAATAAATCCTGTGCCTTTTTTTTTCTTGGCTAGGCAGCGTGTAACAAAATCGAAGGTAAATTACTTATTTAATAGATCATTAAAAACTGTGTTTCTATTAGTATCAGTTTATTGATATAACTTGTGTATTTATTCTCTCAGAATGAGTCATTAATGTCTACTTGCAGTGGTTCCACATTCATGGCAGCTGCCATATTTGTGCCACCATTTTACTACGGTGTCTCTAAATGGACAAACAACTTTCTTTTTTTGTGTGAAGTAGGAACCATCTGAGTTTTTGGATAAGTAATGTCTTTCAAGGCACATAGAAGAAGACAGCACACTTTTGAAATTGTTACCTGTTGTGAGGCCACTAGATTCACTCACAGATGAAAACATTTTGACCACTGATGGTCACTATCCATCCACAACTGTGCTTGACATTTGTAGCTTTTAGTAATTTCCCCCTGATAAAAGTCATGTAATTTTAGTTGCTTTTTAGATGTCCTGCTGTATAGATCATGATTCGTGTTTTGTATTGAAAGCCGCATAATATACCAACTTGTCCCACTTGAGGTAAATCCACTTTTCATACACTTAAGATTCAGACATGTTCATCACTAGCAGTCCAACCGGATTTTTCTTCTGAGGGTGAGTAAAATTTAAACACAGAGCAGTGATTATGTGATCTGTTTAAACAGCAATTGAAATAGATGGATGATAAGAGACAGTGCAGTTGGGAGTGTGGGGTTAGCTTAGCTGAATGTGCTAGAACAAGAATTTAGCTGTCTCATTTCTATTTAGTAAATTGTATTTCTATTATTGTCTTTGCATTGGCAGTAAATTGAAATCTGCTGACTGCCATTCTCACATGCTGATAGATTGTGTTTATTAGTGCAGTAAGCAGTCAGGTGGAAAAAGTGATGACTCAAAAGTTGAAGATGCAGAATTGTAATTATTTAAAAACTGATGCAAAAAAAATCCTAAAAGAAACCAACAAAAAAACAAACCTTGGCTTATTGCCCCAAATGTTTTCTTGAGCGCATGATGTCATGAAGGCCATAAATGAAAAGTTAATAATTTTCCATTTAGGGGAAATAAAGGCCAAAATAGATAACCTTTCTCTTCAGTGTTGCAAAGGCCAAGAAAGTGTGAGTTCCTATGACACATTTTATAGATTACAGTATGTATGACTTGTCAGATTAGATGATAGCTGCCATAATCTGCCATCTGACACCAGTGGCTTTTTTAGTATTTCTAAAGCAGTGTAATTATGAATGCTGTGACCTTACACATCTGAGAGAAAGACACAGAGTCCAAACGAAAACTTTCAAAAGGAAAAAGTCATTAATAACTTGCAATAGAAACAGGGTACTTCATCCCCACTCTGTGTGTGCTGCTTAGAGTCACGAGTGTCTGCTGAAGGTATCTGGTCAGTGTTCCCTGGAGTGCTTTCTCGCTCAGGTCAGACTGCTGCTCTGTCATCATCCCTCTTGTTGTTTGTCTTCTTCAGGACACAGCTGACACTGTGCTCAGTATATCTTCTGATGGCGCCATCCAGATGTTTTAAAGCCTTTAGCACCTCTCCCACCATTTTTACTTTTGTAGTGTAGTTTCTAAGTAAAAAGCAGAGAAATACTATATATTATATTTTTATATTAGTCCTAATCCTTCTGCGACTTGATGGCATATTGATAATTACTCTGTCAACGTGACAATAAAGGTCGAGGTGTATGATGGAGAAATGCTGAAGTATTGTCTAATTTCTGTGTCATATCAACCACAAAAGGTTACCCAGATGACATTAACCAGAGCCGACTCTGTGATTGGCAATTTGAGGCTCATGACCTTTTGTGATGTATACATTATGTACTGTACTGGGATTTCTTGGCATCACAATAGCTGGTTTTATTAAATGTCTTTATTTGTTGGAGTCTTTTTTTTAGCTATAAGGTGTGTAAGGCTTTTCTATTCAAGCCAGTGTTGTAAAAGCTGCCTACAGGAGGTTATTGCTCCTGTCTTCAAACACAAGCATCCTGGTAATAAGAAAGTTAATATAGCTAAAGAAAGCCATCTCGTTCATCAATGACAATGTGCATAAAAAATACCCAGTTTTGTTCCATTCTTGAAAATGTATGAAACAAGCTCAATCCGCATATGGAAATCACTTAAACGTGTTATTGATTCTGATAGCGACACTGTGCATTCTAAGCGCTTTCATCTGTTTGCAAATAGTTTCCTATTTTCAATTATGAATAATTCTAAAACCTCTCTAATGCTTGGAAAAAAGGTCACATTCAAACATGGCTTTTGCCACAAATATGCTATTTTCCAACAGAAAGGCCAATTTGATGCTCATCATGTGCCCTGCTGTACCTAAGCGCTGCCTAAAGAACATCAATGTAAAAGGGATTATGTATTCCTGTATTTTGCTAATCATTTATGAAATGCATAATTATCTCAGCTGCTTGTTGAGTGGATTAGGAATCATTGATTCTTTCTCTCACTGTGTATATATAGAGTCTACCTAACCCTGACAAACTCTCCAATAGAAACATTCTGGATAATGTGTATGCATATAGTTGGCAGAGCTGTACTCTGGTTCATATTTCATGCAATGTGAATGATTAATCCATGAAATGTGTGGGTGGGATGATTAACACAGACACCAGCACTGAAAATATGTTTGCTTTGAAACTCTGAATGTGATACAAACATGAAAGTATGAATAATTGGTAGAGAATGGGAGCCTGTGTAGATTTAGAACTCAGAAACGCAGTTTATGACTAATTGTGTTAAGTGAAAATGAAGTGCACTTTTGTTCCTGGGATAATTAGCTTTTAAATGTTGTGAGGGCGATTGTGCAGGCTCTCCTGGGCTCCACCGCTTTTGGAGTGAGCCCTCTAGCTCTCCCATGGGGTAGCAGCGCTCATTACATGCAGCCTGCAGGCCGGAGGAGAGGAGGGAAGGAAACACTTGTTAGGAGACCTCAGCAACAGCTCGTTCTGCTTGAAAAAAAGTGTTGCTCAGGCTAAAGCTAAAGGTTACGGTATCATGTTCAAACTTAATCAGAGTTGTTACTAGGAAACACTTCATTCAAGTCCCAGTTTTACACATTGCATACATTTTACACTTTCAATGAATTATGTTTAATTTGCTAAGTGTATGGGAATAATGTGCAGTTTTATAATTACATTGGGAAGACACTAAGGTTTTTTAACACTTTACTAGAAAGTATTTGCTTTTAAAGAAACTAGATCAACATCCCAAACGCTGTTATTCTGCTAAGTCATATTATTTTTAATGACAATTGGCTACAAGCATTAGCACCTTGTTAGTTTCATACAGTTTTTCTGCTGATGAGTTTCAACTTTTTCTTTGTTTATATGTTTTGTTTCTCTTAAATACATGCAGCATTTTTTAGTAAATGCAGTGAGAATTTTGATAATAAACAATCTGACCTATTTGAGAAGGTTTTTACCACTTATAAACACCTCAAAATAGTGTTTTATGTATAAATACTCACATTTACTGCATTATATCAATGTCCTCTTTGATGAAAGTTACATTTCACTCAACCTTTTTTTCTTTTTAAAAGAAAAAAAAATCTTTTATGTGTGTTAAATGTGCCGCTCAGCAGTGCCGGATAATTACAATAACTTTTTGAAAATGTCTTTAAATGTAACCAGAATCCATTCACATAAAAGGGGGAAATGTAGCCTCAGAAAGAGGCGAAGGAAAAAGAGGATTTAGGAAAAGGACAGGAGAGAATAGATGGCGGTGGGGAGACAGGGCGAGTAATTACTTGATGTAAAGGCCACAAACAGAGCTCCTGCTGTCGCTGAAAAATCAAATCTGTCAGCAATTAGAAGGAGGCCAAGCAGCACTTGTCAGTGGACAATGGGACAAGAAATGAGGGGGTTAGCAATTATTAGAGCTGATAGAGTACCTTTATTTATCTAAACAGCAGGTTAGTTGCCCAATGTCCCCCTTTGTCACTTGTTGCTTATATGAAAGGGGCACCACTTAATCCGAATAGTGTTCCTTGTGGCAACCAATGGGTATTATACCCGGGCCAAGAGCCGGAGAGGGCTGCTTTTCAGCGTAGGGAAGAATAATCCAGGGGTTGATCTCATGCTCTTGCAATGCTTCCTTTTACTCAAAGAGCTGATCAGGATCTCTCATGTTTGAAGCTATTTATCAGAAGTTTAGGTAGGAGGGGGTGCGGGGGAGGTCACCAGTCTAAAACATGTCCTTGGTTATCAAAGACTTCTGCTCCTTCAAGGGGCAAAATCCTGCAGGGTCTCTTGGAAGGGATTTGAAATGTGTGGGGCTTATTTTCCTTTAAAACCAACTCCAAATACAAATCACAGCATCAGCTCTGTGGTTCTCACAGAAATATAACAGCATCGTGTAAACAGGGAAGATGGTCCTTTGTTACTTTACTGGACGATGTGGAGAAATGTTAGTAAGTAGAGTTTCATGGGGACGTAGTGGTTGCTTAGAGTATAAACATCTCAATTAGTGTAATACTTAGTTTAATACTTTATCATTTGTGACGGGGAAAGAAAGGACATCATCTGAGCTTTTCACACTTAAAGAATGTGTTTACCCAAACTAAAGAGCAAAATTGTGACACAAATATCATAGTTTTTATTTTTATGGTAAATGTAATTGTTTAAAAGAGCACTTCATGCTCAATGTTTATTTATCGGAGACATTCTGTAATGTTTGCTTCTTGTCTTAATTTACCTGAAAATATCGGTGAAAAAAGTTGCCAAATACTTTGCAAATCTAATGTTTTGTCATGCCTGTTAAAAGATAAAATTCCTTCATGCAGTTAATTGCATTTGCATCTCTCAGGTGCTGAATGCAGAAGTTTTTACATCGAGCAATAAGAAGAGTTTATGTTTGACAAAGTCAGCCACAAAAAAAGGAAATTAAAAAAGAAAGTGCAGGAGCGACTGTGAATTATTAGATAGTTGAGTTTATGGTTATGTAGAAGAATCATACCCAAGAACTAAACTGTGTAATTTGCTGATGATGTGAATTCATTCAATTAATGACGTGTGTGTGTGTGTGTGTTTGTAATATTTCTGCGTTGAACTGTGAAAGTTAAGAGCTGGGAAACATCCACTGAAATGCGCAGTATCTTATAATGTGCTTGATAACTCTTGTGCTGACACGGGCTAATTTCCTCAAACATCCTTAACTGCATGGAAAGTGAATATCAGCTTCACTCTCAAATGCACTATTGTTCAATTAAAATTCAAATTGGAAATCTTTATTAACATTTCATCAAACTTTGAGAATAAGAAGAATTGGAGCAGCTATTTGAAGAATCGTTTTGATTAAGGAGGTTATAGTTCTTGGATTAAACTCTAAATATGCTTCAAATATTAAATAAAAATTAATATAAACAACTCCCATTTGCAGCATTGAGCATCTAAAATTGCCTGAAGAGCTAAGAGTCATTCCCAGTGTGTTTTGGTGAACTTAATGTAAAGTTATTACTCCATGTAGAGTCTTTTTTGTCTTTTTTTTTTTTGCATTATGTTGTAAAGAAGGGGATATTTGTGGTGATACAGTCTGATTGTCAATGTAGTATGCAGAGAGTAGTAAAGTATTGTCTTAAATATTCCTGTTTATATGGACTCCAGATGTGCTAAATATGAAATCCCATGAATCACTGGAGGCTGATTAACTCTCTACATTTGGCCGTTGAAAAATGCATAAGTACATCACTCATGGCTCAAAGCAGATTTCTAAAGATTACAGAGATGCATATTTTCTAAATAGTGGCAGGTTTTAATGTGGTTTACAGAGCGTGCACATGGGAGAGCGAGAAAGCAAGACTCATAAACCGGAGCCACCGACGGCCGATTCTTTAAGTCGACATGTAGGTATTTGCCTGTTCCTCACACATAAAAACATGTGCTGCTAAGATACATTACTTACAGAGCATGTGAAGGACTCATTTGTTGTCGTTCTTAAAGAAACTTAAAAGACTTTCACACTCAGTGATATCTATTTATAAGCCGTCAGCGTAAAGAAAAGATCTATTCATGCAGATATGAGTGTACAGTTTAAAATAAAAATGATATGAAAATTGCACTATTAAAAAAAAAGTCCCTGATTGGAGTTGAGGAAATCTGGTGGTCAGCAGAAACACATGAAAACATTGTTTCTTTTTTCTTCTAAATGCTTTCACAGCTTAAACAAATTTAATAAGACTTCTTTTGACTGACAGGAGAGCGCTCTCCCACAATGTCTTCTTTTTGCTCTCACATTCCTCGTAAGCAGCTGTGCAGCATTTTGAATGCAATGAAGGCTGGAAATCTGCGCTGCACACACACATGTGCACACACACTATCAACTTGGAACAAGTGAGACTTTTATGCAAGTTTCTGCAGGTCTGAATGTGCTACTTAGGATACATCTCTGAAGTTATTTTGCATCATTGAAAGTTTTTATACATTAGATTAGGTTTTAAATCTTTAAATTGATCATTGATTGTTTTATTTAAATCCATGAGCATTTCTTGGGCTGCTGGAAAGGAAGTGATGCGTTTAAATTTCCTGCAGCATGATTCTCTGCACAAAGCCATGCCTTATAGAAAACAAAGCACTGCTCATTTGTCTATACTTTCTTGATTGATAAACAACAGGAAAAACTTAAGAAATCTTTACTTTCCAGCTCTGCAATGCTGTGTCTAGTGCTAGTTATGTTTGTCAGGTTTCCCTCACTGAGTCAGAGGCACAGTGGAGGTCTGTGCAGGTGGCACGGCTGTCGAGCCCTGCAGGGGTTTTCTGCTTCCTTCTCCTCCTTCTCCACAGGTGCTTATTAGCACATATGAGCTGCCACATGTTCCCTGCCTGGCCACCGCCCGAGGGGGCAAAATCTTCCCCCATAATCTCCACAGCCTGACCAGGCCCTCACTCTCACTAACAGGGGCACATGGCGTAGCGTTTATGAAGCACAGCAGAAGTTATACCCTGCCGATTTCATTTTTTTTTTCTTCCTTCTCTTCCACGAACTCCGGGATAACCTTTGTAAGCATCTCCTCCTTTATTTCCATATTCCAAGTTTAAGGTCAGGATGAAAAGTGATTCTGATGCTGATAATATGAACATGGAGGAGATATCTGTTTTCAAAGGCTAAGAGTCACTCAGACGTTTTGTTGTAAGTGTTCTTCCTACAGATATCAAACAGCTCCGAGCTTGGCTATCAGTTGAAATGTTTTGCACCTGGTCTGCATGACAGAAACTCATTGTCATCTTAACAGCCCCCCACTATGTGAGACCTGTGAATGGTTCCGCTGTGTGTATGTGAGAGGGCAAGACGAGGGGCGGGGGCGCAGAGGGATAGGAGCTATCGTGTTTGAAGTGGGCATATGGCCGTCGCATTTGCATTTAATGCCCTTCAGATTACTTGTTTTAACTCGTGCTAAACACCTCACTCGGTTGGGGCTAATTTGATGAGGTCATGGTATGACCCTGTGACCCGCTCTTTCCATGTTCCCTAAGTGAAACCAGCTGAGTCACAGAGTGGGAGAAAGATGGAGAGGAGTGGGAAGGGACACAGCGTTGCGGCTGGACTGAGATGCACACACTTGTCAGCCTTGAGCGGCATGTTTTTGCTTCTCGGTAGAAACTTTACTGGTGCAGTCTTCTCCCACCCACTAAAGAGCTCTGGAGCCAAACAGCTCTTCTTCCAAGCAAAGCATCTAGTCAAAACACAATCAATAGATCCAGAAAGAATAATAAATGCTCCGGCTTCTTATCGCCCTGATTTCCACTTTGTAGATGTTTGCAGGAGAGGATATATACAGCCAACAGTGTGCGAGTGTGTGTGTGACCTGCAAGACCCCTATTAAGGCATTTATTTTCCTTTGCATGGCTATATTTTGTTTCATGTCTCTTTAAAAAAAGAAAAAAAAGGTTCAACAGCAACCTTTCTGATATGACTGATTATTATTCATTAATGATTCTGGGATATGTAAGTGTATCTTTGTGCAGTTTGGTGAAATTGTGATATAATATTTCGATTTTAAAAACAAGACAGCCATCTGCATGCGTAGACTGGCTTATTAAACTCCATACACACATGCAGACACACACACACACACACAGTCTTCTCAACATGAAAGGCCATCCGTAGGAAAAGTAAAAACCCTCTTATGGAATGTTAGTGAGGCCTGTTGAAGTACTGATCCACAGCGGCAAACCGGCTCCTTTTCTTCTGCTCCAGACTCAAGTGCTGTCCAGACTCCAGAGAATAGTCCCGTATGGTCTGAGGGGCTACATTTTCCTAACCTCCAAGGCCACCGCCGTGGAGGCGCCTCAAGAGAGGCTCTTTCGTGTCAAAGGGGGAAAGCCATTCAACTCAAGAATGGCCTCTGGCTTTTGATCAGTTCACAAGTTACAGTTTTGCAGAGGTCCTTTTTTCATGCAAATAGGAAATCTTCAAACACTGTGCGGAAATACATCTCTTTCGGATGTACCTTAATAGGTAGTGCTTTTAACATAGGAACTTTCACAGCCAAGGACTTGTTTGAAAGCCTCCTCAGAGTTAGTGAAAAGCACGCTCATCGCCCAGGTGGACACGGTTCCCTTTAAGAGATTCTCTGTGTCCCGAATTCCCTCCAGCCGTCGGCTTTGTGTCTTCACAGGAGAATACATTGACTCCCAATTAAGGGATTAGGAAAAAGATTATCAGAACCATTTTCAAAACACATAACATTTACAGGCTTTCCCACAGCACTTTGGATCACCAACCTCATTTTGGCACACTTAAACTTTATTGTTGTAGATGGAGCAGCTGTTTCTGAGCCCAAAGTGTTAGTGAGACTGTTGCTCTAAGGCTTGCAGCATCCAGGATAAACACTTTTCATTCCATTCTGACAAAAAGCTGATTTTTTTTAAAAATAATATTTGTTCATACATGATGTATACCTCTTGTTTGAATCCATAAATAGTCCTAATTTGAGAGACTGTTTGCAGTGTGGGGGTCATGTAAATACAGTAGGAGAGGTCTTTCCCAAGTGGGTTTAAATTCAAAGGTGTTGGAATGTCAGGTTTTATTTGGGGTGTCTCCGTGTTTCGTGTGTTTCACTTAACGTTTGAAAACAGCCAATTATGCTCCTATTAAAGTTCATGCTGCTGGAATATTGGGAAGAAGGAGGGTTGGGAGTGAAGGGCGAGGTGGGGTGGTGGTGGATGAAGGGGGGGTGGTGAACCAAACTCTCGTCAAGGTCATGTTCCAGTGGAAAGAGCCAACAATGCCAGCGCTAATCCCTCCTCCTCCACCGTTCTCTGACCCCATCCTGTGGCTTTCAGGACTCTGTAGTGGGAGAGGACAAGAGGCCCGACTTGTTCCTATACTCAGTCCAGCATTAAGCAGCCCAGAGCCCCTGGATTATCTGCCAATTAGCACCAATTGTGCCGGACGGCATTAACGTAATGTTCTATATTTTTTAATACCATTTAATTTTTGCTCCTCTTCTCTCTCCTCCTTCTTTTGGACCTAATCAAGATTTCCTTGCACTCTCTTTTGCCTTTTTCTCATTTAAAATAAAAGAGTTGGGGTTTAATTTGGCATTAAGCAGCGTAGAATATGCCTTGCCAGCAGAGCGTTTGTTGGAGGCAGAGAGTTAGCGGGGAAAACGGGGGGAGAGAAAGAGAAAAAGAGGGGAGAAAATCATTTTAGGGAAGATACTGTGAAGGACTTGTTTGAACAGGCCGTGAGCCTCAGTGTCCTGCTATATTAGCGGGGAAGTCAGCTTTGTGCTGGAATAACGTGTTGCCTCACCATTGTGCCCCCTATGGTGGAAGGGTTTGGTGGGTTTGGATTAGGAGACTCCATTACATTACCCTAATAACTGGATAAAGCCGCCTCATCCAGTGCAACTGATCCTCAAGTATTAGCGCTCATGGCTCGTTACAGCATTTCAGCAGCTGATCTGCAGACAGTTTATTTCTCATTATAACACTGATAGAAACACACAGCTGCAGAAGATGGTGTCTGAGCATGCCGTGATGTGCCTCTGTCTTTCATAGCAAATGTGTTATTCATAAGAGAATTTTATGAGTCGCTTTCCACTGATTTTAGATCCGAGTGGCAATAAACAAAGTCAGCCAACCTCCCTTCAATTTAGGAGGCAAAATGATAATCTTTAGTCTGCTATGAGGGGATTTCCACTGTAATAAATTCTATTTTACTTTGCTCATAATTGAGTCTGTACTGACTATAAAAGTAGCTCATCATTAAAAAGTGTGCTAGTTTCACACAGCTTATTTATACATCGTCTGCAGTGTTAGGGCATGTTGGAAGTTTGATAATGAGACCTGCTTTTTTTTTGTGATTATTTGTTTTTTTTTTGTTTTTTTCTTCCCCTCAAAATGGCTTCATTTACCCTACATAGGCGGAGTTGTTTTCGTACACCGCATGAGAGCAGAGGCTTCAAGAAAAAAAAGGAAGAGAAAAATAGAAAATGAGGTAAAAAGTGTGTAAGACGGCAGCAAACTGAGCGCTGAAAGCTATGAAGAATTTTTTATTAAAATGCAAAAATTTTGTCATTATACATCAAAGTGAATTGATGGAGAATGACCTTCATTACAATGTTTGAACATATTAAAAAAAAAAAAGGCACAGGCGCGAGAATGTGGCAGAGGAGCGAACAGATTACATATAAAGCCCTGCTTCTTTGATGTTAACTGTCCGGCCCAATTAAACCCGAGGACATGTGTAAATCCTGACACTTTCATGGATGGATCCACGTTGACTGTCTGCAGCAGCTACATACAAACCTATCCCTGAAATTTTGTCTAAATGAACTCACATTTTCTACAATATTTTTTTATCATATATTTTATTTAACAACTACATGTGACTGTAATAGTTTCTAGTTCAGAACGTATTCAGTTAATTTATTAAAAACCTTCAACATTTAGTGGTTAGCTAATTTCTGTATACAAACAAACTGCATTAAAAGCTTTAAATGAGTTCTGTAAACTCACAGTTTGTGGCTGCTGCATGGGAGGAGCTCAGGTGAGGCCAGAGGCCACTGGTCATTAGCAATCCAGTTTCCCTTCATAGTGTTAATATGAGGTCAGGCTGTGGACCAGAAATCCACAACCACAGCTGGCACATTCAGCGTCTCCACGGTTGCTGTTTTCTCTGGTGGAGCGAAAACAATCCGCCTGCTGTTCCCCCCCGGTCCGTCGGGGCTGACCTTGCCCTTGGGCCACAGCACCATACACCAACCCAGCTGTTGTCACTCTGCAGCCGCAGAAAAAGCACCGCTGCCTCGCCTGCCCTTCTCCCTTCTCGCTGGGACCTTTTTTCTTTTGCTGTGGGCCCTTCCTGCAGGTGTGCTAAGGTCCTGCCTCCCCCTGTTTGATTACAGCGCAGGCCAAACACCAGGGCTCTCCTCCGCCCCGGTCCTGCGGGTTTGGTTCGGGGCCTCCAAATGCCTTTTAGATCCCTAATCCTAAACACTTAAGCCCTTCCTGATGGGTTCAGCTCCAGGTCCCGGCGATTTAGGCAATCCAAATAGTGAGAGCACTGAGGGGTCGACTTCGGCCAAGTTGCCTTATGCCCTTTTTTTTTTCTTTTAATTCAGTGTATTAACCAGTTCCCACTGATTGAAAATCTACACATGCAGTTGTAAAAACAAAAGTGTCATTATTATATTAAGAACGTTACTCTACACTTCTTAAGACACTGCATCTGGTCCTCAAAGCTCATCCATATATTGTCTTTAATCTGGACTGTTTCTTGCCATGAATTCAAAATTGCTGTAAAATAAGAATTTAGATGAAACAACTTCAATCATCAAGTCAATCATAAACTAATATGACTTGTTTCTGAGTACTTTAAGAAGATATTAATGACATTTAAATAAAAAAGAAAGAGAGAGACTTTTCACTGAGTCTATATGCATGTTTGATGTTTCCCATTTTCCTTGTGCTGTTTTAGTAAACAGGGCTGTCCAGGCCTCCACCTGTTTCAGGGTGCTTGAGAAATGGACTTTTCCTAAAAAGTCTGTGACCCCTGACCCCTGCAAAGCAGGAAGGGGCTGCCAGCAGGCAAATGCCCTCCTGTGTGGCCAACTGCCATTTAACCCCATAATTGTTACAAGGCAGCTCCTGGCCCGTCTGAAAACTTGGTTTCCGGAAATCGCTCTTAAACAATCAAATAAACGCACATGCAGGGAATTCGTTATGCCTGAGGCATTAAGATGGAGCTTGTGATGCAGTTATTGCAGAATCGCTGGCTGGATTTGACACATTCGAAATCACACAAAATATAAATGAAATTTATGTGAGAAATAAAAGTGAGAAATATTAAAGATATTTCTATGTGAGTAAAAACAGCTCAGCTTTTCATGTCAGAATAGAAATATGTTGGATTTTGAAATTTTATTTGTGCAAACTTGTACACTAAACCAGCTTATAATTGAAAAAAGTGGGACAATCTTTTCTTTTAGGCATCTTTCAGCAGTTCAGATCGTTTTATTTTTGTTTGCTGTTGAATTACAGTCGGCTTTGGGTTGTATTGTAGATACAGTATCCACTTTACCTTTATCATGCAATGCTCTGGCCCATCAGCTTTCTGTGTGGTTGGCTGCACTTGGTTATTTTTTCCATCCCTGCACATTTGCTTTTTGCTCGGCACTCACCTCCAGACTCGGGCTTAGAGTGTTTCCCCAGCAGCCTTCCTGATAGCAGCAACGCTCGGTGATTGCTTCCCAGGATCAGAGCGGCATGCAGCACGAGCAGGCAGCTCAGCATACCACACATGCTGCAAGATCAAAGGTCATTCTTGGAAGCCCGGGATTATGGGGGAGGTAAAATTATATTTTTTATCCTTGTGCTTTGTTTTCAATCACCCTATCTGACCTGTTTCAACCTGCAATCCCACACCACTTCTCACAACGGCCCTTACGCTCATGTGTTAGTTTACAAGAGGGGCTGCGGAGGTGAAGGGGGGGGGGGGGGGGGGTTAGTTAATTTCCAAAAACAACAGACCGATTTGCTGCAGTTTGGAAGAGCCCCCGTCTGA
>JBAMHW010000018.1:8054480-8090954 GCA_037177495.1 Rhadinocentrus ornatus
ATATATATATATATATATATATATATATACACATAATAATAATAATTTTTTATTCTGATCCAGAAATAGCAGAATTGCCATTCACTTGTTGTCTTCCAGACACTGCTGCCATTGCCTGATGGCATCAAAATATTTGACATCCTATAATGGGATTGCATCCAGAATAATTCCTGTAACTACTCTTGACATAGGTGCCCCAAGTAAAATAAGTCTGTTTTGGCCATTGATGTGAATGAACTCTCTGTGAACCAGTTAAAAACAGATAAAGGAGAATGCGTTTCTTCTGCTCAAATCATTAGAATATTACTGAGTTACTGTTACTGTAGGCTCTGCTGAATACACTCTCGTCATTAATGTATTAATAAAAATGGAGAGACTCCCAAAGTATTTTCTAGTGAGTGGGATTGTACTTTAAATTGGTCTAAAATGATTTGTAGAGCAGTGGCTGTTTTTATTCTTTTTCTAAGATCGTTCATACCCCCCCCCATCCCCTCCCCCACTGTCAAACACAAACACCCATACACACAACACAATGCAGGTTCCTTTGAAAAGTTGCCTTCATTTGTGACAGTTTTTATTTGTTTATGTATTTGTGCTTATTAACCCCATGATATTTATTGAACAATTTCAAAAACCAGAAGCATAAATGTAGAAAATGTTATGGATTTTTAAATTAAGTTTAAGCATTCATAGTTTTTTTCTTCTTCTTCTTTTAAACAAATATTTATTGATTGGTTTGAGGTTCTGTGCTGTGTATATCAACACAAAGGAAGTAAACTCTTTTTTAATACCACATTTCTTTCTTTGATTTTTCTGCATTGTTGGTGAGGGGAATGAACAGACCTGAAAATCCTTCACATTAGCCCTATCTGACCGTACAGTAAACTCTGGGGAATAAATTAAGTCTTTTCTGAAGTGGGGTTCCCTGTAAAGACCTCAAAGGGTTTAAGAGCTCCAGTTTGTGGAGCACTGAAAGCACAAGTTTGATTTTCAGTATTATTTTCTGGAATCACAGTGGAGTCAGTCAGCAAATTAATAAGCACAGTAATAATTTAATGCATCTCACTACTCTTTGTTTAAATGGATTTGTAAACACATAATAAGGTCACCGACATCTTGTGTGTTTTAGTTTGTTTAAAGATATTAAATATGAGAAGTTTCAGAAGTGTTTTTATTGTTTTCATCATGCTCTGCAAACGACCAAGTGGGTCGGGTCATGGTCTTCTCACAGAGACCCATCTGTGGATTTCTACTACGTGCATTTTAACTTGCATGCAAGAAGTAATTTGAACCCATGTACTGAATGCTAAATAAATATAATACCTTCAAGTTAAAGTGATTTTTTAACATTTTTAGCTGATTTTTCCTTTAAAAACTGATTAAAACAAAAGTTTATTAAAGTACTATTATTGTCTTTATATTTTCTCATTACCTAAGTTGAAATAAAAAGCACTTGAGATATCAGTTCTTCTAATGATAAAACAAAAGATGGGGCTCCAGATTGCAAAATTATTGGGATAATTTTAATATCTAATAATATCTGCTAAAATGAACTGGTCTAAACAAAACAACTTTTATGACCACAGTCAATTTCTTTTAATAAACTGTAGCTGGATAGTAAAGACACTGTAAACACAAATGAGAAGCTGATAGGAATCTGTTATAAACCCAGCAGACAATTTCCTCTCCTCACCTCTGCCGGGAGCCGCAGTACCCACCGGGGCTGGAGGCATCCCACTGGGAGAGCCTCTCTGCGGTTATCATACTCCATCTAGTGGCTGTAGTGGGTTAAAGTGGCGAGGAGGTGGCGAGGAGTCAACTGCTCTCTCCACTAATGGTAATACAGTTTATAGATAGATGGATGGAAAAATATTTTGCTTTGACTGAAACTCAACTTTGCATGCATATGACTGTAAAATAAACATAATTTGATTAAATTTGATTGTGTGTTTGAAGATCTCAATAAGAACAGCCTTAAGACGCAACAGTCCAGTAGGTGCAAATTGAATTTGATTTAGGGAACAGAGAAAAAAGGAGGTGTTTAGACTGAAGCGGTACAAGGCTCGTATTACAGATATAAGGCCATAAGAATGTGTGAAAGCAATGCCCTCTAGATCCCCTCTTTTCACAACCCTATTATCCAATTGAAAACTGATCTTCAGCAAACTCCCATTGTGTGCCTCTCTCTGGGAATAAATGCACCAAAATTGATCTCAGGTCTCTGGAGTGGGCCTGTGGAGCTGGAGTTTACAGATGGGACCATTTTATTCACTTCTGGTGGCAATTTACAAACATGCAAAACTGAGGGCTCTCCAATGCAACCTGTGAGGCAAAAGCAGGAGTTCCACCTGCCTCCTAACCTTGTTGGAGCACAATTTTCCATAAAAAAAAAAAAAAAAAAAATGTGGCAATGACATTGTCAAAGAATGTATGTTAACAATTCATCTCGGTGTAGGGAGAATGCCTCGCAGAAAGAGCAGCCAGGCGGAGGATCTGCTAATGTATTGTGACTCCTGCTGTCAGCAGTTCAGCTCTACTCTCTCTTCTTGTAATTTCCAGCCATCTCCACTGCACTCATACCATTTCAAAAGGCTGCTTGCTATCACTCATGCTGAAGCAGTGGGAGCTCTTAACTGTTCGCTCTGGTTTTGATGTTTGTTTTTTTGTGTTGTTGTTGTCGTTTTTTTGTTGTATAAGAGCAAAAAGAAGGAGCTTTCAAAGCACCTGTGTGGCCCAGCTGAATTAAAGATGTTGCTGTTGAAAGGATAATCAGACAGTTTGGTGTAGTAAACTCCAGCATCCACTCTAAGACGTGTGAGATTGTTAGTTTTATAAAAATGAAACAAGAACCTGTAGGTATCTAAAGAGAAATAAACACCTCTAGAATCAACTTTGACCAAAAATGTAGCTACATAATGATACTTTGATTTAACTCCCTATCTGGTATTCAGAAGCACACACACAAACACACTCGCACAATTTATATTATTATATTATAAAGCACAAAGCTATTTGTGTGCACAGATAATTGTGGATCATAAACTAGAGCTCTTTTCTATAACAGCTTTAATTAGCATAAAATTATAATAAATAAATAATGCTTTAAGTAATACTTCGAAATGTAATTGTGAAGTACCGGGTGGGTTTAAACATGTTTATTGTACATTAACATAACACAGATGTCACAAACATTAGATTTTAATTATTAAAATAAACGGTTAGACGTTTTACATTTATTACACCATTATTCAGTTTGTTTATAATACATACATACATACAATGGTAGGGTCCATTACCTTTCAGACTTTAGCCATAGTAGCTCTCTAATTATAGCACATATCTTAACCCAGAAATTTACAATTTGTCAGATGAAATAATAATAAATAACCATATTTATTTGTCTTATAAACTTGAATGTCATTCAGGATAGTCTGTTGTGTATATATATATATATATAATTTTGATTTGACTGATATTGTTCAGATATGGATAAAAAGACATTAGGCTTTCATATAAAACTTAGTGATTAAATTAACATTTTAAAGTTGATATATAAATATATAAAAAAAGAAATATTTAATGTTTCAAATATTTCTAAACTTGGGGTTTATTTTTTATTTGTTTAAGGACATTATGAATTTATTAAAGTGGACAGAGGGTTCTGTAAAGAGGTGAGTCATTTTTAACATTATTTTTATTAATATATTTTAAAATGAAGAACTTGTAATTGAAGAAGCCAGCTGTTGTGTTGGTGTTGAACTTTTTTTTCTTTTTTAAATCAATTATTTACTCTAGAATGAATGAAATATAGGATAAAACAAGATCCCTTTCTGCTCTACAAACATATGTAGACCACTCTTCCTTGAGCAAGGATTAAAAATCTTCTTTGACCCCCACCCTACCTACTAATTTCCATCTTGCCCTTTAATCAAAGCCATTAAAGCAGATTTATCCTGTGTACCACACTGTTATGGTGGAAGCTGAGGCGCGTCTTCCATGCAGGTATGTAAAAGTTGTTCTTATTGCTGAAATTATGTCACAAGTCCTGTTATGTGTTGTATCATTACAGAAACTTTAGCTGTTTCCACCTATTTCCTGAACATTCTTCTAATCAAGCTTTAGTTTGACCACGTTTTCATTTGTCCAACCAGTGGATGAAGCAATTGGCAAAGGCAAAGCCCTCCATTCATTAGATTCTTTTAATGTGCATGTAAGCAGTTTTGCAAATAAACAAGCTGTTACATGGACAAGAGGAATCCCTGAGTCTGTGCTGTAAAACAGCAGGGACCACATTTCTAACTTGTGCCTTTTATCATATTAATCCCACGCAACGTCATTTTGCAGGTCCCAGAAAAGGACTTATAAATTGCCTCTAATAGGCTTCAAATCAAGCACTAATTAAAACTGCATTAACCTTAATGAATCAGAAAAATCGAGACCCAATATATTGGAGTTGTGTTTATACAAGAACTGGTTTCAATAATACATGACGTAAGCAGCTGTGTGGGATGAGCCCATTCAGACTAATGCAAACCTCCTGTGAGTGTGTATATCTAAACGTGTGTGTGTATCAGTGCGGTGTGTTTTTGGCCCTCGTCATCATTACCGGCCTTGTTAGAGGTTAACTTTAGCAACATTCAGACGTCTTTAGCACCGTGGAAGCAGACGGAGCCGCATGGTGCCAATCAGCGTCACAGGTGTTCATAATTGTCTGTCTAATTGCTTCATTACTGCTGAGGAGGCCTGAGCCCCCTTTTGCGCGGCCACCACATCTGGATTTTGGGAAGCCCTCTCCAGCTCCAATGAGAAGCCTCTCCTGAGTTTTAACATGTATCTGCTTGTTGCCGTGATTTCCCAGGAGCTCATCATTTATTTGTACGCCGTTTCTGCTTCAAACGCCTTTAATGGAAATTCCCATGGCTGAAAGGGGGGGGTGCTAGGGTGGAGCGCTCATGGCAATTTGTTGACGGGGACCTCTCATTTGTTTTGAATGAGTGGGAAAAGATGGGGGGGGGGAGAGAAAAACACATGCAAATGATGTCAGTGCAGTTGTCGCTCCAGTTCAGTACAAGGAGGTTTTTCCTCCCGCTGTCTGAGTGTTTTTCTGTTCCGTCCCAGTCACTCATATGGTTAGAAGACCCTCGAGATTTCCCTCAAGAGACCTGCTGTCCTAATGAATCAAGCCTCTCCAATGTGGGAAGGACCTAAGAGAGACAGACAGAGAGAGGAGGGGGAGACTGTGATTCTTTATTACTGAGACTTCATCAACCTGCCAAACTCACCAAAGATCCCACCTCACTTTTGTTATGTCAAGGTACTAACTAAAAGTAAACAATGACAAAAAAGTTACATCTTTAAGTTGTGAAACTGACATCATGTCTTTCTAATTACTCACTGTCTTGATTTGCAAAACTTCTCTCAACAAGGAAATGGGCAGCAGTCCAGGCTGAGGTCATCTGCGTTAATGAGACATGTAACGTGTCATTTACAGGAAGTAAAAATCTAAAATCTCCCCTCCATCAAATGAGATCCAGTACGCCTGTGTGAAACTGTACGAGAGGAGGACCAAGGCTCGACCTTAAACCTCCAGCCACCTTTGCCCACCCAGGCACAGGCTGTGTTATGTATCCATGCTCACGTCAAGCCTGGGCCTGCACGTCCCAATTAAGCCTCCGCCATATGGATTTCAACTGTGGGCTTTTAGCAGATGTTTGTCCACCCCATCGCTCAATTTGGCACACGGGGGATACGGTGTCACCTTTTGGGAGTTTTGGCGATTTCTGTCAGATTTTGATTATCAGTCCTCATTTCTTGAGGGGTGTTTTCCTAGAGGTAAAATTTTAGCCCAATGTGGCTGTTCTTTATACGTAAAAGTGGTCTACGTGGTTTGCGGTGCTGCTATTCAGTCATTGGAGTCTTTGCCAATAATTCCATACATATTATATTCATTATATTGCTGTTAATGAAAAGATCAAACATTTAAACAGAAGACTTCCTGTGCACCATCTGTCAGATGTCGATGGGCATGTCAGTACTTGATTCTCCCTGACAACCGAGCTACAGGCTGCTGCATCTCCAGTCAGGCATGCTAAAGTCCTCGGAGAGCTCGCTGGTGTTTCATGTAATGTCAGCACTAAACACATCATGCTAGTCTTGATTTGCATCTCGCTATACCACTCACTGATGCTCTGTGACTGCACAGGAATCCAGCTTCTATGACGTAAGTATGGCATAGCAGCTCACATCTTATGCACTGTACATCAAATTAAGTTGCCTGTAATTTCTCGCTTTTACCAGCTGTATTGTGTCCACCATCTCCCTAATTTAAATGTGGGGGTCAACATATCCTAACATTGTTTAAAATTGACTCCACGGCGAGTATTTCAAATCCAAGTAGTGAAATATTTCATGTTCTTTGCAGCTTATGTGCAATAGAGTTGGCAGCAGCACAATAGCAATTGGAAGTGATTTATTTTTTTAAAGCAATTAAATGCCTACTTGATCACTTTTTCTATTTTTTTCTGAGAAAAAGTGAGAATGTGGCAAGCAAATTAAAAGAGCACTCCATGACTAAACCTATCCCTCGGATTGGTGAAAGCATCGCAAACGAAACAGGAGCCAAACCTTCTTAATCTACGTCGCTACATTTGGGAGTTTGTGAGGAAACAATTCAGAAATGTGTTTTCTATTTCTGTTTACGCCCGATTATTAATTTCAATTTATGTAACTCCACTTACTTCCACAGTTTAATTAATGATGCTTGTTATCAGCTGTGTTTAAGAGGTAATGGACAATGCTGAATTTTGAGTGTTTACAGCGCTGAGGAAAAATCCTGCTGTACCTCTTTGTAATGGCCTGCCAGCAAACAAGAGATTAACAGTGTTTGTCACTCTTCCTGCAGCTGCGTTATAATGCAAAGCAAGAACGGGAGGGGGGTGGGACAGCATTAAGCACATAACTTTGAAATGGTGACTTGAAATAGCCACCATGGTCAGAAGAGCTGGCATGGCCTTCATCACCTAATCCATACCATAATTCCTGATCTAATTAGAGGAAGGCTCAGTGTTAGGCCGGCCATACAAGCAGGGAGAACACAGACACATCGCGTGCCCAGAAAAAGGAGGACAAAAGAAGTCAGTGGAACAGAAAGCGAGAGGAAGGTGTGGAACAAACAAACATAAAAAGTGAACACAACAGTAAACAAGACTGGCTGTGTTCACATCCTTAACCTACTCTAAATGATTACTGACTGTAGCGCACAACTTTTAAAGAGTTTGAATTTTACCAATCTTTTCAAGAAGGAGAAGCAAATATATTTCAATAACTTGTTTCAGCTGGGTAGTAGGGAGAATTTCCTATTTTTGCTATAGTTATTATGGCAAAGTGGACTAAACAATCTGGTCCACCAAAATATGGTATAGTAATATAGAAATATGTCAAAAAGCTTTGGCCCCAGTTTTGTTTGTATTACATGCATGCACAAAGATGCTAAATTAAATGTAAACATGACTTTTGTTTATTTGCACAAAAACTCAGCAGAGCACCATTTGTTCAGGTCCTTAAATTGATCATGTGTGTGAAACTATATATAATATACTAAAAGTGCAAGATGGGATACCATAGCCATGTCTCAATATTAATAAAGGTCAGATAAAAAAAATTAGACATCAACATTTGAGATGGGATTTATGGCTCTTTGAACGGAGCCGGATTTTGAAGAGCCATTCCTTTCATATAGCCATTCAAAAGACTGGCTCATTCTTACAATATCTTACAAAACGTCACAATATAAAATAATGACAAACAATCAAATTATGTACCCATATAAAATCTACTATACAAGATTTAAAAATTTATAGGAAAAATATAGATAAAAAGAATAAACCTGAGCAGTCAGTGCAAATTCTAGTAAATGTTTTGGGTAGAACTCACAGTATTTGTTTCCAAACAATAATCTCTGCCCATAGATGCCTCACATGAATAGAGTGTGTTGGACATCAGACTTCTATGATGTCACAAATGTGATGAAGGCAGTGTGGAAAATTTGTATATAAAAAGAATGGCTCATAAATTAATGGCTCACAGCTGTGACCCGGTCCCCATTGTTTACTTAAAAGAGACGTTCAAAAGAATTGATTCGTTCATGAACATCACATCTCTAATAAACATGAAACGTTTGAAGATTGGTCATGTGCCTTATTCCCAAGTAAACCTCTGCATAACTTTTTTGAGTAATCCTGTAAACAGACCAAAAAAATATATAACCCAAAAATGAGATGAAGCGACAAATCGGAATACTGTGTGCTGTAGTTGTGTGAAAGCGAGGGATGTTGACTACGGGCAGAGTCAGTATCTATAACTAATTTTTCACTCATAAATTGGCATTCAGCTTAAAAAAAACAACATGGACAACATCTTATTGGCTTTGTTGTATTCATTGTTTCAGGACCTTTGACATCTATTTCAGGCACCACTGCTGATTTAATCAACATTGTCAATTAGTTCTCCACTTTGTAATAGAGTAAAATAGAATTGAGTAAAATTTAAGATCAGAATAAGTATCTCATATGCTGTATACAAATTAACACTGAACTTTAACCTTGGATGTGTGAATTCAATCTAAACATTTGTATTCAATCACAGGATATTGGACAGAGCTTCACAGATTTGTGTCACAAAATGTAAATAATAAATAATTTTTCATTAATATTTGTGTGCCCAGCGTTATATAAAACAATAAAAGCTCAACATTGAACAGATGACAGATGACCATTTCTTAGTCAATTCATAAACACATTTTAAAAACCATTGTCAGCATCAACAGTCATGTAGTGGGACCAAATTTCTAGACATTAGCAAGCTACGATGGAGAAGTCATACCAAAACATTTTAGAAGAGCAACAGCCAATAGTCATATATTCTGACCATTTTTATATTAATATTTTTTTGAGCAGTGTGTATATATATATATATATATATATATGTATATATATATACTGTATATACTGCTATTTACTGCTACACAGCTATTTTTAACTTTTTTGTAATTGTTTTAGTTACACTTGAAAAACAACGCATGCTTAACATAAGAGTGCAAAAATGTGCTCTCAGATACTTGACTCCTTCTGGGCTCCGTGGAACATTACTCACACAGCAAGAACCCAAAATAAAAACCAAACTGTAACAAAGAACAGGAAAATGTAGGGTCACATATCTAATCTCTGTTTGTGAAACCTAATGTTTTCCCTTTCATCTGGACAAGATGAAGTCATTTAAAAAAGCTGGGCCTTGCTCGGCTTCAAAGAGTTTGAGGTCTCAGACTGGACACTTGCTGCAGGTGCAGTGTTGGAAACACTGATGCAACACCAGAAATGTTCAGCCCCATCCCATACAGGAGGATTTGGGTGGCGGGAGGGGTAGTACAGCACACGAGCACAGTGATGTCACCTCGTGCATCCACGTGGACAAGCATAAATTCAAATCTCCAATATTTGAAAACCTTTCAAAACTAAACTGCATAAAACCAAGTGGTGAGATAAGATACCTCCCCTGGGTACCCAGGTGAAAGTAATAAAAAATCACTCTGCTGCTTCTTCAGATACAGTAAGGCTATAGTAAGTTAGCTGGGGATTACGCTGTTAAATAGCCGAAGGCTGCACTTGTATCATCAGCCTGGATAACTGCACTATTGCGTACTACACAATCGTGCATTACCAGTAATATGGGCTGTAGTCTGAATTACATTCACAGGGAAGTCAGTAAACTCCCCTGTGATGTATCTTTGTAGGTTAAGAAATGAAATACACTGATCCACAAGTAAGATAGATGTGCTTACCAAGGTCAAGGAGGCTCCCCAGCGTAATTACATGACTACCAAACACAAAAGGCATTGTTATTGGACAAGTATAATGCTGCACATTACCAGAGCAACACAGCTGTTTCTATCAGCGAACATTAGCCTGGGAAGACATAGGGCGGGCATCAATTTAGCCTACTTATCTAAAGTCTCTAATTACTTGGTTTATTTGATAAACAGAACAAGGAGAATCCTTAAATGATTCTGCAAGATCCAAAGGGGATTAATTTCTTACTCCTTGAAAAAAAACAAAAAAAAAAACAAATCACTGGTAGAATCCCATATTTCACTCTTAATCACGCATTAATTAGGAGTAATAGGGCACCAGTTACACTTGGCATTTGGTGAGATTGGAGGGGGAAAAAAAGAGGCCTGCATTAGCCTCTCTAGAGGAGGAGGCGAGCACATCAGGCTAAGACAAAGACGCCACAATCAGACAGAACAGCAGGAAGTGTGAGTTGGTAGAATGAGGATCTGAGCCCCTCAGGCCCCAGTCCTACACAAAAGCGCGCCTTCCTCGGGCAAAAACTCTGCCTGGATACTTGTGATCAGGTAGTCTGGATGGAATATATTAAAACTATCATTTTAGTACAATTTTTTATAAAATAGTTTGAACATGTCATTACTGATGAAACTATCCCTGCTGGATAAAACTAAAAGCATTTAGACTTCGGAAAACATTCACCACCAGGACATCTCATCAGATTAACCTGTAGATTTCTCGTAAGAGTGATGAAGGTGCCCCATTTTGTAAAAGCATTTGAGATATTGTGGAAAGGGCTAAGAAGTAACCAGAGGAGACTTGAACTCTGGCAGGTTTAACTGGAAAAGAAAAGCACTCAGGGAGAAAGGCTTAGTCCAAAGCAGGGGCTAAACACCTTGGCTGTGTCTACATGCATGGACTAACTTAATGAATGTCCAATTAAGGTTTGTTTGAGTTGCACTATTTACAACCAGCTAACAAAAACAAAGCCAATATGCACCCGTTTGACAGTGTGGGCTCTCAAGCAAAATAAAGCCATTCTTCTTCTGCTTGTATTAGTAGTGGCAGTCATTTCTTTTTTACTTTAAAATGGGCCTGTAACAAGTTTGTTTTGAGGTTTGGTTGGATTTTTCCACTTGTGAGGCATCACATGGTAAGCTAGAAGCTTGTATTTAAAGCCACTAGTCAGTAATGTTTGCTTATTTTAATTAGCCAATAGGAAGAAAGAAACATTTTTTAAGCATTGAAGATAAAAAGCAAAAAAACTTCCTCTTTTTTAGCTTGTTCATATAAAGTTTGTACTTAAATATTACATCTGTTTAATATTAATTGAAGCCCCTTCTGCAAAAACTTAGCTGGAAATGTGGTTTAACAGAAGCATCTTTACAACACCTGAACCAAACAACTAAATATTTATTATGTCTTAACTCAAAATGTTTTGGTTGACTTTTTTTTTATCTAAGGTGAAAACTGTATCAAAGATTTATCAAAATGGGCTGTAAAATGTGTTTTGAAACCATTTTGCTCTCAGACTGTTTTCTGATTCCTCAAGCTTAAATAAAGAGGTAGCTTCTCAAGCAATCTTGGTCTTGTTTGTTTAGCGTAATTACTACTTGTCCTCCAATCCTGCTGGCCCAGATGATGCATGAAAATTACCATTCCCCTACTTCAATCAAAGCAGGGAAAAGAAAAGGGAGAATGGGGGGAACAGAGGCAAGGCAGATGGGAGGCGGTGAGAGAGCTCCCTCCCTGCATAACAAGAAAGGGCACTGTCTCTGATTAATTAGCTGGAGTTGGTAATCAGTTTAATAAGACTGAAGTTGATGGTGAGAGGTCCCCTTTGGCATACTGTTCAGGGCCTTCACTTTCTTCCACCAAGTAAACACGCAGTGTCTATTTACATAAACAGTTGTTTCTTTTTTGTGGGGGGCAGTTTTTCTTTCCAAACCGCCTGAAAGCCTAACACCACTGCTTAAGTCACTTCCAACAATGGCAGCAGGAATTGCAGACAAATTCATGAATCTTTCAACATATGAGAACTAATTAAATTGAGGTCTTTTTTTTACATGAATATAGTGTGAGGTACTCACTGGTCCTACGCACACAAAGAGGGTATAATTCAACGATTGAGTTCTGGCTTGATAGCATTTAGCCTTTTACCACGGTGAACTATACAGATGGCTGTGGTCCTTTTTTATTCCTTTCTTGCTTAATGGCAAACCTCATTATGGCAGCTATCACTGTATGGAGAGCAAGACGGGAATGATGGGTTTAAAGGCACACCGTGGAGGAATTTGGTACCTGTCTATTGCAAAACATGATACCTTCTGTGAGGTCAGATTATTTAGAGAATGTTGAAATTGATTTAGATGGCTACCAGAAAATACGGTCTTATTACAGAACATTAAAAAATACCTGCAAAATCAAGTCACTGCATTCTGTCAGTACTGTAAACAAGGATAGACCAACTACATTTTGCATTGACTGTTGGAAATTATTTTGGTATTTGCTTTTTTGCTTAGTATTAGACGTAATTTTTGGAAATTCTTTAAAGTGGCATTTCTGAATTTGGCAGATTTTCCCACCTTGGGGTCCCCCTATGAAGGTTTTTTCAGCATCCAGCTTGCATTCTGCCTTATGTAGTATTGCTTTAATGTGCTCCACACATTGGGGCTTTACAAAGCTGCATGTTTTGGTCACTTATATGTTATTCTCACTTGGGGGCAATATATGGGGTATGTGCTGCTTTTGGCTATCTTTGGCCCTTTAGCTTAGCTCCAGTGCAGATTATCCATTGCAGTTGTTTCCCTTTCTAACCTGCGCTTCTTAATTAGTAGAAATTTTTGTGGCTTTGTAATCTTTTTAATGAGATTGGTTGTTGTTTGTGACCCCCTCCAAACTCTTAATGACTTAAGCTAACTTCCAACTAATCAGCATTCAATTAAACACATAGTATCATCTCTGGAACATTTGCATTAGACAGATTTACATTAGAATTTGGTTGTCTGTGGGACCTAAGATATCAAACAGCCCTAACACAGCTCTCACGTGTGGCCAAATATGAAGCAAGTTGGCATTAAGACAAAACAGCAACATAAAAATCTCCAAATATCTTTGGATTAAAGTTACAGTGCAACACTAACAAAGATCTGCTAGAAAAATTTGTATTTTATGTTTCTGTTATTATCTGATCATTTTGCTAGATTAATTTTTGTTATGAATTTAGAATGAACCACTTATATCTTTTTGTGCATTAGGGCCATCTGCACGAGACAACGGACATATATATATGGTCATATTGAAAACTGTAGTTTTTTCATAATGCAATAGCAGGCAATGAGACATGACTCCACCTTATTAAAGAAGCAAATACATGGGGACGAATGATTCAAGAAGACAAGAGCAAATGTTGTGTGGCTTTTCCCAGATGGAAACTGCTGATGAAGAACAAAGGTCTATAGAATAATGCTGAGGCTGCTCTTTCTCCACAGGTAATTCAGCCGAGTGATATAGATGCAGATTGTTGTGAGATAGTGGAAGGATGGTATTTGAGATAGTTTCTGGCTTGACAGCTTGATGTCAGTAACTGTTTCATAGCTACTTTAAATAAAATAGATATAACATTTTAGTCTCTAAACTATAAGGAGGCCATAGTAAACTTTCTTTTTTGTCTTTTATTCTGCTTTTTTTTCAGGTAAATAAAAAATGTGCAACTTCACTGGTCACATGATTTGATTCGATTACGATTATCTTGTCAATGATTTGATTCAATGATGCGTCACTGTGTTGCATCCTCAATTTTCTTTATCACTGCACATTGCTACTTTCTTAATGAATAATTTAACTTTTTGTTTCTAATTATTTCAGAAATTAATTTGAATGGACTGATATTGACAAACATAAACATGTAAACACTGATATTTTCAGCTTGATTATTAAACTTTTTTTTTCCATTGCCGGACAATCAAGAAACATCTTTACTATACTGTGATGTTTTTTTTATTATCAAGGATGGTTAAGCAGCGCGCTAGTGGCAAGATTTCTTGCAGTAAAGCAGTATGTTTTGTCATTTCAGTCTTTGCGTAGTCTGTTCAGATAGAATATGGAAGTTAAGATGTTTTTCATGTTATCCTTTATGACCAGAAAAATTTGCTTGCAAGTATTCTCGTCAATTTGTTGAGGTAAACATATGTTGATGAACAAGGTCGTTTTAATCCCTTTAGTCCTTTTGCACATGCTAACCGCTAGCTTGCTGATGGTATTTTCTATAGACTTTAGCCTTAATCAGATCCATCAGATATCAGATAACATTTAATTTATGACAAAGTCAATCTGGTCATTTCAACCAATAATCATACTTTATAATGAAACGACAGACTGTCAGAGGTCAATATCACTTAATCAAAAAACCTAAACAACATTATGTGAGAAACGTTTGGATCCATATGGATCAAATGTTACACAAAACAACATAAAAGTTCAGCACAACACAGATGTTTCCATCATGTTCTAGCCACTCAACCAACTTCTTCACCCCAGCCAAAGAGGAACTGTGGATGAACACTCAGTTAATAACCTGCATAGTTTACATAGGTTTGTCTTAGAATCTAGCTTCTCTTTCAGACAAGTATTTACTAAAGCAGGTAAGGTAATTAAATTAGTGGTAACTACACCATTAATAAGTATAAATACATAATAATAATAATAATATTAAATAAATTTTCTTTGACTGCTTAGACAATACTAGCTAGAATATTTGTTAGTAATATTAGTTCAGTGTTTGTTTTATTTATGTATTTCAGGGGATTTGAGAAATGTGCTTTGAGTGAGTGAATATGCTTTCAATAGGGGTGTCAAACTCCAGTCCTCCAGGGCCGGTATCCTGCAGGTTTTTGTTATTTCCTGATCTAACATGCCTGACTGAAATTAATGTGTTATTGTAAAGAAGTTGACAAGAAGCTGTTGGATCCATTTGATTTCCTTCAGGTGTGTTGGAGCAAGGTAATAACTAAAACCTGCAGGAGAAAGGCCCTCGAGGACACCTGTGGTTTAGACAAACACGTTGAACATCTTGAGTTTGTTTAGGTCAGAACATTTTAACATCCATTCTAGTTAATCAATTTAATACATAAAATGGTATCAGTGCATTTAACCCCTCTCATATGTAAACGTGGCTCTAAAATTTCAACATCCATGTTCTTGGAAATTTGAGACTCTTATTCTGTAATTGTGTGTGTTGGGGGGGTTCAACTCAAACTGTACAGCGAACTTACCTTTGATCATGGAAATCAATTTTCTTCTCTGCTACAATCTGCCAGCCACCATTTCCACAATTTGTGAATTTATTGATTTATTTGGCATGGTTTGACAGTTAGCCAAATGGCTATTTTTCATATGCAGTTCCTGGAGATAAAAAAAAAAAAAAAAAACAGCAACAAAATAGCTAGATAAAATCTCACACGTACAAACAATGATAAAATAAAAGTAAATAAAAAAATGCTAATGACAGTGAACAGTCTAAAGAAAAAATGCTAAAAATACCAACTAATACTGCTGTTTGTCCCTGCACATATAAAAAGCTTTTTACAATTATAGTTTTCTTCACTCTGGTACACTTCAATCTATTAAGTGACCTTTCAGGAAAAAAAAAAAAAAGTTGCAGTCATGGCCGAGCAGTTTTTATCCGAAGAAAACTCTGAGGACCAAACTGGAGATAAGACAGCACCACATCACCACATGATGTTAATGATCATCCGCTGTTACAACACAAAGACAGTCAAGCAGCAGATAGAGCACAGAAATCATTTAAGCAGTGCTAAGTGGTCTATTGTCATACAAATGATAAATTATGCTTGGCAGAGGTTTTAAAGTCACTTTTGCAAAGCATCACCATTGTTTGCGGAGAGACAAGGTTTTAAGTTGTCAGAATGGAGGGAATTAGTCGGGAGAGTTTGGAGTTCCTTGGGGTTTGGACACAAATTATTTAGCTGCTCATCGGGTCTACCCAAACAACTGTCAGACAACATGGCAGCATCAGCGTTCATGCAGGACCGCACTGGTGAGTTAATAGTACACATAAATAATGATGTGGAATCAACACGGCAGCTTGTTTCAATGTCAGAGTTAAAGGTACAGTGTGTAGCTTTTTTGTTTTTTTGTTAGAAAAAATCCAGAATTGCTTTCATAAATACGCATTTTACCAAAGTCTAATCACAATCGCATCCAAATGAAAGCTTTCTCGTAGCTTAGAATTAGATGTTTATAAATACATAGGTGGCGGTTCACCCAACTGGAAGCTGCCATGTTGTATCGCCATCTTTGAATACAGTAGCCGAAAGGGGACAAACTTGTTAGCCTTGTGCGTTTACCTGCTAGTCCCCGCTGTTTCGGGGGGAGAGGGAGGGCGCAGGGGTGGTGTAAACAAGTAAAGATTACCGTGGATGATTCAGCTTGCCAGCTTACATTGAAATGGATCATTTACCAGATGGAGGCAGCGGATGAGGAGAGGGACTTCAAGGCTAACGTGAAGGTTTCAGGCTTTCTGCTGGATAGGTCAGTTAATGCAATCTAACAGTGAAGTTTATTTTTCCGTTATGTTAGAAACAGGGCAGGGTGGTCCAGCAACTACTTTATCCTCCCATTTAAGTCAGATCATTTACTGTTACTTGCTATATAAAACGCCAGAAACATCAGTTGTTACTCTTCACAGAAGTCATACCAGCAGGCGACCGTGTGCTTCTTTCAGACGTATTTTCCGAGAGCTTTCCCACTTGTGTTTCATATTTTATTTAATCTGATTTGTCAACGGGATGTGGGTAGTTGTCCTCCTTCTAGTCAGTGTGATTTAATCACCAGAACCGCAGCATTCAAACGCAAAAATATCTCTCAGATAATAATTATTTTCTATCAATACGCCGCCCACCTCCCTGGATGAATCAGCTGAAATACATATTAAACACAGAAAAATCTTACAAAACGGGATCTTCCTCCTGCAGCGCCGACAGTCCACTGCCCTGCTTTTACTCCCTCTTTCTCTCCCTTCATCAAGATGATCTCTGAGTCTGCAAGTCTCAAAAACCGATTCCATTCGATAACATTAGCTATTAGCAGTTGCTTAGTACTAAATACATGGAGGGCACGCTTGTAACTTATTGACATAAAAAATAATAATTATGTATCTTTCTGTTCCTCATCACCTGACGGGACACTCGAACTTCACATTTATGAATCTCCGCGGCTTCCATAGTCGTAATAACTCTCTTAAGCGGTGCGGCTCTAGTAGAGCACTACTCGGTTGCTTGTAATATATTGGCGCACCACTAGATGGGAGTAATTCTTACACACTGCGGCTTTAAGATATAACTCAATAATCTTCTTGATCACATTTATGTAAAGTCAGAGATAATTGGTGGGACATATGTTGGCTGTCTTAAATCATCTGTAGGAATTTCTTGTTGAAATACATGGGAATCATTCTTTTTAGCTATGTCTGCCACTGCAACTGTTACTAACATCACCTTCAAGAGACATTGTTGTACACTCTGGAAGGAGATGATATAACTGCATTTTATTCCAAAAGGAAAAAAAGCCTGCTCTCTTACATTTTTATCACTCATTGGTTGCAGATGTGTTCAAGAGCATCTGCTACTAGACAAACTTTGCTTAATTCACAGCCAATATGTATAATTGTCATGTTTCAAGGTAGGATTCAAGCTGAGAAGTGTTCAAAATATCAGAGTTCAGTTTATTCACAAAAGCTATCACGTCGAAGGTGGGATTCTGGAAACAGGAACACTCAGATTTGACGATGGACTGGTGACTGGTGGGTAAAGAATCCAGGCTTTTATTTGTAGAAGTGATGAAGTAGATGAGAAACAGATGTATTTAATGCTGTCAGGTGCAGCTGGAAGAAGAAGCCGAGCAAGACCGGGGAAGTGCAGGAGATTCCAGGGAAACAGGGTTGAACTGTCTCATGACAATATGTAAGTGACCTTTTTCAATGCAAATTTGTTTCCTAAAATACTTTAGTTATATTTTAACCTCAAAAGTCTTAATCACATTTTAAAAAATATATATATAAAGATCAGACCAATTTCAGACAGCTGAGAATAGTCAGAGATTATAGTGCAGGTCATGTTCCACCCACTTTTGGATTATGTTCAAATGCATTTTGTTACTGCTGTTTAGTTGCACTGTAATTATTGTATTAGTATTAATTGATCAATAACAACCGTGGCAGTTTTTCCCCCCTTCTAATCAAGTGTCTGTAATTACTGCTGTACAGTAGGTGGGTGTTCTTTATTTAGCCACTCGGCAGTAAATTACTACACAACAGGCTTCCTAGGACAAATCAAGGCAGTGGTAATTACGCGAATAAACACGAATAAATCCCCTCAGGCTCCTGTGTCCATTCATAAGATAAAAAAAAAAAAAGATTTAAGGTCCATCTTTGTGGAAAAAGGAACAGGTCAGTTAGGTGCATTCATACACATATATGCACAAATGAACATTTTATGTTGCACAAGTTAAACTGACTGATCAACAGTATTTTCTTCCCCTTTTTGCAGGTACTTGACCTGCTTAAGATGTCATTACATCTGCTGGGACTGTTAAATGGTTCCATAAAGAAATATGAAATATTCATTAACTTGGTTAATAATTCATTCAGATAAAATGGAATACGTGCTTTGTAGAATGAAGATGAATACAAAATGAGTGCATGCTCAGCATATTGTGCGTGGGAATGTTTCTGTTCCACGATAGCAAAAGAAGAAAATTAATTAAAAGTTCATTTAATTTTTTTGTCATACTAGTTGTACTAAATTATAAAACTGATGCCTTCCAAGCAGCTTTGAATTCAGAAAATATACGTAACCTACATTATATGGTATTAATTATAAAGCTAGTGCATTTGTAACTGTTTTTATTAATGATAATTGTTAGCTTGACCCATTTCCCTGTGCACTGCAAAGAACTTTGTACTTTGCTGCCTGAAAATTGGAACCATAACCTAAGTTTCTTTAGACTCTTTGTCTCAGATAATTCAGTTGCTGCTCCAGATGTCACGTCAAATGTGTCCCGACTTCTGTTAGTGTGCACAAGTTGCTTCAAATAACACCAAAGTGTTGACATATTCCCACACTGCCACAGTGCAGCGTTAACACCACTCATCCAAACACTGTCAAACTAATTTCCTCACACCACAGAGGCTCATTGTGGCTTTCAGATGAATCAATACCTCTTCTAATTATCAATTGTGACACCCATAATGACTCGGAGACTGTAGCTCTGAATAAATGACATGTCTTTTGTGTTATAATTCGGTGCATCTTGACAAACATGACCCATTAAACAACCCTGTGGCCTTTTTCAAGAGTGATGATTACACTAATTAAAACTGCTAAACATCTGAGAGGGGCTGCAGACGTGCCAGAATTAAACAGGTCATTAAATCTGCCAAGGAATATGTCAACATCCTCTCTGCCTGCCGCTCCCACAGTATCCCACTTTGGGAAGAAGGAGACAAAAATACGTAGTATCTAAAAATTATTACCCTTAAATAAGCCTTTTTCAAATGTAAAACAGCAACAGTATATTCTTTTTTTTACAGTACATGCACCATGAGATGAAAAATGCACCATATTAAAGAAAGATTAAAATGAAGCAGCAATTGTCTCATATTCCTAATACAGTGCTTTCGGATGCAACATTCAACCAGGGGGCTCAGCATTTGTGTTAGTGCGTTATTCATCGTGACCACTCTATCAGCCTCACTGACAATAGTGATACACAAACAGAGCAAAACTCCTCTGAGCTACGCTGAGGTGCTAGGTGTGAGCTGTTTTAAACACCGCTGGCCTTTATCAGCAGCATCTCAGGGAGCTCTCCTCTCGCTTAATCCTCTTCTCACCGGTGATAGCAGCAAGTGATAGTGCTGATGTCTCCTCACCACCGACACATGTTCCCTTTCATACAGCAGCAGCTATCCAGCCGCTTAATGGGATTGTTGTTGTTGCTTTTCTAAACCCCGCTTAACACAACAAATACTTTTCCTAGAAGTGGTTCGACTTGTGCCCAAGGAATTTGTTTTCGAGTTTCACAACAAATCATCCTGGGTCAGGGGGCTAAGACTGGCCTCCAGTAACAGACTGCTGAAAATGGCTCCTCAACATGACGAGAGGGAAAAGTGGATTTTCCAGCTTAAAAGCAGAATCATCTCTGCTCAAGGCATTATCCTGTGTTCAAAGAGATTAATAAAGTAAGATGGTATTGATACGCAGCTATGCTGCTCTTGGATCAGCTCTGATTGTGTCTGCTGACATCTTAAAGCTTTAAAAAGTGGCTACATGGGTTTTACATATGGAAAACACAAGCACGGATGTTATTGTTTTCCTTTGAGCTGATAAATGTGACATAATAGCAGCTAAAAAAGAACTGAATTAATCAGAAGTGACAAAATATTTATTAACTGTGCAAATATCCCACCTCTACCCAGAATTTCTCTGTATATAACTTCATACGCAATTCCATGAAACTTTCCAAGGTTTTCGAAGTTTTTGTCTTCTTTCGTCCCTGTAATGAAGCATCTCTGTCGTTTCCTTACTCCTCAGTCAAAATCTTTTTTTTTTTCATAGCAGCCATCAAAGCGAAGAAATCCCATGTTGTACTTTGATGTGCTTAACACAAATTTAACTTGCGTCCCATTACAGAGATAATTAATAGTTTAATTAGCAGCAATTTTCACCAACTAGCAGCTTTCCAGACATATGATACAAAGCGGTTTCTTTTTAATTCAGTGCATGTTCAACTCTCATCTAGGTTTCTTCAGCTCAGGTGTTATTTTTTTTTTTTTTAATCAAAATTACCTGCAAACTTTTCTCGCTGATGTGTTAATATTTTTTTCTTATACTGGTTCAGCCTGCACAGCAAAGCTATGAGAATAGGCCACCTCACCAGAGGACAAACTACTAAAATATGTGCAATGCAAACAACTTAGCTGGATTAATTTTAATTCTCATTACCTCAAAGCAAAGCAATCATTTTCTATAGTTTGAGAGAAAAAAATAGCAAGCATTACGAATAAAAGTAATTATCTTTCTGACGTTTTTTGCATGCGCTTTGCAATTAAGACTTTCTGGCATGTGAATGAGCATTTCAGAGGCGTGGGGTGGCTGCAGAGGCAAGCGCTGCAGATCTAAAAAGATCAAAGCAAAAGCAAATGGAATCTCTGGTTTTTAGGCACGTTTACAGATGCTGAAGAAAGCTCAGCTAACAATGAGCAGCGAATGTAGGCTTGAAGAAACAGCGCGTGCCTCTTGTTCAGCCTGAGAAACAATAGCATGTCTTCCAGCATGGGTGAGGGCCAACAGCAAAGCCTCTGTTTCAAACTTCCAGTTTACGACTGCTCACAACAGTTTACAGCAGCCAAATTTCATTTTCTGCTCCCAAATCCTATCGCACATTATCCTGTACATTGCATTAGAGCCCTAATCTTTTCTTTCTCTTCCTCTGAAGAAGAAAGGAGCGCCTTCATGATTAACCCACTTTACAGCAATAAATAAACGCATCATCCAGTAATGTACACCAGATTTAATTTGAAGGGAAAAAAAGTCCAGAGCGCTCAAATCACTGCAATGTAATGAAAAATAACACAATGCAGACACCAATGGGCGCCTTAGGAATTAATTTGAATGCTCCATCACCATCTAACCCCCCCTCTCTTTACTCTCTGTATTGGGTTTTTCTTAGCCAACAACCTGACCCCGCCCATCCCTCTGGTGGAAAGCCTTCAAAATATACAAAAAATAATAAAAAGGAAACAGAATCAGACCTCTATGGGAAAATAACACATTTTTTTTATTAAATTAAAAAAAAAAAAAAAAAAAAAGTTTTCTCGTTCCCCATGTTTGTCACATGTAACCCATGTTGCTTTTGGTTTCCCATCGTTTCTTTGCCTCAAACCTGCAACACAAACACACACACAAAATAAACATTAAACCACTAAAACCTCTTTAAATGTATTTTAGCTGTCAGCTTAAACCTCTGCATTAGCTACGATTCAAGGTGCAGCTAATTCTTGTAAATGTAGCTCCATCTAAACTGTGCTTGAACCCAGAACTTTGCACATGGCGGCTATGATGATGAACAAAAATGAGGAGAGAGATGGACGTCATACCCCCAAGCTATTTGCTTCTTCCTCTTCTGTGCTGCCCTCAGAGCTTCCTCTTCCTGTTTGTGCTGCACAAAGTCACGGCAATCAGCAGCTTGAGCAATTTTCACAGCCATCTTTTTTAGAGACAAAGTAAAAGACCATTAGAGAATGAACATCTATCTGTGGAAGAAATCTTGTCTGCTTTGCTCCTCAATGCACAGTAAAAACAGTATACAAATGCTGCACAATCCCACAGTATAGTAACTCTTACATGACAACATGTGGCATTAGGGTTAGCAGTTTAGCTGCAAGATACCTCAAAAACATACATCATATATACCCATGTAAACACAGGGTGTCCTATTCCAGTCTTCAGTACAGAATAAGGCTCTAATCAAGGCATTTTTTGGTCGATCATATGGTGGTTTACTAAGTAAAGCTCAATGCCAATTTTTGTTGCTTTTAGTAGGCTTCAGAACTCATTCAATGTACAATCAGCACATGGCTAATTAGCATAGACACATAACCAAAGCTATTCATCTTTAATTAAACAGTTTTGTCTCACTATTATCACTGAATCAGTGAGAGATGGAGGGGTAGTTTCAGAGACACAGCAGCATGTTCCAATATGATGCATGATGCGTTTAAGGACATTGTTGACTCTGTAATTTTCTGTATTTGTGTTTAAAAACAACTGAAAACTCATGCTGCTAATTATGCTAATTGTTAAATGGTTATATTTGTTTAATTTATTTTATTTATTTAACAGGACAGTGCATATTAACATTAAACCTGTAATATGCCAGATTTAGCCAAAGGCTAGTTTTCATCTGTTGTCTGTAATAAATACAGGGTAAGGATACAAGATAATAATAAAATGTTTCTGTGACCTTAATGTACATATTGTTGGTAGTTTGTAACTGTGGGCTGTTGGAAAATGAAGGAATCGAACTAAGACTCGGCTGATACTCAATAGTAAATGACTCAGGTCAGTATTGGCGACAACATATCTTGATTGGTACAACCATAGAGCGTGCACACATATACACACAACACAATTAGAAGGTAAACTCAGTTTAACTATTGACTTGTCTTACTTGTGTAAAGGAAAAGTTGATAGAAAACCTTATAAAAGTTTGTAGGTGTACAAAATAATGAAAATGAGGAAATATTCCAAGTGTAAAACATGAACAATGACAAATTTAGTTGCAACTGTCCTTTACATCCTGCTAGAGTTATTCAGGAACCTAAAAAGGGCTGTAGAAGGAGAGTTTCGTCTTGTTTTTTATCTTTGCCTCCGTGTTTGGGATCATCATGTTTCTAAAATCATGCTGGACCTTCATAATACTGTGTGTTGGATAGATGGGAAATGGTTAACTCTTACTATGTAAATTGCCTTTTTTAAAACCTTGTTCAAATCCCACGAAGCCCTTACAATGTGCTTACCATTCACCCATTTACACATTCATGCACTATAATGTGTCTTTTTATATGTTTATACCATTTATGCAGCACTTTCTTTTACAGTCCTACACAAGGAGCACATCAGGACTAATGTGACGTTCAGTGTCTTGTGCAAGAACACACAAATACATTGAAGTGCTGGGATTGAACCATCCACTCACCACTTGACACACCGTTGGATTTTTACATTATTAAGAAAACTTTAATAACTAGTTTGTTCTTTAATTTAGCTTTTAAGAAAAGGTGGTGAATATTTAGATTCCACTCAGCAGGGGGAAATTATTTTGCTGATGTTTAGTGAAAGAAAAAACATCTTAAAAGAACATTAAAAACAGCTCAAAATCAAACTTGTCTTGGGTGGCGCCAAGCCCAGGATGCAGGGACAGTGTAAAATAGGATTATAGAGGAACTTGTTCTGGTGTAACCTGTGGGAATGAGTGCACTAATAAATCATAAATATGTCATTTCTTGCTCTTAGAAACCATTCATTAAAGATTCTGTATGGCCTGTATTGCAAGTTCCAAATATTAGTTGAAACGGGGTATTTTCAGTTTGTAGTTACAGCTTATAACTATGCAAATTCCAAATGTTTTTGTATAAAAAGAAAAACCAATGGCCGTTTTAGGTCATTCTTTTATGGTCTTACACACAATTTCTTTTATTCTTGCTTAATTGGCAAATGAATGAACAAATTAAAGGAGTAGAAACATTGTTAACCATTTCGATCTTTATCTTCAAAACTAAAAATTTTGAATTGCGCCCCACCTCGTCACCAGTGTAAGAGACACAGAGATGCAGGAAGTCCTGAAATCAGAAGTGAAGAGAATGGCCGTGACTGCAAGAGGCAAACATTCAAATCCCACAGAAGACATGTGCATATTGTGAAGCAGAATAATCCCAATAACCCCAGTCACACAGAAGCTCTGGAAACAAAGGAAAAAAATCCTGCTGCTTCTTTCACTCCTGAGATAGGTTTATTATTCAAGCAAAGGCAAACTTTGATAAACAACTTGGAACAATTTCACCAAACCTTTGGGTAATTCTCTGTAATATACAGAGCACAATCAGGGGGGAGAAAAAGTCTTAAGGTAATGAAGAAATGTGCCACCACTGCGCCACTTGAAAAAAGAAAAGACAAGAAAAAGACCTGCTGGAAAAAAATGTTTCAATTATAATTAAGTGGGATAAACTTTATTAGAAAGACTGAAACGAAAATATCTCCTAATGCATGCTGGGATTAAGCAGGTCAGAGCGAGCAGGCAGGAAAAATTAAACTCTAAAGGCTTTTTATCACCATATTTCAGGAACCAAGGGTGTAAAATGTTCTAATTTGGGATACATTAAAAGCCATAAAGGTCTTTCAAAAAGATTAATGGTACTTTGCTTGGATTTAAGATAAGGGCTTCGGCTGGCTGCAAGTGCTGGGCTACGGCTGGGCCCTCAAGGCATTCATCTATACAGTCACTGGAAGATTTGTAAAAGCGTCTGAATAACCTGAAGCGTACATGCTATGACAGTTCCCCAGTTCTTTGCCATTTTAAATGTTTTAAATTCCTCAAATCATGTTTTCTCCTCTTTAAAAAAAAGAGTTACAATGGATGATTGCTTAAACATTTGCAGTAGATTTGAAAGCAGATAAAACCCTTCTGGGTGTTCCCTGCTCCTCGTTGGAGCGGTGTAGGTGCCAAATGCTGAGCATCTCCAATGCACGCTGAGATTATTAAGCATGCGGTTATTAAATTTGTTGACAAATCCTCACACAGCTCCTGCTCTTTGCATCTCCAAGAAGAAGAAAAACGGGCTCATTTTGTGAGGAAATCAAATGAATGCATGATGCTAAATGGTTTCATTTGGAGATTTACAGACACAGCTTTTTCTTTTTTCTTACACAAGGATTATCCACATTAACCAGCTCTCCTGTTGGGATGCATCTGAAAAAGTCTTCTTGAAAATATGCCTTCTAAACATTCCTAAAGCAAAATTAAAATCTACCTCTATGGACCTCCTTTTCCCCCTTTTTTAAATTCACAACATAGTCTTTATCATATTTAATGCATTAAAAGGTCTTTAATTTTCCTCTTTCTTTTTAAATTTTTTTTTATCAGTTTAGTCTACTCGCCAATTGTCTTTACTGAGGCTCAACATTAATGTCAACCAAGTTACCTAGGAGACAGAACAGATCAAAGAGACAAAAAACCCCTCAAATGTCTGATTAATCAAGCCTGCAAACAGCTTATTTCTTTTAGCCTGCATGCAAGTATGAAAATGAGATTC
This sequence comes from Rhadinocentrus ornatus, assembly GCA_037177495.1. Lineage (NCBI taxonomy): Eukaryota > Metazoa > Chordata > Actinopteri > Atheriniformes > Melanotaeniidae > Rhadinocentrus > Rhadinocentrus ornatus. The sequence continues at coordinate 8,080,209 of JBAMHW010000018.1, forward strand.
CGAGAGCAGTACATTGTGCAGATTTGTTCATTCTTATCTGAACAAAGCCAGCGGCAGCTTATTTCATGGATCACTGGCACTGTCAGCGCTGTGGCGCCGAGCAGGTGACGGCTCCTCTTTCTGTGGCGAGAACAAAATTAGCAAAAAGTCGGCACAAATTAGCCTCTCATATTTTCAGTAATATGACATTATTTTTCATTTACTTTTTTGATCCACTTTTCAGGATTTTTTTTTTCCTCCCTCTCCCCCTTGCCATCTTAGTGCCAAATCCTTTCACATCAGAGGCTGGTGGAAAAATAAGAATGGGAGTACAAAGCAGGAATAAAGGGAAGAGACAGGAAACCTGCATTCTTTGTTTATGTGGCACCTAAAAAGCATTTCTTCCCACTCCACCACAAATTAATGTACAATTAAGTGTCCATCACGGGTATGTTTCTGTGCAGTATTCTTCTCTCTTGTGTGGCCCTGCTAAAAACAAGGTTTATTCAGAGGATTAATTCTCTGACCTTTGGAAGATTTGAAGGCAAAAAAAAAAAAAATCATCCTGCACAATGCTGGCACTGCAGCAGCAGCAGCTTAGGGCCGATGGGGAGTGGAGGGGGGGTTAAGTCAATAGGACCGTTTTCTGTTCATTCATGTTTGGGTCGTCAAGGAGATTCAAGTGGAGACCTAAACATGACGCCATGACAAGAAGGAAGAAAGATAGCAGCGCTGCTGTGCAAACTATGCATAAGACAGATCAAGTCCATTTGAGAAACATTTTTACACTTTTTCCTTTTGTGTGTCTGTCTTATTGCATCATCTCAGGCATTTGATAAATGAGTAGCAAAAACAGTGTGGCAATTAATGTGCAGAAAGACAATGGCTGAATGAAAGATAAGAAAAACGCATCTCCATGTGGATAAAGTGTTAAAGCTCCTATTAACAATATGAAATAAATGATGGCTTTAAGAAAGAAATGGCCTTAAAACCCATTCATAAATTTCCTATCCAGGAAGCCACTTCCAATTAAAACGTGTGAGAGGTGGATTAACAAGGGCTATATGGCTTTGCCTCGCTAAATCACCTCCCCGAGCTGCTCTGCTGCATTTGACGTGTAAACGATTAATGACCAGCCTAATTCCTTTATCACACTACCTTAATGCCTAAATAATGTGGCCTTAGTCAACTTTGGAAAGCAGGGCTATATAAGAAAGGAATGAATATCAGATTAAGCAGCTTGTGTGTTATTTCAGCATAATTTCTTGGGAGCAAGGCAGAGGGGAGAGGAAAAATGTGTCTCTGGCTGCAAAGCCTCAGTGTTGCAGGATCATGAGGAGGGTCAAAAGACCAAAGGGTCAATCAATACCACCCGTATCGTATTCAGAGAGGAAGGAGTACAAAGTTTGTTCAGTTAGTCCATTTGGAATCGCTAAAGTAGAGTAATGGATCAGAGTTCTTAAAGAATAATCTGGAGAAAACACTCAGATCTTTGGGCTTATTTTGCTGGTTTTTCTTTCCCAGTTAACATGCAGGTTGTTAAATACATTAAATGTTCAAGTTTCAAACTCTCACAGAGGCTTTAAAATAGAAACAAATCAAAATATTTGACACAAAGAAGAAGAAAGAATGAAATTCAGTATTATTGTTTTATAGCAACATAATTAAAATGTTTTCTAAATTGATGCAAATTATTATTATTAGAATTATTATAAGAAAATTTTAATCAGTCTTTCAGAAGAATTAATAAAAGGGAAGTAGTTGCAGTTTGATCCACTCTTACAACTTATTCATTTTCATTATTTACTGCCTCCTCTTTTAATCGGCGTATAAATACCAAAAAAATAAAAAAAAGAGGACTGGTCATCACATTTTAATGAAACGATTCTACAAACTGCTTTTTCCAAAGCTTCAATTCAAAAACATTTAAGAGAAGATAATACGATTTAAGACACTCTTGTGCATTCATTTTAAATATCTGTGTTTAAGTTAATGAAATAATAGATGGCTCATGAATCAGCAAAGCATTTATTGACTTAATTATAATGAAATAACTTGACATACAAACAGATTATATTTTGTAAGCTTTCTGCTTTTTTGTAAACCTTTAACATGTAAAGTTTTGCTTGCACTACAAACATGTTGCTAGAAACTACAGCTTTTCATTAGAATTAGCAGAAATCAATTATTTCTTCTGAAATTGCACAGTAGAGAAGTAGAAATAATCAAAGCACCTTAAATCTGCATTAATTTGCCCAACTTGAGCTAATTTTTATTGTTAGATTCCTATGCTTGCCAGACAAGAAACTGAGTAATGGAAGAACTTTTGCTGGGTCTTTAATGCTCATTCATTACTTGCATAATGACCATTGTAATATTACATTAGAAAGCAGCAACATCCCAGTCAATGATTTAATTCAGTTCATTTATCACACAGAGAAGGTAACATTCAGTACAAATCCAATGAAAGAAAATCAGCTTCAATCTGGTTTAAAATTGACAGCTACATAAGAACCATAAGTAATGCAACAGGCACCTTCATGCTACTTAGTCCCCAAAAAGTTTCTCAGTTTATGTGCGTGGGCTTCATAAGAGCTTTCAGCAGTCTCGCCTCCACTTTGACAAATAGAATCTCATGGTGAGTAAAAAAGAAAGCCACTTCAGGGAAGAGCAGGCGTGGCTCATCTTTCTATTCTAGTAATCTGATGCTAGATACACATGTCATGTCATCTTCAGGGAATAGACACACACACAAGCGCACAATTAAAGAAAAAGTTAGCCTGCTTTATGCACATGCCATTATCTTGCCTCTTCTGAGTAGGGTAGGCTTATTAGCAAGCTTTGAACTCACACTTACAATAATATGCCATCAACAGTTTTATAAGCTAATTAGAAAAAACAGTTTAATTAATGAGTGACTGGCAATAAAATGGCAATCATGAAAAAGGAAACTGAGGGTGCTAAGCTTCCACTACCACCAATTAAGGCCTAATTACAAACAAATTATATATGTGTTTTGCTGTGGGCTTTAATATAAAAATGGCTTTAATTAAAAGAGAAAACATGCTAATTAATTAAACAGCACACAAATCTACATTGAAAAGTATGCTTTGTCTATCAAGTAATTAATGAAATACAATAATCCAAATGAGATTCCCAGGCATTTGATAAAAGCTTAGTACCCATTTCAAAATCCATTTCAAAATTAATGGGCGAACATTTAATGTGAGTCATCCGGAGATACAATAAAAGTTCATTCAGTGATAAATTGCTTATGCTGAAAGAAAATAAATTAAACAAAGAGGAGAGTTTCCCTAAACTCTCTACAAGGTGGCCCGGGGGGGCTTGCAGGGGAGATGGAGTCAGACTCCTGCTCTGATGTGGGGCGGGAAAAGTCAGAATCTGATAAAAGCCCACTTTCCACAAAAGCTCTGCTCATTAATTTTTCGATTACAAACACGGGGCACGGCAGGGAGAAGGTGGTGAGAAGAAAAAAGGTGTTAAATAACATAAATATCATGAAACCCTCTTAGTTCAGCTCTTTGTTTCAACTAAGCCACCATGTCTCCTCTGACAAAATGCTGCAGCACCTTTGTTTCACAGCATTTCAGCGAGGCTTTCCAAAGGGTAGATTTCAAGGACAGTGGGGCTTTTCCTTTCAGCTGCTGCTTCTATTGAAATATGAGCTTCAACATAATGAGGGATAATATAACCATCCGCATGTTCAAAAGCCACGGAAATAGCTTCAGTTATTACATATCCATGTGGGCAATTGTTGTACAGTCTATTAGGAGGGACCAATTTTTAAATAGTTTAATTAATCGGGTTAATCTTGGACAAATCAGTCTACAGAAAGGTCCAGCCACTGGGTCATGAATAAACCTACCAGTATAATACAGTAGTTTAACAGACATTTCATAGAACCAGAAGAACTTCAGACTAACCAGCCAGGACAAAAACAACAGTATTTAAACTTAACCCTGATGTTGTTGGAATCAGCTAAAAGGCTATAAAGACCTGAACAAGTTCAGGTTTTTAGAGGGGAAAGCAAGCTTTTGATACATTAATGAGGTCAACTGGTTGTCATTCATATCCTCGAGATATCCAGGTAGTCATCTGAATGAATGTTCAGTTATCCAAATAATTGCTGTATAAATCATGACACTAGAAATTTAACACCGAATATGTGTGAAACCTGTCTGTGTCCTTCATATTGGAAGTTTTTTTTTTGTTAAAGCGTCTCTTAATAGATTATGTTTTTAATGGTAATGGAACTGTAGTGGTTGTGATAAGTCCTGAGGTGGAACCCTAAGCAACTCACCATTGTCTGGAAATGTACTCGTGCTGTACATGACGCTGCTAACAATTTCAATCTGTCACTCTGCTCAATAACAGAAATGTTTAGTGTTGAATCTATTATGAATCGATTAGACAATAACTGCAACATTTTGACAATAATTCTAATAATTTAAAAAAATCAATATCTACTATCTGTACGCGTCTTTAACATTGCGCATAAATGAGGCATAACGATACACATATTAACACCATGAAGTGGATTAGGTCATGTTATTGATGGCAGATTTACTTATTGCATAGTGTTTTGTACAGTTGTGATTATAGACTCTGTTTCTGAGGGACATTTCTTTACTATTTCTTTTAAACTTGAATCATTCTTTTAGTAGTAGTAGTAGTAGTAGTATGTTGGTGTACATTCCTGGTCATCCAGGTTATAGTCGCTGTAAACGGTTAAATTAAGTCAACTGGACTTTTGGTTCTTGGTTCTTGAAGACGTTTCATCTGAAAGGCCTCTGAAGAAGCCTGAAGAGAACTGAAGAAGACTTTCAGACGAGAGGTGAAACATCGTTAGCGACCAAGAAATAAAAGTCCAGTTGCCTTAATTCAAACACTTACAAATATTGGTAGTGATTTACTAGTTCAATCTCAAATTTGCACAGGTGAACGATATGGAGCCTCCTGTCAGGTTTTGAGCAGCTTATAATGTGTGTGTCCATCACTAAGGCAGCTTCTATTTTAACAGGGTTCTGTTTCCTCTAAAGCTTTTGAAAAGAAATCTAAACAGGATCAGCTAACAATTTTATATTAAAAAACCTTATTTGCAAGGTTTACAGGAATATATTAAAGTGTGTTGTCTAACCAGTGCAGATAGTATTAATATTTTATTACCTTAAAGAAAATGTAATTTCTTTGGAACATCTTTGGAGGTGTTAAAACTAAAGATGTCTACATGAAATAATCTAAAACAAAAGTTTTTAACCATGGGAAATAAGAATAAAAAAAAAACCTTAAACTGCAGTAACAAAGCCGAGAGCCTAAGAAGTTTGAAGGATGAAAGAGCAGAGGCTTCAAAATAGGCTTTTAATCTAATTATTCTAATTACTGAGATTTGGAAAAATTAAAGAAAAAAGAAAGTAGAGCAAATGGAAATCATTAATTGATTTGTGAGAGCAGAAAACAACAGAAATAAACATTTTTCTCTTATAAAAGGAAAATTCTGACAGCTAGCTTTCTGTTTCCCTTTTATTTCCCTTTGCTTTGAGGAGATAAGTGGGAAACTGTTAGATTGAGGATGTAAATACGTTGAAACATTTGTCATCCAAGATGTACCAGTTTTTCTTTACAGAACAATGCCTAGAGGGACAAACAGGCCTCGTTACTTCTTCATAGCTGTCGAAATGCTTTTGCATTTTTAATAAAAAGGAAACCTGCTTCTATTCTTCTCGTGAAAAGCCTGCCGTGATCACGTCTTGCTGTTATGACCGTAAACAAATTAAACATCTAAGCCATTCTAAACCAAATGAGCCACTCTGTTATAACCTTGAAATTGATTCTGGCCACAACGGAGATTATTGATCCTCTAAATGTTGTGTCACTGTTCTGTCAAATGTGAACAGGATCAGTGTAAACAAACATTGCTTTAAATGCAATCTACATTACAAGCATCATTTAAGATATACTTTAATCCTTTCTAACTCATGCAGAATCCTCCAAACTTTTTTTTTTTTTTAAGCTTTTGGCTCCTTTTCTACTTTTCTATATATTGTATGTGGGACTGCCTTTCTTTGAACACAAAAGTAAACATAAACGACTCCTGCATCATTTTGGTTTCAGGGATTTGAAAATGGTCAATTTCTTACTTCTATGAAATGAAGTTATCACTGCTCGACAATGAGTCGCGGCTGCCAAACTGCTGTCACGTCTCATCATGGTTCTGGCAAGACACAAGGCAGGTGCCAGGGAGGCGAGAACCTCAGCTCAGACTAAAACCAATCCACCGGTGCTGTAAGAGGCTTTCTGAAAGTACAGCCCAGGTGCCACTCACAAGAGCTTCCATTCAACTCCCCCGTATTTCACCAATCTGGTTGCAGTTAAGATGGGAATATGGAAGGACTCTGAAGCTGCAGACCAACGTTACATGTTGGAGTTACCAAACCATGTATGACATACCAGTTCAGTGAATTGGACAATGGTGGGTTTTTTTTTTAAGATCACTCTCTCAAGAATGTGATTACTTAGAATATGAATGAAGTAAAGAAATATCATGTAAATATACATTCTGTAAGAAGGTCTCTTTAAGGCTACGTATTGTTTGTGTGTTGTTGCATGTCTTGAATGTTCTATTCTATTCTACAGTCATTTGGCAGACGCTTTTATCCAAAGAGACTTACATCTGAGAGTAAGAACACAAGCAAGAATTAAAACAGGAGGGACGTCATCATTAAGTAGTAGTCAGACGGATGTGAGTCCAGTTGGACCCAGGTGCTGTCCAAGTGGATAAAGACTCTGTGGAACGGACTGAGTTTGGTAGATCGTTCCACCACTGGGGAACAACAGAGGAAAAGAGTATAGGTACAGATTTTGCGCCGCATTGTGGTGGGAGCACTAGGTGTCTTCACTGGCAGAGCGTAACTGTCGAGTGGGAGTGTAGCTCTGGATTAAGGAAGGAAAGTAAACATAATGTCTGACTTTTCAAAAGTTATAGATGTTTTTATATACTTTCTGAGGCATCACTGTATTGTCAGGGAGAGAACAAAACAGGAAGAGGTTATTTAAAGTGATCCTGGATCTAGAAGTAAAAGTTTTATCCCTTTTTCTCACAGTGTTAAATGACTCGCGAGGAACACCCAGCTAAATCTTCATAAGAAACCAAAGGTTAGTTTCAAAATAAAATAAAAAAATAAAATAAAACTGGGTAAAACTTGAATCGGAAATTTGGTATAATAAAATAAAACACCCAGTCATATTATTGGGAAGGGGTGCAAAGGAACAATGAAAAGGTTGGAGCACATCAGCTGTTTAACTTTCATGGCTAAGCTTTAGTATTCAGCATACAGACTTGTGAGTATTACTGAATTAAATTGCTGTCATAAAATGAATTATGGAGCCATCTGGACACCAATTCTAAAAATGTTGGGACAAAAGCCTGCAGTCTCTTAATTTATAGCTGTATCAATCAGTACATGATATGACCGAAGAAATGAATCTGCTGCCTGAATCCAAACAAAATGACTTTTACACTGTTCACTTCCTGCACAACTTTTCTTGAGCTAGCCCTACAATGTTGTGCCCTTTTCTAGAAGACAACATCGTAGAAATAGCTGTTTAGAAAGAAAACTGCAGTGAGTCCAGTCCTGAGATGCCAGTATAAAGGCTTATGTTGTGGTGCTGACATCACAATTTGCTTGCATCCTGAGTAGTGCAACAACCGCAGTTGCAACTTTACCCTCCCAAATAACTAAAGAAGCCGTTAAACAGACAAAAAGCTGATAACAGAGAATAACCACAAGGGATATCTTGTACAGCTGTACGGTTTGCTATTCCATACAGTACATAATTGTTGCTGTTTTTGGTCATCTGGAAGAAACGTAATACACAAGAGCTGAGAAGGGGTACCTAAATATTTATTCAATAAATTTACTCTCCTACTGTGCTTGTAGACTGGGACAAGTAGATCAATAGCAACTGTAGCTCCACTTTACTGTGCACATACTGACCGAGACGACTGGATAAATTAAGAATCTTCACCTTGTTAAAAACTGCATAACAAAGTGCAATAAATTCACACTTCTGACCATCCTACCAAAAGCAGTAGCAGCTACTGAGTATTGTAATATTACTCTCTGCTATGGAAAATACACTTAAATGCTTTGAAGTACTAACTTACACCTACAATATCATCAAAGAATATTGTAGATTTTTGTGTTTATGTTGAGAAACACAGAAAATATTTTTAAAACGCAAAAATAAATAAATAAATAAAAATTAAGTACATTTCAAATGACAGTATTATCTGAACTGGTGGCCCCTCCCATTTTCGCAACTCTTCTGAAATCCCAGCCTGGCAGTAAAACCTGAGTCTGCACTACGTTCCATCTTTGTGTTGCTGCCATTATAAAATGTAAACGCTCACATGCTGTAAGCAGCAAGCATCATAAAACAAAGAAGTTTAACTTTGATTTTCAAAGTGCAACTATTCTCTTGGTGGAAAAGTAACACCACCACTATGTGTCTTTAAACTACGGTTATATGTGTGTGTGTGTGTGGGCTACATTTTATGCTAAATTAGTTTCAAACCACTTGATCCTTGATGCCTGCCAAGGCGGTTAGTTACAAAACTTCAGGCAGTGCATTTAGGGACATGTACACTTCAAAGGTATGAAACTCTTACCTGGAGAATGATTTAACAGTTGGCTTGAAAGCAATGTACCCTTCATTAAAAGGCAGAGCCAAAAGTCCTTTAGACACTGCAGCACTTCAAAACTAAGGGGAGGGCTTTCCATTAACTCAATGGAAAAGGGCTGCAGGACTGAATGGTGGATGTCTGCATGTTTTTGTTCCTCTATGTCTTTGCTGAAGAAATGGCCACGGATCCATTAGCCTGATTTGTCACAGAGGGAGCACCCCAAAGATCTCTTATCAGCTCTACGTACCTCTCGAGTGGCGAGTCTGTCGCTCATCTCCTCCGCCTTTGCAATGTCCCCTTCAGCTATAGCCCTCTCTATGCTCTTTTCTAGGCCGGACTGCAGAAGAGGGGGAAGAAAAAAAAATTCAGATTTTTTTTTTTTTATTATTTGAAATAGGGGGTAGAGAGAGGAAAAAAAAATCAAAGAGTAACTTCAAAAGTCCCCAGGGCCTTATTTTTAATATGATTGCCATTACTACAAATATGTAGATTTTGCTTCACAAATGAAAACCTTTTTGATTTGATATTAGTGAGGAAATCTTAGAAATGCTACAGGAGATTACCAAACATAAATGTGCTTCTTTAATTACACATTTCCATTCCAGACCTAGGCGGAGAAAAAGAGGGGGGGGGGGGGGGGGGGGGGCAGCCTTCAGTTACTGATGGCAAGCTAGTTCTGCTTTGGTGAGCCCATAGGACAGATTTTCTCACATTTCTCCAGCCTTCCCAAAATTTCATTAGGGTAAGGAAATACACAAAAAAAAGGCTGTAATTATTAATTAGCTCCCTTTAATGTATTTCTGAGTCATCGCATAAGTAACAGAACATAAGGTTTACAATTAAACAAATTAGGGAATTATCTTCCCTGTAACTCCCAAACAAAACTCAAGCTGAAATCATCGTTCTATATGACTAGAAATTGTGCTTTGGGTTACTGAATAGCAGCTGTCAGTAGATGAATTATGACATCAGGCCAGTGGTAGCTATGATATATTTATAGTTCTCCCTCAAACGACTATATGAAAGTCTGGCCAATATTAAAATAAAATTAATTATAAGGATCTGCATTTGAGGAATGAATGAGTCCCTCATTATGATGATGTGACAAGTTCTGTTTCATTCAGCTTAATCATTTCTTTTATCCCCCTCATAGTTGCTCAATTCAAAATGAGGCAAAATCAGCAAAAACTCAATTTTATGCTGCTCTGAGATAAACTAAGCACAAAATACTCCAAAATAATCATTAAAGGGATTTCAAATTGAAATGAGAACAGTCCCCATTCACTGGGTCAGTTATAATGTTCTTTAAGCTTGCAAATGTTTTACGTCCTGGCAATTTGCAAGCGTTTGCAGAAAATGTTCATTTCTCCTTAAGTGGAGAAATGCTTTCCAATAAAAGAAAGTTTAGCTTTGAGTTTTTAATTATGAATTCTATCAAAGTAGTTGTATGTATCCATTTATTATATAACTATTGCTTTAAATGTTTCAGCTACAGTCAAAGAACATGTGCAAGTCTAACACTGTGATCTTTTGTGAAGAAACATTTAAATTTCTATTATGCGTTTTCTTGGGTAAAAACCCACATCTCACCTTAATCTTAACCATACCAGAAAGGAGATTCATCCTAATCTTATCACTAAACGTGGCTGAGCATAATCCCTAATATTCTTCTCTCCGTCAGGTTGACTTACTACAAAGGGTTCTTCTAATTCGGATGTCATATCACATAAAACAATGAGACGATACAGTGGCGCCGAGACACAAAGGATGTGGAGGTGTTACTAACAGCTACGACAGACGCAGAATTCAACTTCAGAAGATAGGTTGGAAGGAAATCTTTGTTACCTTCGGAGAGGGTTTGGAGCATGCAGGCGGGTGAAATCGATCATTTACACCAAAATACTGCGTAAGCTCATCCCAGTGCTTCTCTCGCTCCTCTTGATGCTCTCTGACAAGAACAAAATATGTCTGTTAATGTTGACAATGGCACGGTGGTGTGGTGGTTAGCACCGCAGCCTCACAGCAAGAAGGTCGCTGGTTCGAGCCTCGGCTGGGGGAGGTTC
>JBAMHW010000018.1:8095178-8121217 GCA_037177495.1 Rhadinocentrus ornatus
TACACGGGGAGAACATGCAAACTCCACACAGAAAGGCCACCAACCCCCACATTCGAACCTCCCCCAGCCGAGGCTCGGACCAGCGACCTTCTTGCTGTGAGGCTGCGGTGCTAACCACCACACCACCGTGCAGCCAAGCCATTTAGCACCAAATGTCTATGTTCAAAACTAAGGGTGGATAAAAATATTGATTTATCGATGCATTGCAATATTTCTCTGCCCAATTCGATATCAATTCGGCAAATCCTCTGAATCGATTCTCCTCCTGACCCATGGGGGGCGCTGTTTGGAGGCCGCATTAGATCAAACAACAACAAAATGGCGAACAGCGCAAGCAGCAGCAGGCTAAAGCCAGCTCCTTCAACTTTTAATCTGAGTTTTGGGGTGATTCTAAATTTACGTGTAAATCCGGAACACCAAAAATATGTGAAATGTTTAAATAAATGCTATGTGAGGTTTATCACAATTTTTCCAAGAGGAAAGAAATATTATTTAGGTTTACATGCACTTTACTTTTTCATTGTTTATACAGAACTGCATGTATCCTACTATTGTATGCCACATGCAGAAATTATGTTATTCTGCAATCTTTCATTTTCAGACATTTTATTGCTCAAAAATGTGAGGTGGCATACCACATATACAACATGGGCATGGAAATAAATATAACTGTCAACATGAACTCTATTTGTGTATTTCTACTTACTGAACAGACATCAAAGCATTATAATCAATATCGAATTGAATCGAAATCTAATCAAATTGAAACCCAAATAATAATAATATAATAAATGAAGTTTGATACTAAGCCCTGTATTTTGGCGGAAAAGTAAAAGAAAGAAAATCTTGACTCTCTCCTTGACCTAACTGTGATCTCTTTTGATTACCCACCATTGACTATTACTATCGCTTGACCATTACCTGGTTAAGCTCAGGGTAACATATGCCTCATCATATTTTCTTGTTTGTTTTTTAGGTAGTTGAACTCTCTGTTGTTGAATAAACATTTGCCCATTGGTACTTTCATAAATTTGTCCACATTTTGCTAGCAGTGCAAATACTATACTTTTTATATATTATTTATTGATGCTCCCCCCGTCATAACTCTGGGCCCCCCAGTTTGGATTAACTCAGACTGTTTTTTCTTTCTTTTTTGTTTTTTTCTGCAAAATGCAGCTTATATTAAAGTTGGCTGGCAAGGCTTATGCTATATTGCATGTCATCTTGGAACATGCAAAATGTCTCATCCTCTGAAATATGCAACCATTAACTGGTATCACTCATTCAGCATTATCGCAACTTTAATTACATGTGTGACAAGGTCATGAGCACATCAGTGACTGAAGGTAAATGAGAGTCACAAAGTCCTGTTAATGCTAAACAATTTGGTCTTACAGGTCTGAATCATTTTCTTATTGATTACCAGGCTTTGTGTTCTATTTCACACTTGAATTAATGTCTTTCAGCTTTCTCACCAGCCATGTCTCTGTGTCTCTTCTCCTCTGCCTGTGTTTTTCTCTCTCCCTGGCAAATGCTCCAGTTCATTATTTCTGTCATTTCTTGGTAATTTGGAGTTGACTGTTTAAAACTTAGAGCCTCTTATTAAGTTTTGGCTGTGGTGGATAAGAGGCAGGACTGCAAGAGCACAGAGATAAACTAATCATCTTAAAACCCTAATTATTAGTATCTTACTGTGACAGACTGTTTTTGCAAGCCAGCCAAATTGAGCCTCAAATGAGGAAAGGCATATCTGTGGAAGTGGTAATAATTGTAAGTCATCTCGATCTGGCTTGGTGTGGCAGAATTCATTAGTGGAGATTAGCACTGTGTGTACAAAGTAAATGAGATATCTAAAAGCAAACGTGGAGGTCTGGGGACTCTTAATTTCATCCCCAGTATGAGGGATGATGTTAAAAGGTGATTATATATATTTTAACATTGTAGCTTCAGCTATGTAGATTTGTCTGCTCCTTTACCAAGCAGTTAAACTAAACATTGTCACTAAACTGTTGACCTCTCACCTTTTTCTGAGTTTCTTCTCCAGAGAGGTGACTAAATTGAACCGCAAATCAGATTAAACTGTGCTTCTCTGACGCAGAGCTGAGCTGGCTTTTTGTGAGGATATGAGGGAAGTTAATTATGTGTGTAAGGAGAAGGTTGGGGGGAAAAAATAATAAGATTACAGAGAATAATTTGCTGATATAATTACACCAAAATTGGGTACACACAATTGTAAAATACATGTATTGCTTGACCTGGGTTAGCCAGTGAAATAAATCCTCCTTCTATAGCCTTTGTTAATTTGTTTTTATCATCTCCAAGTGGTGTTTGTGCAGGCAGTTCAATTTGCATGTGTAATTCCACTGTGCAAATTGACAACAAGTAGATAATTCGAGGAAATAGGCTGGTTGCAGACCCCTGCTATCTTCCCAAGCCTATTCATTTTGAGGAACCGCTGAGGCATGAAACTCATACATCAACTATTTCCTGACAACGCTTAGGCTTATTGTCCCCTAAAATGTCATTACAGCCATTATTTATGAAGCTAATTCATTTATTAAACCATATTTACTCCGACAGAATTTGTCACATTTTATCCATATCCTGAGCATTGCTTTTAACATTGTCTCTCAAACAAGTATGTGTGGACACGTACTATTCAAAGTTTTGAAACAACCATATATGTCACTCATAATAGTTGGAATAATGCACCAAAATGACAGCAGTTCTGGGGTTTATTGAGTTTAATGGAAAATATATCATAGCTTAAGCCTATACCATGAGTCCCACTACTCTACTGAAAGAAATTTGATACTAACCTGCATCATATTATGTACTTATGTCCAAATAGAGTATCTAACGTGAACATAATCAGATGCAATACAGCTATTTCTGTAGCGCTGATAAATCCCCTCCCTTGACAGTCTACTTCCTAAATGAGTATGCATTAGTCAGTTTTACCACATTACAGTCAGACAAAATACTAAAGAGTTCTTGCATCAAGCCTCCTGGCCTGTTGCTGCTGACTTATGGATCTGTCAGTTTAGTGCAGCACACTTCATGACAGTGTGGATAATTTTCAATTGTGAGCAATGAAGTAACACATAGAGGGGGGGTTATAAATTTTAATGTTACAAGCTCTCCCTGGATAATTCCGTCACACCATTCTCCTGCATCTCTTTCTTTGGACTTACCTGTCACCCAAAAGCACTTATCACAGCAGTGGCGATGAGTTGTGTTTGAACTGTTTTACAATATTGATTTGGAGGCATGACATTTTAATTAATACTGGGTGTTAGCTGTCATATAGGCAGCCAGCCTCTTGGTTAGAATACGAGACAGGCGAGGTGGGGGCAGCAAAGATAAGACTAAAGCACTTACGGGGAAAAGGCTGTAAAAAGGGATCAATGTGGAGGAAAAGAGACAGTCATGGGTTGAATTTAAGGTGGAAAGAAATACATAGTAATATCTGTGCACACTGTATTTCTGTCCAAGCCCATTCTCTGCACGATAACACAAATCACTGAGACACAGCGTGGCTTCTGTCTTCCACAGGTTGCAGAGCACATCGCATTATTGGGAGTCTGTGTTGCCAGCAGAGCCGGAGAGACGACCAGGGGGAAATTAGGTAACTTTGTAGCACTTCATTGAACAGCAATAAGCTTTCAGGGCTTAGCAAGCATAAACACATTAAACTGATGAGATTCATCAGCACTCTTGTGTCAAATCTATTGAGCCCACAGACAAAGCATAAATGCTGCACACTGCAGACCAAGTTAGGGGCAAACTAGTGCTGCAGCCCCTCCATGCTTCCTTATTTATCCAGAGTGAGACTGGCAATCTTTTAGCCCAAAAAAAACGGAACATTAAAGTTTTGTGTTGATTTGGCATTTTTCCATTTGGAGGAGCAGAAAATGTGAAGAAGCTTAAAACTACATAGAAATGTTCTCTTCTGTTTATGTTTTTTCCTCTGTGTTGATGATATTTTGATTGTTGTGATTCCTGATTTTTTTGCAGCTTGTCTGTTTTTTTTTATAGGTGCTCCTGGTGATTATGAGCTTTGTTTTTCTTGCAGATGCCATGAGCGTTTTTTTGTTTTCTTACAGGTGTAGTAGCTGATTGTCTGGTTTTCTGTTTTGATTGAACAGCTGATGCTGTTATTTTCTATCTGGTGTATCAATGTCTCCCTTTACTTCTATTTACTCTTTTTTTTCTCATCTGTTTCCTTCCAGGTCCAGTAATAATAGGTGAATTCAACAATAGACTAAATAAAAAAGAAAAAAAAAGAATTATACTCATCCCTTATATCCATAAAGCTCCCCTTGGCAAAGCAAATTTGTTTGGCACAACACAGCAGCCAGACCATCATTCTGCTTGCTACGATGCTGGACAGGACAAGTAAAAAAAAACTAACTAACTATAGGATCAAAACATTGGTTTGAACGACCAAAATATTATTTTTCATTAATAGTTCTTGTAGTTTTCAAGATTGGCTCAAATCTGAGCATTTGTAGTAAATTGAAATCACAATTTAATAGTTTTCAAAGCAGTACCCTGAACTTCAAAATCAGGCGCTTTTATGTCTATATTATTATGTATTTATGCAAACACTGTAATCAGACTTATGAATCACTGAAATAATTGTTCAATGTATTTACATTTTCTTACTTTATTATGTACAGAACAAGTACATAATGACTTGCTATATAATTTGGCTTTCATTCAAGCCTTTAACTGGTAGCGCGTATATATGATTTTCATTATATTGTTTGTATTTTGTCTTGCAAATTCAGAAAATGTCCCACAACATGAATTGATTTAAATCTGTAGCTGATTTTTTATACGATTTTGTCTTATCACTCAAGTAATTTCAGGCCAATATATCTGTTTATGAACAGTGTGATTTGGTTATAAAATATGTATCAGATAGAAATGTGGTTGAATGTCTGGGAACAGAATTATGCCAAACAGGAGCACACAAGACATTTGCTCATTTGCAGTTAGTTCACCATATTTGGTATCTAATTGGTGTAAACCCAGGGCTGCAAAGCTGGAGGACCATACCCTGATAAAAATGATACATTTAAATTGAAATATTCCTTCTCAAAGGTAAGAAGGCCCTTCAACTTAATTTAACCATTTATCTGTTGTCTGTTCCTTTCCAAATCATTATCGCCTTTTGACTTTTGGATAGTTTCACTGGAGGCAACTAGATCGGCATGAAATTAGCTCAGTTTGAATCTTTATATGGTCCAATCAGATGAGCTGAGATTTAATCTTAGCTGGCCTGCCCTGTCAGAGTGCGACCCCTTCGATGAAATGGACTACATATTCATAGTTTCACTTGCATGGTTGATTATAGCAGGATAGATGGAAGGTACAACCTTTCCTCTGTTTTTCTTTATCCAATTTTGTTGTGTGAGAATGAAAGATTAAATATTAAACATGAACTCCCCCATCACTGATCCTAGTGAATGTAGGAACAGACCATGCATGCTTTTGCTCAAGCACACGGTTGATATTTAACCCATTTCTCAACAGATTGTCTCATCTTGAATAGTTTCCTTATGAGGATTTCTAGCAGTCCACTGTGTCAAATATATTGAGACAGGGTTGCATTTTACACCTAAATAGTGTGTGTGCCCTTATAACTGTTCATTGCTCACCCGGACATAAAATAATGTCTTGGTATAATGGGAAATTTTACCTGATGAATTAATTGTCATGATACCATCTAGGGTAGGAGGTGTAAATGCCATCTTAAATTACAAGCAGACAACTTATAACATTGTCTCATTTGCATTGAAGGAGCAGGGCTGTGCATAAATACAAAGCCTTCATGTTATACAATAACTGGAAAACTGCTCAATTAATGCTAATAAATGACTCAGAAATTAGGAGTGAGTAGGTTAAATAGTTAATTTATGTCTGCTTTGTGAATACTGTTTGCGCTGTATGCCAAGTATTGCTTATATGTGTGTAGGGGTGCACAAATACTTGCTAAGGTACACATATATGCATAGGCATGCACACATATCTCTTGAAATAAAATTTGCTTTCACGAAGACACAACAGAATTTTTCTCATTACTATATTGGACTGCCAGAGGTGATTGTCTCCTGCAGTGGTTTAGCATTTTTAATTGACTTATTGCATAAAATGTCAATTTAGAAAGAAGAAATTATATTTGGTCACTTCCCAGATAAGAAATGGTCAAATGTACTGCAAAACATACTAATATAATTCATTGTATTTTTTCATTATGTGCAGTAACCATCAAGGTCTAAACACAGAGCATGTAAAAGAGCTTGGGTTGATGGCATTTGACTAAAGGATGCAGTGATGTGATGAGGATATTGTTGTGTTTATCCGCTTAAACCGCTGAGAAGCGGTTTTATTGTTGCCGAATAGATGAATAAACAAGGAGATAATTATTTTCTATTTGGAGGAATTTGCAGAAAGAAACAATTAAGTAAATCTTAAGTTTTCTGAAAGGCAAACACGACTTAATTGCTAGTCATAATTTTTTAATAAATAGACTCCACTGCCCTTCATTTATAATTAAAATGAAGAGATTGCTATTTTGTCCCTTTCATCTTTAATTTAACCTTTAAAAAGTGTGTTTTACTTTCTGAATATTTTTTGTGTAGTCGCATTAACGTGGTAAAAAATTCTACTTGTCCTCTTTCACAAAATAGTCCATTACTAATTAGGCTCATAACACCTAACAGTAAGTTCACAGGTAACCTCTCCATCATGACATTATGGCACAGTAGGGGGATAAAAGCCCCCATATTTGGAAATCTCCTTCTCCTTAGAGAAAGAGAGAGGGAGAGAAAGTAGAAGGAATGCCTTGCCTTCCTCATTACACTGCTGTCATTTACTCTTCATCCCCCGTACTCTTTAGTGGCATTAAGACGGGATGTAAATTTGACAGTTAACGCTGTTAGAAAATGGCTAGTTCAAGAAGGGCAGGAATTAGAGATGGGCATTAGGCGCTGATAAGCTCCTTTCCTCTGCCGCGGCGGCTGCTTAACATTCATGGGAAAGTCATCATCAAACAACGTTATCACAGCTCTGTTGACGGCTGAGGAACATCATCACTATGATAATTTTTTTTATAGCTGTGAGCCAAAAAAGCACTCTTTTATTTCAGCGGTTTGTTAATGAGATAGGAGCTTGTTGGTATGGGCGAATGCAAACTTGCCACTCTCCAGCGTTTGTTTGAGCCCCCTCCTTTTCCCCCTATGTCGCCTGCTGCACTCACCCACCCTCCTTCCAAACTGTTTAATGTTGCAGGGAGGCGGAGGGGGGAGGCATTTTCATGTACTCCTTTCGAAGTGCTGTGTGTACATTGCTGAAGGAGGGCCTTTATGTGTACCTTTGCAGATCAGTCGCTCAAAGAGAGGAAAACATGCTTATATCAACAAACGCTTCTCTCCTAACAGCCCTGTAGCTGGCACCTGTCACTCACCTGGGATTTAGCCACAGATCTGAAAAGAAGGAGAATTTCGATATTTATTGAGGCTGAGTAAACTCCCACCAGCAATAGAATATGATCTTTACTATTAATGACGAAAAGCCTACTTAAACTGTCGGATCTTGGGGCGTTCAGTAATTGTAACTGTAAATCATTTTCATTGTTTCTTTCTATTTAGCGATTGTGCTCATAAAAGCTCAGTTAAGCATTAGCTCAGATGCTTTTTTCTGAATTTTTTTCCCACCCTGCTGTCACTGGAGCAGCTCACAAGTGCGCTAGCTGCTAAGGCTAAGCGGCTTTCTCATGGATAGGGATTGAGACTGCAGGCTATAGATACCAAAATCTGATTTTGGCTTTATCACTGTTTGTTTTTGTCTGGTAGTTTAAGAGAGATTTGATCTTTAGAAATCTTTACCAAGGGAGACAACAAATCATCTCCAGCTTGTTCTAATGACTTTTAAAACTTTTTGTTTGCAGCACGGTTAGACAACAAAAGTGGCTCAATGTTTTATGTACTGCTACACATCAGTATATAATTACATTTTAAGGCTAAGAGACACTGTTATTATAAAACTACATTGTTATTGTATTACAAGTATTAGGTAATTGTGATGTACAGCTCTACAGAAAACATATTGTGTCCTTTAAAAGATGCTAGTGCAAGCATGGAAATAAATCAGTGGAAAATATGCACCCACATCTGACCCACTACCTTCCTTTATTCTCACCAGATTCAAGAAATATGGGCAATATGTGAATGCATGGTGTATAATTCACATGGTAACTTGGTGTCAGTGCTGCTATGTATGACGTGCCACACTGTCAGAGTGATTTATTTCTGTCCAAATGATGAGACCCTGTGTTGCAAAGAGCAGTAGTCTGTGCTGCATCTAGTTGAGACATACTTAGTGTCCCTAAAAGAGTGTTTTTAAATTCTGGCACACAACTCTAACATTTCATCACCAGGTAGAGGAGTGCAGTATCAGTGTCCCTACTCTATGATGTAGTGAAGCTCTTAGTAATCATTATGGCAGATGTAAAGTCAACACTTTCTGGCATAGAATTACACCAGACAGATGTATGCATAAAATTTCACTGTGTCAATTAACATTATCGTGCTCTCGGGTATTGTAGTCCAAAGAAGTTTCTTTTACATCTTTTTCACACAGAATGCATAATGATAATAGCACATATTCTCAGTTTGTGGCACTTAAATACATTAAAATGGCACTCTTAAATGGTTTATACATTTAAAAATATTATAGTTTATTACACCATCGAGGGCAAGATTTTCTAAATTGTGTTTCTTAGCAGGTCTTGTCATAGTTACTTTGATATTTCAGGGGTTTTTTTAATGTTTAAGTCTATTATGTAGATTAGTATCGAGACAGATGCAAAGTAAAATACTATTAGTCTAACAGTAATGTATAAAATCACAGTGAAAATGGCAGTAAATGATCATTTCCAGTTTTTTAGTTACAAACTATGGCTGATGCTCAACATAAGCAAAGCTGCACTGATGTTATGACATCAGTCTAAAATTAATTCATTTTAAAGCTGCTTTTTGTTTAACCATTGTTTATCAGTGACTGATGTTATGTTTACAACTTCATCACATTGAAAACAGTTTTTCCTTTCTAATGATTTTCATTGAGTGATTGGTATGAAAACTGATAAAACCGCAGTGTTACTCTGTCAGTCAGCTTGCTGCACAGTTTGTAGACATTTCTTTCATTGGAAAAATATATTGCAGATGTTGTGCAGTCCTTTGTGTATCAACAGCATTATCCTCACTGTGGTGGTTTCTGGGCCTTTTGTCAGGTTAGTTCAGCTTTCCTCTGCACTGTAAACTGCCACCGTTTTGTGTGAAGCTCTGTTATTCAACACTTTGTGGATGTGATCTTGTGTTTCTGGTCACAGAGCTCCTCAGCAGATTTGAGAAGGATGACAAAACATGAAAATATATTTGATCAGTTTAAGCAAATAGCAATTTATGGTCTCACAGTTGTGTTTTTACCACATATTGAATAAATTTCTATTATTAACTCTTTAAAATAACCTTTTTATGATAGGAAAATCAAATTTGAGCTCTTCTAAATGATCTGGGGTTAGGTCTTTGCCTCAACAGCTCCTCATTGCTAAGCTCCAGTTTGGTTTTCCTTATTTATGATAATGAAATATAATTCCATCCTTTACTGACACGCAGCACTCTTATACTCAATAAATTATTCCCTTTTTACCCTTACATCCATATTTTGAAACCATTACTTAATCACATTGTCAAAATCCCCATTCCTCTTCATCAATCCCACACTGAGCTTTATTTGCAATCCGCTCTGTCTTTTGCCCTCTCTCCATTTCTCTCATTTAGTTGTGCTTCACATTGGTTTTTATTTATTTTGAGGATGCTTGGATTACCCCTACTGAAATAGCTTTACTCAGATTTTAGGTCATCTGCCAAATCCATTAGGGAGAAATAAACAAATAACCCCAATTTTCTCTGCAATCCATAGTGGCCTGCTGTTTCTCATCTTGTTGCAGCAGACTTTAACAATGATGTTAATGCCAAGTAATCCGCAAGCATTTCTTCTCCTGCTGTATTTCAGAGTTATTGTGTTGCAGAAAACACACCTTTTAATGATGATAATGCATATGTCATAACTGCATACAAGTGGGTCGCAGGCATGCACGGTGAACTACGTCACATTGCTATCAATAACTAAAAGTCTGTACGAGAGCTAACTGTAGCAGTTTTCATAATCCATAATATATTAATCCGTAATTAGCAGGTTTAATGAAACTGATACGGCGGTATTAGTTATTAGGTGTACAGTTTCAGCAGAAACAAATCTGCTCATTCAGTGCAATAAATGTGGCCACATGAAAGAAATAAAGTGAAGAAGCAAAGAGTATTGAAGCTAACGAAGTGTATTACACACTTATTAAAGTAATTTTCACTTTGCCTCCCAGACCTGGCCAAAAAACACTTTTAAATTCTCATTGTACTCCTAGGTAGGCTATGTGGAGCTTTTCCCCCCCTTGTTAACTTTGAAGTAAGCTCAAAAATGTATAGGTAGACATGGGTGGCATCAAATAATCAGCAACTTCAAAAAGCATGCTGCCACTTAGCACTCCTAAAGCTAATGTCCCCAAGACATTTAGAATGGAAATTATTCAAACTCATTTAGTAGCAGCAAATTGGTCTAAGTTCAATCAGAAAACAGACTGACACTGAACAAGAAGTGCAGCCTAATTATACTTGTTTGTCAAATGAAAATTTCATTTGGGCAGAAATGAAACCTTCCAGCAACTTCTTTTAAGGTGAGCTCCTAGTTGTATTATCAGCTAAATGCAGTAAAATCCATAATCATATGATGATAATGAAAATGGAGCCAATGTTAACATTCAGGCTTCCAGTGCCCCGGGCACATGGTGATAAAAATTAAGTACCATAGTCCTCTGCCAGGCACGCTGACACCCGGGCTGGTCTTTAGCCTCTTAGATGCGTTTTTGCATTTTAAAAACTTTATCAAAGCACTGTTGCAATGTGGAAAATGTCAACGCACTGAAGGCAAATTGGAATTTCATTAATAGTAAAATTATTGGTTTTGACTGATGTATTACTATGCTTGTTAAAAGCTGGGGAGTGGAACGCTCGTCTGTCTGGTCGGCAGTCTTGCCTCTTCTTGTCCTGTGCCATTTGCTGAAAGTTAGAGATCTGCTTTCCGACTGAAAATGGAAGCATGAAGTTGCTAAAGTTGCAGTAAGCAAGTAAAATCTAATGTTAAGACCTTCATTTACTGCGTGGTTGAGCTAACAAGGATGCATGTGATGATTTAAAATGAAACGTTCAAGATTTAACATGAAGCCGAAGCTTACATCTTGATAGACTGACATTAAATTTAAACTGTAGAGCAGTTCAGGATGTCTTGTTATTGGTAACTATGGTCACATCTAATCTTAACCATAAAGAAAAGGCCCTTGAAATACCACCTGGGATTGGTATTTCAGGTAAAAAAGTCTAAATGGATCTGTAGGTATCAGTTCACTAAGACCAGAGCTCATTCATGAAGCTTTGGTGTTTATTGATTTACCCTCTAATCCTCTCAGAGTCAGTCCCCTCAATAGTGGATAAAGACATAAGAACGGTGTGTCAGATGGAGGACATTTTCTGACAAACAAGACAAAAGATTAGTTATAATGGCATACATGGTATTAATGTTCCCCTGTGAGAATTCATATTTTGTCAGTGGAACCGACATATTTGTTTTTATGAAGTAGTATCATACAGATGTTAGTAATGCAATTTTAATGTTTGAAATTGTTTTATTTTGATATTAGTCATGACCACAATTTTCAAAGTGCTCTAATGATGTAAAATAAATTGAGAAAATAGAAACAAACTGCTACAACATGCTGTAGTTTTCTAATAAAATCGGCAATATTTATAGTTAATCGTCCTAAATTACAAAAGCAAATGTCCTGTAGTTTAAACAGGCTGCTTTGCTTGTCAGAGTTTTGTTTTTCCTTCGTTGTCCAATATGGACCGTACCTAGTATTGCTTTACTAATTTAGATAAGTCTATTTATTAAGTTTTGTCAGGTTTTTCCCGGTACAGGAAGTGCAACTCATTGTTTGACTTGACTATTTCCTAGAATAGTTTCACACAGATATTTTGCTTTTCTGTGTAACTGACTGAAATATATTTACTCAATTCCAAACATTTTTTCTCACTGTTTCATATTTAGCATTCTTTATCTTAACTACAAACTCCTAATTTTCAATAAGTACCACAGTGCACATAACAAGATGATCATTTAAAAAAAAAAAAACTTTCTTTTTTATCTTCTTTATACTATTTACAATGAAAAGTTTGAGCATATTGAGACTTATACGGGTCTTTGGGTCTCATGTAAGGAGAAAAAAAGTGCTGTTCATAAACAGTATTCCTTCATCAGCTGGTGATTTCCAGTGAACCACTTCCTCTGGTCTGCTAATCTTCTCATAGAATGAATGGCCCTGTGTTGTCTGTGTATGCTTGAAGACGACTCTTAGACATGGACCTGGTTGCATACACATAATAGACTGTGGACAAAGTGTTTATATAGTTAAAAAAATGTACTGTGCACATATGAGGTTTAACTATACTTGTAAGACTAAGTGAATGAATACAGTGTTTTTGTCATCACTCTCACAAAACCAATTCTCTCCAGCTAAACACATTATCAACTCTACATTTTTTTAAAAGATCAGCCTAATAGTTACTTTGCAGCCCACAGCAGTACCTTATTTGATAACATCTACAGTTCACCATCACTTGAGATATTACATTTCTACCTGCTTCACTACAAGCTTTTTGTAATTTAAAAGAATTTCTCGCCCTACAATGTTGTCACCCTTTTCATCTAGTTTAATGACAGTATTAATTGGATTTGTAATGATGTTTTAGGCAAACTTATTTCAGCAGAAATCTTTCAGGCGCTGGCCTTCATGATAACGGTGAATAGTGCATGTCTTGCATGCAGCAGCTGTGGGTAGAACACAGAGGGAGTATTTGTAGTGGAACTCTGACCTCTTGTGTCATATTGCGGAAGTGCAAAATCCTTGTGCTGCGCTGGCACTGTTGATAATAACAAGCTCTTGAATCAAATGTCTTTCTAAGTATGTACTTTATTATTTTGCTATTGAACCTTCTTAGAGGCCTATTTCACATTTGCTTTGTGTAGTACTTTATGAACATCTCAGCTGGCTTCCAGAAAACCTTCACAATAATCTCAGTTTAGGTTTGGGGATATTTTTGAAAAGCCTAAAATCATCCACAAGGACCCAATTATGGGCTGGTCACAGTGAAAATGTAGAAGAGCACGTTAGTTTCTGAAAGACCGTATTCCAGGGCTGCTTAATCTGAGCTGCTGCAACGGCCTGTAACAGAGCAAGCTTGGTGTCAGTCATGTCATCATCTCATTTGCATTTAATTAATGTATGTCCAGTGTTGTCCTATGGTTCTATTCTTTCTGATGGTTCATGACCTTTGCTGCCTGACATCCGCTACTGTCTCATCATTCCCGTCACCCTCCACTGCACGTGGTAAAAGCAGAAATGTCATCAAATATTCCTAATGTTCCCTAATCCTTCAACAATACAGCATTAACTCCTGTCACATGCAACAAAGGAGCAGGATGAGGAACATTTGGCTAAATTCCGTCTCTAAATGTTTCTTTACTGACTTAGACCAACAGACTGACATGTAAAACTATGGGAGTCACCAATTCACCAAAATTCATTAACAAATATGTGCATGTTATGGAGAAAATGTGCAAGGTTTTATTTGTAGTGATAAATATTAACTTAAAAATCCAGTTTAATGAACATGAAATGATCATGTATGCTGGTTCAAATGGTTCTTAGTGTCACGTTAACTATTAATATACTAATTGTTACTCATTGTGACTATACTGTCTCATTACAAAACAGTTTTTTACAATTTAGTTAGTCCTTTGATGCAAAATTGCTCTTTAGAAGTTAAATATAAATAGAGTACAGGACAGCATTACAGTAGACTCCACAGAACAGTAACCAGACCATGAAGCCTCCAAGGGAAACTAAAATTTATTCCATTAAGTTTGTTTTTGTAAAAATTCCACTGAGTTATGATATTATCACAATGGTAAAATGCTGGTACAAACAAGATCTAAAGGATGGAATTATTATGGTATCCTACTATATATTTTAGTTGCCTTCAAAGATTTTTTACATAAAGTTGCCAGTATTGGCATCAATCCATCCATCCATTCATGCATCTATGCATCCATCTATCCATGCATCTATGCATCTATCCATCCATCCATCCATCTATCTATCCATCCATCCATCCATGCATCCATCCATCTATCCATCCATCCATCTATCTATCTATCTATCCATCCATCCATCTATGCATCCATCCATCCATCCATCCATCCATCCATGCATCTATGCATCTATCCATCCATCCATGCATGCATCCATCAATCCATCCATCCATGCATCTATGCATCCATCCATGCATCTATGCATCTATCCATCCATCCATCCATGCATCTATGCATCCATGCATCTATCCATCCATCCATCCATTCATGCATCTATGCATCTATCCATCCATCCATCTATGCATCCATCCATGCATCTATGCATCTATCCATCCATCCATCTATGCATCCATCCATCCATGCATCTATACATCCATCCATCCATGCATCCATCCATCCATGCATCTATGCATCCATCCATCCATGCATCCATCCATGCATCCATCCATCCATCCATGCATCTATCCATCCATCCATCCATGCATCTATGCATCTATCCATCCATGCATCCATCCATCCATTGTCTATACCCAGTTATTTCAATGCAGTGTTCCTATTCCACCGGCCATCAGGCAAGAGAGTGTACATCCTGGACAGATCGCCAGTCTATCATAAGGCCAACATAGAGCCACATACACTCATTACTTGGGATAGTTTTGAAATCCAGTTTCAATTAAATTAATATAATTCAACAATCTGTAAAAAAAAAAAAAAAAGCCAGATGTTTTAATTACATAGCATTTTGGATCATTTTAAAAACTTCACTATTCATGAATCCTACAAGTATAACCAAAGTACCCTTGATTCCATAAAATGAATATTCTTATTAAATCAGTTGGAAATCTTTTTAATTTTCTCAAATTTAAGAGAACATCAGCATAAAAATGAAGGACATTAAAAATGTGTTTTCTTTGTCTAAAATGTTTTATGTATTTATAAGCCATGTCTTTTAGGTGTGACTCTTGAAGCTTCATCTTTTAGGCTGTGGAACTCGCACTGAAGTCCCTGAAAGGACAATAAAAGGACTCGGAGAATGAGGAATTGCATTTGCTATCTTCATTCATCTCATGACTCCATCTTTGTCAGCCTGATGAATCCTAATGAAGCAGCAATCTGTCACATTTACTCCACAATGAGGGTAGCTGGCAAACTTTCTCTAGAAAATTAACTATTATCTTCAACTAGACACGCACGGGGCTCAATCTAAATAAATAAAGTCAAACTTATCTAGTGGGCAACGTGATTACTGTAGCCACAGCTGACATCCAAATTGACTGTCTTATCATGTTGAAGTGATTTCAGCAGAGTGAAGACCAAAGATGAAAGTAAAATGATCTTTAAATAGTAGTTAATGATAGTTGCTTGATAAGTTGCTCCACAACAGTTTTGATCAATGAAGCATGTATTAAATATATTTCCTATTTAGATGTACAAGATAAACTTGAGTGGTCTTTAAATTGTTCACAAATTACATTTTCTCCAGTCAACGGTAAATGACTTCTTGGCCTTGGGTCTTATATGTTGAATGATGTTGACCTGTAAAGATGGTTTTCTTGACCTTGTAACGTATGAAAATTTTTTATCTTGTGAAGATGTATAATCTCAAAACATGAACAATTAAACACTTCGGTGTCTTTTCATGAACGGTGTATTTGGATGTTGACCACTCGTCAAATAATTGAAAACGGGCCTTCGAGTAATATATCAGGAGAAAGCTTTTACTACCTCATGTGTAAAAAAACTATGAATTGAATTTGCTGTGCTCTCCCACGACAAAGCCTTTCAGGTGGGAGCTCCTGCTGAGGAAAATGTCAAAGCTATTTTCCTCTTTACTAGTCAATGCAATGCTTGTTTAATAGTAATTGGAATCTTATCCTGCTGTTTGCTCATCATTTCCTGCGCCTAGTTATTCCACAACTAAACTCTATTTAAGTTTTTTAATAACATTTTAGAATAGTTCCTGTTGAGGTAAACACAATCTGATTACCTTGATGGATTGAAAATGTATGTCTGACTGTGGTTTATTTGATTTATTTATTCAAGGGACCTCAAATGGAGGGACTTAAACTGAGGCAAACAAACCGGTTTCATATCTTTTCTAAGAGCGCAGAGGTTTACAGAAAGTGAGATTTTTGTATTTTGTTAGCCTCTGCACTTCTCTGTTCCCCTGTTTAGAATCATCACAAATGAAAATGCCATGGGCTGGTTTTGATGTTTGTTCAAGAGGTTTTCTTTGTCAGCACATTATTTTTTGTAACATCTAGAAAGGGTCAGGTCATTCCACACAAAGTCTCCACCTCTTTAAGAGAAAAATACTGTGGCCTGGAGTGGACAGTATCTGCGATAGTTTTGGATTTCTCTCTCTCCATAAGCCTCTCATTGTGCTGGAGGAACTGCTTTGTACAAGTGCTTGCCAACTGCTTACTAAATGAGGTTATAGTGTTTCCCTATCAACTGTAAATTTCAATAATTTGTTGGAGGGGCCTCTCACTGTCAGTTTTTATCATATTATCAATGACGACTCAATTTTCCTCTGCCACTCCATCTCAAGCACTGACCCCCGGCCCTATTACAGTCCTGTAATGAAGTGCAATGGAGTGGTAATTGGTCCACATTATACCAGATCAGGTAACAGTAGACTTATTTTCTTATCACAATGAGGCCTGCTGGTGACTCTCAATGAGAAACCAAACACAGTTCCTTTCTTATGCAGGCAAATAACATTTCAGCTCCAACCCTTTCCCCATTTCAGTTTTCCATTTCAAGATTGCACCCCATGTCCTCGGACTGTGCTTTGTTTCTGGTTTCCTCTGCTTTAAAAGTCTCCCAAACAACCTCAGAGTTAGTGCAGATATGAGGTAGAGCCTTACCAGAATGGGGAAGTACAGTAAACGAGATGGTAACGTGACCATTGAATTGGAAATATTAGACACCCAGCTCTGCCTCCACCCTCCCATTACAGCTTCCTGTCCTGGAGTTCTCTGTTACATCAGGTTTAATATTTATTCATGTTTTCTGTAATTACACTTTCCTCTATGGGCACAGCAAATTTCAGGAGCTCATGAACTAGTTTCAAAGTGTAAAAATGCATTGCCATCAATGTTAGTGTTAAAATTACCTCCATGTAGATGCAACGTTTCCACCCAGGAGGCATGAAGATGTTACTGAAATCAAATATAGTTTGCTAAATTGGTACAAATCCATTTACTCGCATGCATTTCAGCAATTATATGTCTGTCTGCTACAAAAGACACGCCGTAACTGAGTAATATTAAGTTAACTTAAAGTGCAAAAGCACTTCTGCCCAATGATTAAATTGTTATGGCGAAAGAAAAAAAAAAGGTGCTTTTTCCTGTAAAATTAGCCAAACGCTGTCAAACTGTTTACTGACTCATACTGAGCAGCCCCGCTTAGATCTCCTGTAGGCTTGAATCAACCTGAAAGAAACCAGTGGATGGCTGGGTCGGTAGTGAACCGTTCTACCTACAGAAAACTGACTAATCCTGTGCCAGTATTACAGGATAACACAGAGCTGTTAGTCAGTGTCTGAACTTTTGTGCTTCAGGATGTCAGGCCTCGTTTGTGGCTGATGCGCTCTGTAGTAGAGTCGCTGTGTGTGCTGAAAACACAGAGGACTAAAAAGACAGGATATTGGATAACAAGGTTAAAATATAGAAGCAAAAATATTCCCATATTAAACTCAGGCTGCAGGGATTTGATTTGAGCCACCTAATAGATAGTGGTTTCAAGGGAGCCCAAACAAAAGGTAACGGCCCGGTCATGCTTATGGTAGCTAATGGCAGATTTAGAAGAAATTAGGGCATTCTTTTTCTACAGGAAATTGTACTTAAAGGCAGGTCATGGATCACCCGGCTCTTCACAGGCAGCTTCAGAAGTCAGAAAGTGAACTTTTGTTGTAGCCATTACAAGGTCGGTACCGTGGATATAGTTAAAACAGTTGTGTTATTGGAAGAAGGCAAAGATGTGTAAATTGATTTCATGGCCGAATTTTTCAGGCAGGTGCACGAACTCTTATCTTGTGATTTTTTGTTTGTTTTTTTTCTCAGGCGAACCCTCTGCACAAAGGCAAAATTAAACAGAGCAATCACAAAGTTTTAGTCATTGAAACAACAAAAAACAGCCTGTTGGCTTCAGGTTGTTTGGTGAAGTAAATGTGATGGTGTAAAGTTTTTTGACAACAGTGGGGAAAGCTGTTTTAGTTGCTGGTAAAATCTGGATTGAGCACTTTACTGGGCTACAATCAAATTAATCCTCATGCAGTGATTCTCATCATTCAGCTGACATGCTTTTTCCAACTCAGTTTCTTGTAATAGCTTTTGCCACTTTCCATTAGCTGTGTGGTTGTTAGCATTGTTGCCTCACAGCAAGAAGGTTCCTGGTTTGATTCATGCATGGGGTTTTTCAGTGTGAATTTTCCATCTTCTTCTTTTGCATGCATGGGTTCTCTTTGGGGTACTGTAGCTTCCTGCCACAGTTCACATGTTAGGTTAGGTTAGGTTAATTAGTGTTTAGAAGTGTGTGTGACCATGAATGGTTGTTTGTCTCATTTGTTTCTGTGACTGGTTACCAGTCCGGGAGTTACCCTGGTGACAGCTGGGATAGGGTCCAGCCCCACCATGACCTTCACTAGGATAAAGTTGGTATAGAAAACAGATGGATGGTATTTGCATGACTAACAGCTTAAACATGTGTGAGGGGGAAAGTTAAGCTCTTTAACCTATCAGGTGAATGATCTCTCTCTGTCCAAAAGTTAAAATATTGTACTTTTTTTTATATAATGATGTTGGTACTTTGTCATCTTAAACATTACTAAGATGCCTTGCATTGTTGTATTATTAGGATATTTTTCCTCTGGTGCAGAGCTTTTCATAAAGAAGGAGTGTACATACAGTATGCAGAATTCCAATATACATAAATGTACAAAAGTACAAATATAGACCATTTAAATGTTTTTCTTTTCCTATGCAAGCCAATATATCCAAAGCAACACAGGTTGTATCCACATTAAAATAAAGATGGTGTTTGGAATATTTTGCACAGTTGAGATCAACTAAAGAAACCAAGTCAAGTCTGTAGCTGACATACTTTATAATAGAATATTATGCACATCTTTTTTGGACACACAGTACCAGCCAAATATTTGGACACATTTTCCTATTAGATTTAATGGGAAAGTGTGTCCAAACTTTTGACTTGCACTGCACTTATATTTCCTGTTTGTATTCCCTGTAGATACTGCTGTCTTCACTTATTTTTATGTATAGTTGCCAACAGTGTGGTGTGTCTGTGCAGATGTAAGTGAGGGTTTCCTGCCCCCTAGTGGTCATAATAAGCATGCGCATTAGTTTTAACTTCTTGGTATACTGTATACTGCGTGTCAACATTTGACACTGTCTGCCTCCCCTTTAAACAAAGTGTGAGAAAACATGAGCTTCCGCCTATGAGTTTGTGATTTATTTTCTTAATCTTATAAAATTAAATAATTTAGACCCAGATAATAATATAATGCAGTCTACGATCAATTTAAATAATACTAATACATAAGAATAGGTAGTTTTAGACTCTGGGCAAACCATAAACCAGCTTCCATTTTCAGAGCACCCACTGGAACTACGTGGAGTCGTGGGAATTAGGAACAATGCATACTGAGTAACAGCTGTGTCAGACATATGACCTATTTAAGACATTAACTCATTCATTTGTCATTTGGCTTTTAGAGCAAAGAAATCTACCATGTTTTATTGTGTATGCTTGTACAATTTGCGCGTGTGACATTTTGGTTGGCACATTAGCTTTTCTGCTAAAGAGACAAAATTACCTCAGATTCTCTATGAATATATTAAAATGTTGCTCATTGTTATTTGCTGCAGTAACAAAATGTTAAATATAGATATTAGACTACAGTGGCACAGAAACTGTGTATCTGCATCCTTAAAGTATTTTATTACCTATAGTTAAACCTTTGACATCTGCACTGCTGTGGAGTTTTAATTGCTGGCAACACTATCACACTGTTAATGTTGTAGTGATAATCATGTTTATAAATCTGAATTATAGTCGTACAAAGTGACTATGAAACTCTCTGAACCCTTTGCACCTTGTTAAGGAAGTGAAAAAACAGAAGAAGCCTGTGGGACAAATAACAGGTGAATTTATACATTTGTGTGTGTGTATGTGTGTGTATACAATTTTTTGAGAACAGAGAACAAACTGCACCCAAAATGCTGTCTACACATAAGAGTATAGGACTTATGCTCAATGATCTGTGTCTGCATGTTTAAAATGTAACACGTTAACTATTATTTGTTTTTTAAAATCAGTTTAGCCTCCAGAATAATTAACTTTTTGCAGATAGCTAGTGACAACGGGCCGAAAGATAACGTCGAATTGAAATCTAGTTGCATGTTCTGACATGGTCGAAGTGTGTTTTCTCACTTCTTCAGCTGTTTCAGGAAGTTGAGCAGAGCCACCAAAATCAGGAAACTAAGTGTTGCTATTTATACAACTGAGCAAAGTGCTTTACATGTCGCTGGTGAAAGCTAGTGTGGTGTCAGTTGACGAGCAGAGACGCTTCAGTGAATTTAAGAAAGCAAAGGGAAATAAATGGGCAAATGATGTTCATTTCGGGGTGATTTCTGTGTAATTTGGAGACTTGAACCATGGAGGAAACTGTCTCAGCTGAATCAGGTGAATATGACGCATCCAATTTGACTTGTTTTAGATAAAAGATAATGCAAAATATATGTTTTTAAAAGCGTAGTTTTACAGTTGGTAGTTATCGAACATGGATGACTCTTTTTAATTAATTTATTATTTTATTTGAACTAGCTTTTTTTTGGTGGAGTGATATTTGACTGAGCTTTCATTGAGAATTATCTTCTAAACTTAAAAAAGAGGAACCAGCATCTTAGCATCCTGTGTGGATAAATTCATGTGGCAGTTAATTACGAGTTCTCCACACATCTAAATTTGAGTCAGTTATGTTACAGCTCCTTTCACATACAGATGCCAGGTCTCGCTGCCCTGTCATTAGTGGGAGCAGTGATGAAGGTGAACATTTGTGTTAGGTTTCTTTCCCGGGGAGCATGTACAGAGGTGAACTTGACCTGATTAAACACTGTAATGAGTCAAACAAAATTACTCCGACCAGTGTTGACACACTGCAGTGTTTGCACAACTCCTTGTTGGCTCTGTGCTGAAATATCAAACAGATCGGACATTCATTCACCAACCACAGTCACCTTGACATTCTGCTGCCAGACAGCTGGTATGCTGTGTAGCATTTCCCCCACAAACATAACCTGCTGCAACATGGAAACCAACATAATATCACCAGTGTCATGTCATTTAGTGTAATTTGGTTCATGACTGTGATTCATTTCGCACTTTTAGGCCTGATCAAGGTGTTAAAGAGAAAATTATGATTATGTTCTGTTTGAATACGTGCACTGTACTCACTGATCACGGTCTAATATATTCTGTTTGGCAGCTTATTCAGAAACCCTCCCAACATCCGAACTGCTGATTCTGCACACTGCTGAGGCACAGGAATGGGCAACGTATTTGCAGCAAATCTTGAAATCTTCTCAAAATTTCCACAGAAGGTCTATCTTGCTGTACGCGGTGAGCTCAGCTGATCGACTCCACGGATATAACTTTGAAGATTTTCAAAGCTGCAGCTGCATTGTGCTGCTCCTCACAGGAGTATTCCTGGACATCCTCTGTGACCACGAACTGCAGGCAGCACTACAGAGACTCCTTTATCCTCCACAACGAGTAGTGGCCTTCTTATGTGGAGTGCCAGACGATGACATATCGGCTGAGAGTTTTGGAGACTGGCCAAGCTGGAGAAAACTCTATGCTGACGATGAGCCTGCTCTTTACATTTCCACCATTTTAGAAGCAATCACTGACAGTATGCCATCTTTTCTTACATTTAATATATTGTCTAATTTATCTTATTTGTGCCAAATTGTTCACCACAAAAATAACTATTAAATTAATATTAAATAAAACATAATATTTAATGAATAATATTAAATAAAATTTAGAGTGTATTATTGCAAGTTTCGGCCAACAATCTTTGTCCAAAAAACTAAGAAACAATTAGTTAAATCTCACCTACATTACACAAATACTCATCATTCACTTGGATAACTTTGTATTTTGCAGTTAATATGTTTATGCTTTGACATATCAAACAAAATAAAGAAGCTAAATGAGAAATATTTGGGAATTTTATAGACAGTTTCAATTCGAGTTACCATAAAACATTTTTTTAAATGAAAACATTGAATAAAATCCCCTGTGAAGACTGTTTAACCTGTAGCTTACAAAATATTATTAAAAAGTCTGAATAAGGTAAAATTTTCCTCTGCTGATTATGGGATATTTATTAAAATATATGTTCACATGGGTTGAGCTTAAACACTCTTTAAAGACTTTGCATCATGCCTCTAATCTGTTTACAAGGTATTAAAGCAATTTTTAATTGCATGATGTTTCTGTGACAGTAAACATAACTTATTGTTGATGATCTTTGTTTTTTTTCTCAAAGACAAACAAGCAGGGGCAAAGCGTGACAGTGAAGCTGCTGCAGTTGCAGTGGAGCTGCAAGCTGCTTTGACTGAATATCCCACCTGCTATGACACAGAGGAAGTGGTCTTAGAAAAGCAAAACGAAAGTGTTCTGAAGGACGAGGAGCCTGTGAGCATGGAGAATTCAGCAAGAGAGAAGATTTCTCCACCTTCACTCCTCACCTGTCTCACTGTCCAACCTAACAGAGTTCTGTGTGGGGTAGGACTGGAGTGTTTTCATAACCGTAACATGAACGGCTGTATTTGTTGGACTGTGGAGACAGAAGTCTGCTAACACTGATGCTTACACAGTCTATTGTTGCGGCTAATTTGATTGACAAGCCATTTTATTGTGCTCTTCTGTGTTTAAGGAACATGAGAAGCTTTTTATCATTTTCACAAGCAAAGTGGATTGTGAGTCGGTACCAGAGGTGGAGTTTTCATCTGAAAATGTCACTGCAAAAAGAGTGCCGGGCACTTTGGAAAACGAATACACAATTAGTGTGACCGCACCTGGCAAGTATCGACAGGAAGTCATGTGATCTTAAACTAATTCATGTATTTTCACTGCTGAATGCTGCATATCCAAAATGTAAATCTGAAATTAGTATTTTCTTTGCTTTAGACATGCCTGCTGGGCCGATATCACTTACTCTGTACACTGACCAGTCATCTGTGAGCTTGGGGGCGGTCACATATTACACCAGTATGGGAGAAGTCAGTCGTCATCTGGAAAAAGCTGCTGATCCTGCGAACTTCATCTGCCAGGTTTACACTTTTTCTCATTCTGTTGGCTGGTCTTCTCTTTTGTTCTTAGGCTTTCCTAACTTATTTCTATTAACTTCCAGGCCTTTAATTTGACATCCAATACAACAGAATCAGTGGACACTATGCTAACCGACTCACTGAAATCCAGGATGCCTGCAACTGGTCTTCAGTTGTTTGGTGTCAGACAGATTGAAGAAGACAATATGTCAGCATGTGAGTTTCTTCATAAGATTTGCTGTTTCATTAGATTCGTATCAAATGATTAACAGCAGATTTTAGAAAGTTTGTTACTTTTTTACAATGCCCGTTTAACCTTTTTTGCAATCACACAAAAGCTGAAAGCAGCATTTAGGAGTTGGCATGTAAGTAGTTGTATCTTTTTTCAGATCAACGGAACGAGGAGTTTCCCACTTTGCTCCACTTTGCTGCAAAGTACGGCTTGAAGAAGCTAACAACAACTCTCCTTAACTGTCCTGGGGCTCTGCAGGCTTACAGTGTAATGAACAAGTACGGAGACTACCCAAACACACTGGCAGAGAAGAGCGGCTTCATGGCGCTCAGGCATTTTATGGATGAATTTGTTGTAGGTCCATCAAATAATCTTTCATTCATTCCTGCAACATGATCATAATAAGAAGAATACATGTGAAACAGATGGGTTTTTTCAGCCTATTTAATGTGTTTTAATCACTCCAGGAGACAGCAGACATGGTCAAGTTTCACTTGGAAGACACTGCCAACACGGAGGATGATGCAGAGGTTTACGAGTCGATGTCAACAACCTCTCAAGATATCATGATGAAGCACTCTGGTTGCTCAGAGGACATTTATGAGTCAATGCTGGGGATCAACCCAGATTGTGCAGAGGACCTTTGTAAGATCAGATATATTTAATTTTTTGGTTTTAACATTGATCAAAATGTCAGCTTTAAATGCAGATTCTGCTGTTTTGTTTTTTTTTTGTTTTGTTTTTCAGATGAAGTGATGACTGCCGTAGATGAGAATCCAGAAGAAGCAATGCTCAGGACTTTCTTCCGAGGTACTCATTTATATAAGAAGAAAATGGAGCTTTTGTTGATTGTCTTTTAACAGAGAAGCAACTGCATACTTCTTAAAAATGCACAGATATGTCTGTTTATATTAAATGACACATTTCAGTTATGTGATACTTAACTGTGTTTTTATTCTCCAGCAAAACCACATGCCACTGAAGACAATGCTGACAACCATAACTTTAAAAGTGAGGAAGAGGAGACACAGGAGTGGAGTAACTTGGATGAAACTGTGGAGGAGGATCCATACAATCTTTGTCCAGAAGATATCTATGATACTGTAGATGCCAACAGCACCTATAACCCAGGAATACTGAACCGTCCACCAGCCCCTATCCCCAGACCTGACACTGAGTCAGAACCTGAACTAAGTATTACCTACATCTCTAGAGGTATTGCAGACTCTGTTTTATTTATTTATTCATACTTCTTTTTTTTCTTTTTTTAAACTGTCCTTTAAGCAAAAAATAATAATTCAATATTTGACAGTATTTACAGAGAAAAGTAAATCCCAGAGTAAAACCATGGAAACAGGATGCCCTGCAGGTAAAGCAGTTTGATAAGCAAAATATTATTTTCTTTTTTTTTTATTATTATTATTTTTAATGTTTTGTAGCACAGCTAAATAATCTGACTCATTCTCCTTATTCATAATTTATTAGGCCAGTTCAGGTAAATAATGCAGTGGTTGAATTTTACTTCAGTTTGGTGGGGCCCACATATATAGTTTAGATTTATTATACCAACTAACAAGTGTCTTGATTAATGTCGAGTTTGAGAATTGTCAAAGCACTAACAGAACACTTGCTTTGGTTAAATAGTACCAATGCACACATATGTGGAGAACAAATTATTTACCTCTTGATTCTATCTGAGCATACTTGCATAACATTTTGTGGGATTAATGGTGTGCGACGCGAGGCGTTCAGTAACAACAGATCTGTGTCAAATAAAAACCAACAAGAAATGCTTAATGGGCATGGCTAATTTTGGCTCCAGAGCCACACGTTGCTTATGAAGAAACAAAAATGCTGCTTAGTCAATCTGACATTTTCTATCTGACAAAGCAGAGAAAGTACATGGTGCACATAAAAACAGCTACATCTAGTTTTCTCTGCCACATGTATTATCTTGAACTTGAAATGACAAAAGAAAATTAGAAAAGAAAATTGTTGATCTTTCCACACCTGGCTGTGATGAATGCCTCATTTGTAGGCTGGCAAAGAGCTTGATGAGAAGGTCCGTTAAGCTGAATCAGGTGTGTTGTAGTAGGAAAGCATCTAAAACATGT
>JBAMHW010000018.1:8121317-8132288 GCA_037177495.1 Rhadinocentrus ornatus
CAGTAATACAATTATATAGTAGTCAAAACAGTAATATAACAATAAGTTAATTATAAGCTTATTAATATAATTTAAGCTAAAGAAATAAAAAACTTCTTCAGCTGATTATATTTTGGGAACAAACACAAAAAAATGTTTTATGTAAACTCTTGGAAAACTCTAATACAATTTTATTAGTGTATCCTGATTACTTTGTCGCTGTGCTCAGTATTTTTTTCATTTTATCTGACACTGCCAGCTCATGTATCCAGGCTGTGGTTCCAAGGTCAGATTCATTTACTGGCCCCTAAAAAATAAACAGTGTTCAGTTTTTTTTATGTACTAGGTTTTAACCTGCTGTCTACTTATAATGCAAACACAAATAACCAGAAAAATTATTGATAGCCTTTTTGTATGGTTTGCTTAGTTTATGCATAGTTTAACTTTACTTTATGTGTTTATTTGTTTATATTTTAAACAGCTAGACCTGCATTTGAACCCCCTAGTTCTACATATGATCCCTATGCTGGGATGAAGACTCCAGGGCAGAGACAGCTTATATCCCTGCAGGAGAGGGTTAAAGTGGGGGAAATAACTGTGGAGGAAGCTGTCCAAGAGTTCAAGGCTTGGCAGTTTGACCATGACAGAAGGGCAAACTCCCTACGCTATCAGCAGGTA
Organism: Rhadinocentrus ornatus; assembly: GCA_037177495.1. NCBI lineage: Eukaryota > Metazoa > Chordata > Actinopteri > Atheriniformes > Melanotaeniidae > Rhadinocentrus > Rhadinocentrus ornatus. The sequence continues at coordinate 8,121,975 of JBAMHW010000018.1, forward strand.
GATAAAATGTGCAAATTTACGGTCGAGAAATAAATCTAATATCTGTTTAGTTGTTTATTTATTATTATTTATTTTGTCTTTGAAGGAAAATCTGAAGAAATTGCGAGACAGCATCACCAGGCGTCACAAAGAGAGAGAAAAGTCCGGAAAGGAACTTGGTATTATTTAGTTTTATAAAAATGACTCTTTTTTAGATTGATACTGGATATTTTCAAGAAAAACTCAATTAATAATGATTATTTATAATAATAAGAAATCATTTTGTTTTTCGAAGTTCATATTTTTAATGTGGCCACTCCTCTCTTAGATTATGAAATAACTGCTCCGCTGCAGAGGAACTTATACTGGGGCTCCAACGTGACATTAGAGTGTGCTGTGTATGAAACAGCACCCAGGATGATGCCTCCACCCCCTCCACCAGTTCAGACTATCCAGAGAGGCAACTGGAAAACAGGCAGTACATCTAGCTCATCAAGTACGTATTAGTTTTTACCTTTTTTATCTTTATAGGTGAGTATGATGAGGTAATGACCATGTGTTATTGCTGCTTTGTGATGTCAGATGATCAGTGCCTGCACGTCCTTATTGTTCATGCATCTACTTCTGTATTTTTCATACAAGAGGGTGGGGGCCAGCTCTGATCTGTAGCCATAAAACCCGGAAAGGATGATTACTGTGACAATGACCTTACTTAAAGTCTGCTAAATTGCAGAGTTCCTACCAGTCAGAAGCTTCCATTAACACTAAAATAATACAAGACTTCACTCACTGATTTTAACAGATGGCAGTTATGATGGTGCCCAGTGTTTACGCTCTTCGTGTGTGTTTGTACTTTAAGTCAGATTCTAAGCCAAAAGTGTGAGCCAAAAGATTCAGTTATTCAGAAAAAACACGAGAAAGATGATATCAATGTTGTTTTTGTTTAGATGTTCTCGACCTGTTTTGCATTATGAAACATTTGTAGAGACAAAAAGTTGACTAAAAACCTTGAACCTTGTATTAAAAAAAGATTACAACCCTGTCCCGTTATGTATTGAGTTATTTAGGTTGCCAGTTTGATAGAATCTGGCAGTTTTTTGTTAGAGCTTGAACCATTTAATTAGTTTTTTTAAGAGTCACTGTATGAATAAGTGACAATAACAGAAAAGAAATCCCTCTTCGATTCTCAGCTTTTACATAGTAGAACATCATCCTTTTTGTTACTAATGTTTATTTAGCATAAGTGGTTCCCAAACTGGGGGGCGGGCCCCCCAGGGGGGTCAAGAGTCATGACAGGGAGGGCACAGTAAGGCTAAATAAAACTTTCAACTACTAAAAAAAAATGGTTTAAACAATGTGACACTATAGTAGATGAGTTGATTGTTCCTTCTGCCACTGACATGGTTTTCACTGTAGTTAACGAAGAAGCAGCTAATTCATGGCACATTTCTTCGCGCGTTTCTTTGAAAGCTTTGGGGTGCATGTGTTACTGGGATCGAGGGGGCTTAACATTAGTGTTGTCAATGAAAAGGGGGCCCAGCAAAAAAAGTTTGGGAACCACTGGTATAAGATATTAATTTTTAATGAAAACCCACTCAGACCTAAAAACAATATTTAACACAAATTAACCATATGCCGTAATAATCGCTGTTCTACTCTGTTTCTATCTCCCGTGTCTGCTTTCAGACATGTTGTACAACTGTAAAATGCATGTTGACAGACTTAAATAAGAAATACTTGCCCACAGTCTGAGAAGTGCTCTTATATCATAACTCACCACAAGCACTAACCTCTGGGAAACTAGTACTCATTTGTCTTCTTTCTACATTAAGTTGTTTTGTTTTTTTCTGTCTTGTTCTATCAGGCACTGAAAGCAACAGACTCAGCACTCACAGCACTTTTAGTTTCAGCAGCGGCACAGAGCCTGAATTTGAGGTGAGGTCACACTCACAGTAGCACATTTACATCCTCTGGGCACGTGCAGACGGTTTACTTCAAATGTTCTTACATCAGCGAATAGCAGTGAATTTTTATTTCTGTTTGCCCTTCATAAACTAATCTAAAAGCTAATTCTCTCTTGTGGTGCTTCGGCCGGAACATCCATAACTTAACTACGTGTGCGTTAGAGTGGTCGACAGTGGGTGCAGTGTTCAGTTTGACTCTATTTTCAAAGCTTACTTCAGTTTTTCATTTCCTAAAATAAAGTACAAAAAGTCTCCAGCTGTACTGTAAGGTCTTGAGAGCCAGCAATGCAGAGTTCAATGGTGGAATCAGAACATCTTTCTGAGCCTTATCCAAACCTCTGTCTATTTTATGAAGGCCATTAAAATGAAGGTGGATAGGCCTAAAATTAATGCTTTTTTTAATATAATATAACTATTTATTTATTTATTTTAAATGGTCCAAATAAATTTTAAACCCCCCAAATGTGATGAATAAATGTTTTGTGTTTTGCTAAGACATTTTACTTTTGAGGAAATACTTGTAATATTTAATAATTATTAGAAATAAAGCAAGTTAATGCACTGTTCATCTAATTTTTTTTTTAACCGTGGTGATAGTGAGGCCTTAGAATTGAGAAAACTGTTTAATCTTAGCAGTCGTAAGTAACCATCTATAATTGTCATCTCAAGGTTTGATTACATATTTATTTGGCGTTTCTTCTTTCCGTTAAAGGACGCAGTCGAAAGTCTGCCCCCTCCACCTCGACCTCTACGGCCCTTCGATACTGCGCCTGTCATACCTCCACCCAGGGTTCCTCCCCGGATCCTAGAAAGGTGAGAATAAAAACCCATAACTGCCACTACTGATCACTATCGGTGTGGCAGAAAAAAACGGGGACAATAAAAACAAAAAAAAACTTTAAGTTGCGATGAAGCGAGATAAAAAAACAATAAAGGGGAAGCATTCACCCACCAGTGAATTCACAGCTGTATGATACAGAGGAAGCCAGACAAAGAGAGCGAAAGAGGAGGATATTCATGTTCTGTGAACTGTAGAGGTGTATGGTGTGTGGTTTAATTTTATTTAGCGGCTACCAGTTCCTGTAAGTTAATGAAATGAAGCAGGTAATTTTAACTGTTTGAACTATTTTCCATTGCTTTGTGTTTAGAAGCAGAACCGTCTCTACTGCATCATGCCAGCTATAAACGTGTGGGCAACAAAGTTTCTTTAAACATCCAACTGATCTTATCTAAAGATATTAACTGAATTTTCTGATTTTGTTTAAAACCAGTTGAAACAAAAAGTTTTAATAAGGTGTCTCACCATTGACATTAAGTGTGATGGTGAAATCCCCTTAACTAGGTTCAATAGAGCAGCTGCATCTATCACAAAAGTTGAAGGTCCTGCAAATAGCATGCTAGAAGCTATCTGTGGTTCAACTCTTGTTAGTTTCCCAGAGCTGTAAGATCTTATCGAGAAGCGCTGTTATACTACATGCCACATTCACACAGCACTTCTATTGGTCTATACAGTACTAGGTGTGTTTACCTACACATGTGTTCATACCTTGATAGACACAGTTTAGCTTTAAAGCTCTGAAAGATGGTTCTCTGGACAAGACTAAGGTTGTTTATCTAGTGGGGATGAGCTACCAACAGTGCGTCGCTTCTCAAATGCCACCTGTTGTGCAACACAAAGCTGATTCAGAAACTCCTCTTCCTCCTCTAAAGACAGTTGGACAGCTCCCAACAGAGATGATAACCTGATATTTCTACAAGCAGAAACCTTTCAACAGCTGATCTGGGTAAACTCAATATGCTGGAAGCAGTGCTAGAGCTCTGCAGCAATTTACTCCTGTTTATAGTATGTTTGTTTCTAGATGAAGGTGAGGCTGTCAGAAGTGGTACGAGAGAGAGAGAGAGTGTGCATGCATGCGTGTTTGTGTATGGACACAAAGTCAATCAACCTCGAGTGGGTAAATGTAGCAAGTAACCAATGTGCCTTATTATATAACAAAACTGTTAACAGGAGTCCATGTATTAAAAACATGGGAACTAACCTGTCATGGTACATTTAGTAACAGATGATAAAAAACTGCAATTAATCGTAAGTTAACTCAGGACATTAATGTGATTAATCTAATATACATTTTCATCAGCCCAGATTGTTAGAGTAGATCCCCAAACATTAAAATGTAACTACACCCCCTACTTTTTGTGTAACTCCACCCACTGCCGAATTTGAAAATGCCTGAAACTGCAAGGGTTGGGGTGGGAGGTATGATTGGCAGACAGCAGCTCAGCTCACTGGCAAGATGCAAAGGGAGATTTACAAAGCACCCACGCCACAGAGCGGTCTTTGAGATGGAGGACCTTTTCCCTCCTGAATCTCCTCAGCTACACATGAAGAAGGTGGTTCTGAACCATATCAGTCTGAGCCGTTAGCGCTGTTATGCTGACCTGTGAGCAGCTCCAGCAGCTCTGGAAAGCTGTGGAGACTCGCTGCAGGTCGTGGCAGCTGCAGGAAGTGCTGCTGTATGTTAGGAAGTGCTACGATTTGAGCTGCCGTCTGTCGCCAGATGAGGATCAGCAGGTAAAGAATGAAGTCCGGTGTTACTTTTACACCCACTGCAAGAATATTTCATCAGAAACTCTGTGAAAGAATAGCAGTCTGAAACTAGCAAATCGACACCACATAAGTTCACATCCCTTCATATGCGTAGGTGAGGACCCGTCTGTTTGCATCTGGAGGGAGGGGCTGTGGGTTTTTTTTAATTTTCTCGTGAAGTACATAACCTCTCTATGTCACTAAAAACATATCCTGTTTTACCCTGTAGAGGGTGTTATGAGCCATTTTTTTACATCCCGATTTTAAAACAAACAACAAAAAAAGTGTTTTTAATTAACAATTAAGTAATTCTGTGTTGTTTACAGCTCAAAAACACATTTTTGGGTGCACTACCCCTTTGAATCATATAAATACAGGTTTTTCTGTTTAGAAATCTGTTGAAAAAAGTAAGAAGCAATTATTTACATGTATAAGGCAAACATAAATTTTTCCTCCAGCAGGGGGCAAAAATAAATAAATATAGATACATATAGTTAAATGAAAGCAGCCGGTTAAAATGGAAAACACTGAACCACTCAACAAACTACACGTACACATAAAAAAAAATGTTTTAATTCCTAAATACAATACATAAAACAACACTTTATGTAAAAGGAGGTCAATAAGTCACAAGCTATTTAGATATTTATATTGACTGGAACAAAACATTTTAATAACTGTTCTGTGTTTAGGCCCTGAGTATCAGGGGGGTGCTAAGGTCAGACATCACGCCTTTCTGCCTTCTTTAAGGCTCTGACGCCAAAGTGAAAGAGAGTAACTGAGCACAAGGCTCACGTTCATTTCACGTTCCTTTCAGCCTAAGTATACACCGCCTCACAAACTGTCTCAGTCTCTTATTTTGTTCTATGGTTAAATGAACCATTTTAAGGTCTTTGTTTTTTTGTTGTTGTTTTTTTTTGGGGGGGGGGGGGTTGTTAGATTTCTGTGGAAGCGTATTGCTTCCACCAAAGAAAAACACTGGACCTTGTCACATTATCGTATCACACTGTGCAATGCCATGTTGTGATATTACTTTCAAGTAGATTTCAAGTAGTTATTGTTGTACACAGTGGAAATATGTAACAGTAATATGTGTGACTCGCCATGTCTCTACATGAAATTAATTCCTGTACGTTTCCTCACTCAAAGATTAATAATATGAATTCGTTGTTTCACATTGTAACATAAAATGTATGATGTTATAACTCTTCTATAAGTTTCCGTGCTGTGCTTTGTCTTCAGGCTTTGATTTCAGGTGGAGTCATCTGTGTGTTTATCTTGTTTCCTGTTGTATTTAGAAGAATTTATCCCCCTTGTGTATTCTGTTTTATTTACTTCCTGCTCCCCTGCTACGCTTGGTTCTCAGTTGCTGCTTACACCTGCTCCTAATTTATCACAAGTCCACCTGTATTGGAATAGCAGTAGCTCAGGTGTTGGAGTGGGTTGTCCAATAACTGGAGTGTTGAAGGTCCAAATTTTGCTTCATTCCAGTTGCCACGTCCTTGGGCAAGACAGTTCACCCTCCTCACCTCCAGTTTTAGTATTGCTGGTGAATAAATGTCCGATGGTGGTTCGAATGGCTGTTGATGCGGATTGGTTGCCATGTTTCTGTCGGGCTGCCCCCATTTAAAGACAATTTGTTGTAAACTCGGTTTCTCAAACATCCATTTTCAGCAGAGCTTTTGATTTGATTTTAAATGAATGACTCAGTTAAGTCTGCCCGTCTTCCATCTCATCGTTCAGCATTTATATCCTTCCTGTCCTCCTTTATCATGGATCATGTCAACTAACTTCATTTATGAGCAGGAAATATCATGGAGGATTTTAACCATGTGATCTACAACCTCATTAAAGATTTTCAAGTATTCAAACTATAATTTAATTTAGCTAGCTAAAAGAGCTTATTTTACTGGAGTAGCTGTGTGCTTCAGATTTATGTCAGATTGTGAGGTGAGTCAGTGGGTAAAATAATCCAGAAGTATAGATAACACAACCTTTATCTGGTATGTTTCCACTCTGAGAACTATGAACTTTAGACTCTTTATCTTTTCTTAAATAAGCAATCTAAAGAAAACCTAATAATTTAAAGGTAACAACTCTATATAAAAATATATAACATTTAATGATGTGCTTCAGAAGAATTAAAACAACTTCTCATTTCTAAAAATAAGACTGACACTTTACAGGCCACATGTTTCACAATGTGGAAGTGTATGTCATAACTACTTTTATTTTTAATTTTAAAAAAAGCTTTTTACTCTATTTGCTGGAAGACTGAGAACCTCTCATCATCGATATGCTTCCTGCAGGGTGCCAGATGTGCAGCATGAGCGCTACATATCCTGCCCGACACGTGCACCTCCTGAAAGACCCCCGCACAGGCAAGCAGACTCTGCTCCTCCAGTACCTCGCCGCCTGCGGTGATGCCCACACGTCACCACCTTTACCCTGTTAGGCTTTAAAGTTATTTCATATTAGAAATGGAAAATCATTGTATTGTATCTCTTCTAACCACTAACAGGATTAAACAAGATGCACCCACGTAGAAGGAAACAGTTTTTTTACAGTTTCTTTTTTTGTATTTAACAGATATTTAGTTGTGATATTTTCTTGCAAGGGAGGAAGTATGTGTGAGAGAGAGTGTGTGTGGAAATCAGTATGTGTATGTCCTTTGTTTTTCCTGTGTAATAAATTTAAAACATTCAATAATTAGAATTTTACAGTTGTTCTTTATAATAAGGCATGTGATAATGATGAGTATTCACTAATGATAAATAATGATTATTTTAAATAAATAGACGGGGACGTATATTTCCTGTCATTGTGTCTATTAATTTTTAGCTAATGTATGTAGGTAGTCTGTTGCACATCAGATTTAATATAATATATAAATTTCTTCATTTCATCATGATAATTTATCTTATTTCGAACAATGTGTTTGAAAAGAAGTAGGTAGAAGTAAAGAAAAAGCCTTATTTTTCTCACCCCTTTTAAAATCTTCCTTGAGGACCCCTTTCATGTAAATACTAAAAAGCCATGGACCCCCTGCCCCACCTGGGGCTGAAACCATGCTTTCAAAAGTGAGATTCTCACCATAAATAATGTATTCTGGCTGAGTCCTGTCCTTCCATAAAGCTAAAGTTCAATTAACAACAGATACAGCTTTTTTTTTCTTCTTAAAAAAGGGACATTGTGTAGACATTTATCGCAATGGCTCTGAAAGTTCAAAGGCTCAGGGACTCGCTGTACTCTTTGACCCCAGGTTGGGAACCACTGATCTACAGTAACAGTTTGACACATTTTTGCTCACATTTCTGATCATACCACACGCTACCAGTACACTTCATGAACCTTATCTTCTAGATTCATACAGACCTCATTTCCAGTTTAATACAATCATAATAACTTATAATAATCCACCACATATTTCCCAAATATTTACATTTGTGTTTTGCTTTACCTCCTCACTCAATCCATTCCATATAGCTACACTGCAGAAGGACATACTCGTCCTACTATGTGTGGTACGTAGTAAAACAATGTGTTTTAAAATGGGATTGACCTCTTAAATTGTAACCCTGTTCCTGTCTTTAAACATTTTTAATGTGTTTTCTTGCTTTGAACATAAGGGCTGTTTTCAGTTTGACTAGGTCTCCTAATTTTAGTGTATTTGCTTTAAATAAAATAGTGTTTGTGTATATAATGGTTGCAAGTTGCTTTTAGAACTGTTACCCCAGACTTCCATACGATAACTCAGCTATAGCAATACCAGAGATACAGTAAATACAAAAGGCACTGAGATTTATAAATTAAGTACACCATGTGTTTTTCCCAGTACTGCGATGGTCTTTGCTAGGTTGGCTCTGACATTAATAATTTGGGGTTTCCAGCAGATTTTATGGTCTAGTGTCACTCCAAGAAACTTTGTTTAAAAATCTCTTTCTACTTCACCATTATCAATTATTATTGTTACTGTTGTATCTAAATGAACATTATAATTTCCAAATTCCATAAATTTTGTTTTGCTTAAATTTAATGACAATCTATTCGTGTCAAACAATTGTTTTAATTTTGTTTCTTCTGTAGTCTGGATACTATGATATGTGAATTTGTGCCTGTTTGAGTTCGATACTTAGAGCCACTTGATTTCTAAGTTGTTTTACAATTTGAACACTTGATAGTGCTCTATACTCTCTGTGTTTTACAGATGGACTCCAACCAAGATTCTTATACTGTATAAGAAAATCCTTGATTTTATCTCATGATGCTTCTTGTAGTTGAACCAGATTACCTCACTGTTATGAGTATAGATGTACTAAGACTACTGAAACCGTCCCGCTCTAAGATTTCCCAGGACACTGTTTGAATCTGTTTGAAACTAAGTTTATGTTAGTAATGACAAGAGGAACTGATGAAAAAAAAAGATTGAGTTGTACATATTATGTTAAATAAAGTTCTAAGTGAAAGCATCTTAATCCCTTCAAATCACCTGACACATGTACCTTTCAAAGTTGCATCTAATGTGGAGATTAGTCTTATTTCTGTTGTAAATGTTTATTCCTGCTTAAAATTATGATTAGGATAATATTAAGATAATGATGAACTTTGTTCTGAACAGAACAAACATGTTCAGTTCATTAGCTCTGTCCAGACTTCCATCAGTCTGATTCCCCTTTAACTTGAAGCTGGTGATCTTTTTCTTATTCCTGACCACTTTTGCGTAGTCTTCCTAGAACGTCTTTAGTTTTGTTTTAAGTTGTTCTTGTACAGTCTTCAATAACTCCCTTTCTTTATTCCTGAAGTCTTTCTTGTCGCAGACCGGGAGACCTGCAGACTCCAGGCCCCTAATGTTTTTGCGACAGTGCCACCTACTGGATGATTGTAAAACCGCAGCTGCGTTTCTGGAGCAGCAGGTCCTCCAGACCCCAGACAAAATTGCAGTTTCCTAACAAAACTGCAACTACTAAACCAGTGCCCAACTCAAATAACCCTTCTTTTTTTTTTTTTTTTCAAAAGTTACACTTTTAAAGCTTTATTAGAAGTAAAAGTAAAAGTAGCATTACATTTAAATAAAAATAATTTTAATTGCCCACGAAGCTTCAACCTAAAGAATTTCTCTCTGAAGCTTTAAAGGTTTATTACTGCATAATGTCTAATAATTTGAAGGTTTGTACACCCCAATACGAGAGAGTTCGGCCTGTTACACCAAACTACTAGAGACAACAACTTCTTCACTGTTGTTGTTTTCGCTAAATGTTATTACATAGAAATGTGTATTCTTTTATACATTTATATTGCATTCACACGTGTTTAAAAAGATGCTAAAGCATATAACAGGGAATGTCTGGTCTTTGGTGTCAAGTCCTCATTTTGTGGGAATTTGAAACAGTAAAACTCTGAAATGATTTGAAATATTTTATTAATTGATCACAAATAAAGTAAATCTACAGAGAAAAAAAACATATCTCTCATAATGCTAAATAGAAACCAATTTTTCTTATGTAAATGTCACAGTCAGAAAGGACAGTGGAAAATCTTTGCAGCAGGACAGGTTGGACAGGTTTTGACCTCACTGCATCTTTCCAGGCTGGACAGGTTTGTCCTCGCTGCATCTTTCCAGGATGGACAGGTTAGTCCTCGCTGCATATGTCCAGTATGGATAGATTTGTCCTTGCTGCATTTGTCCAGGCTGGACAGGTTTGTCTCGCTGCATCTTTCCAGGCTGGACAGGTTTGTCCTCGCTGCATCTTTCCAGGATGGACAGGTTAGTCCTCGCTGCATATG
>JBAMHW010000018.1:8162412-8182710 GCA_037177495.1 Rhadinocentrus ornatus
GGACAGGTTCATCCTCGCTGCATCTTTCCAGGCTGGACAGGTTCGTCCTCGCTGTATCTGTCCAGGCTGGACAGGTTAGTCTTCGCTGTATCTGTCCAGTCAGGTCAGGTTCGTCTTGGCTGTATTTGTCCAGGCTGGTCAGGTTCGTCTTGGCTGCATCTTTCCAGGCTGGACATGTCATCCTCGCTGCATCTGTCCAGGCTGGACAGGTTAGTCCTCGCTGCATCTGTCCAGTATGGACAGATCTGTCCTCGCTGCATCTTTCCAGGCTGAACAGGTTCATCCCCGCTGCATCTTCCTGGCTGGACAGGTTCATCCTTGCTGCATCTTCCTGGCTGGACAGGTTCATCCTTGCTGCATCTTTCCAGGCTGGACAGGTTCATCCTCGCTGCATCTTTCCAGGCTGGACAGGTTCGTCCTCGCTGTATCTGTCCAGTCTGGTCAGGTTCGTCTTGGCTGCATCTTTCCAGGCTGGACAGGTTCGTCCTCACTGCGTCTGTCCAGTTTGCACAGGTTTGTCTTTGCTGGACTGTTGTGAGCTTTTAAAAGAAAGTGCTAATTTACTCAAATTTCATATTTTTTAAAAATAAAATCTCTAAAAATAAGATAGTATTAAATAAATATAAAACATGATATTTAGTATTAATAGGAAAAGATATGAATATTTTACATGATATAATAGAATGAAGTATAAACAGCTTATGTGTTTAATGTCTGCGTTGTGGAAAATGTAAACAGTTCAATAGTTTTTTTAAATGTTGACCTGTACATGTTTTCTTTTTCTCAAATCATCTACTTTATTACATTAATAACTTATTTATGTTTAATTTGTTATGTTTTATTAAACTAAATGTGCGGCTCAAACCTTTAATTTCCAATAAGCTAAATTAACTAAAACTATGGTGGCAAATATTGTCTAATCATTTTAAACTCATCACAGTTAAACTTTCATTTTTTTTTTTTTTTTTTTATTTCAAGTTGACAAAATAGTTTAATGACATTAAACAATGAGATCCATGTTAAACACTTACTCTCTGAAAGTCATACATATTGGTCTGAAATTAAATAGAGAGCGCTGTCTTGGGGTCCAGAACTGCAGCTCAGAATCTGCAGGTCTCTGGGTCAGACACATGTTTCTCCTTTTTTTTTTTTAGAAGTTGATAAAATCTGTCACACACTCAGTCATGACACTGATGTCCTCTCCATGCGGTTCACAGAGTTCCAGTCTGTGGTCTCAAAACACCCCCTCAGAGCATCTTTATCCTCAAGTCAGAGGTTTTAGAGCAAAATTTGTTCTCATTAGGACAACGTCTCTTACAGGGAAGGACTTGCAAAACAATGCTAAACCACATACTGTATCCATTACAGGAGTCTGGGTGCTGAACTAGCCTGCCTTAAGTTCAGACCTTTCTCCAAGAAAAAACATTTGGAGCATTATGACAGAAAAGTTTAGCAACAATAGTCCAGAACCCGTTGAGCCACTAGGATCCTGATCTAAACCAGAATGGGACAACATTCCTCACCGGAAACTCCTGCAACTGGTCTCCACATTTCCCAGACGTGTACAAACTGAAGGAAAATGAAGAGCGGACATGTTATCGCCATCTAATTCAAAATAAACTCGTATTTTGCATGGATTGGCAAAATGTCAACGTTTCATCTATGTTTTTTTTTTATGTGTAATTAAAATCAAATTTGAGTTTATGAGGTTTGTATTTTCTGTGTTTATTTGCATTTTGCTCAACACCTTTTTGGAATTGGGTTGTGCTATTGATTATTGTTTTACTGTAGAAATTATAGTGTTTCAGCTCACAGCTTCTGGTGTAATAGAATTAACTTGACTCGTGTTGTTTACTATTCGTATCACATCGGCAATTGTGAACCAAGTGACTTACTAGCATAAAGATGAAGAAAAAAACAAGAAAAAATACAACCCTAACTCCAAAAGAGACAGGATGCTGTATAAAAAGTAAATAAATTAAAAATAATGCAAAATCATGCCAGCAGAGTTGCAGGTTGTGGATAACAAGCTGGATGGTCCTTTTCCTCTTTAGTCTGCAGGACACAGTGTCCGTGATTTTGATGATATTATACACTGTAGATGGTGGGATCTTTAAAGTCTTTGCAATGTTACACTGAAGGACATTTGTCAGTTTTTTGCCCAAAATTTAGTTTGTCACAGAATGGCACGCCTTTAAAACTGAGAGGCTCTACCTCTTTGCAATGCTCCTTTTATACCCAGTCATGTTACTGATCTGTTGTTAATTAACCAAATTATTTCTAAATGCTCCTTCAATTGATTTTTTTTTCGTGCCTTTTATTTTTCCAGCCTTTTATTGCCCATGTTACAACTATTTTTGAGATATGTTGCTGCAGTTAAATTCAAAATGAGCTCATATTTTCCATGAAATGGTAGAACATCTCACTTTTAACATCAGGTATGTTTATGTTTTATTGGGAATAAAATACGAATTTAGCAAATAATGCATTGCGGTTTTATTTACATTTTATACACCATCCAATTTTTAAATTGGGCTTTGTTAACTTTAGAATTAATGTGCCGCTTTCGCGTGAAGGCTGGTATTTATTACAGGCCTAGTAAGTAATAAGACAAACGTAAGTTAATACATCCATGCTTCTTCACAAGTGTGCCAACTTTAGTGTTATTACAGCTTGTTAAGGCTCAATCATCGGGCTTACTTAGTGCCAGGGTTTGTTATGTTTTTGTTGTTTTTTTTGTTTTTTTTTTGTGAAGGCCAGCCCCCTTCGCTCCCTGCCCCCGCCCCCCGGTGGTGTTCCTCGGTTTTTACGCAGCACAACGCTGGTGAGGGTGAAGCGCTGACAGGACGCTGGTGGAGAGCTCAGTGAAGTGTGTCTGCAGCAGCAAGCCCAACGCTGGATTACCAACACACAGAGGTAAGTGTCCCTGCTGCGTGGATACTGCGGACCTCTTATTTCATCTTTTTAAAGGTGTTCTCACTTTTCTTTGGTCACTTTTCCAACAGCTGGATTTGGCATGTGGAGTCTTATAATCATAAGATGCATAACCAACGGCACGTATGTAAATATACGTCTCCTTTACGCTTAATTTAGCCGACTTTATGAGATGAAAGTGCTTGTGGGATTCTGGGTTTCTTATATTTCGCATCCCAGCAGACCTGCCTCTCTGGCTTTGGGACAGCTGCTGCAGTAGAGACAAATCCATACTGTGGAAATGCGACCCACCGTAGGTGCTGCACTAATGCTGAACCCCCAGAACCAAGCACAAATTCTGACTCTATATCCTCCCAAATACCAGATCGTAAAATGTTGTTACGTTATCAGGCAGTAGTGACGCTTCATTTGTCATTGTGAAACAGGGAGCAGACCCCGGGCTGTCCCCCGTGCAGACAGTATGGCTGTACCATCAGGACCATGCTCTTAATGGAATGCATATAATGCGGCATGGAGATGTTAGGGACAGTTTATTTAACAGCCTGTTTCTGTTATTTATCTTGCATTGTTTTCAGACAGAAGTGTAGTTTTCATCATGTTTAACGTTAAAGTTTATCTTACAGGATATGTGAGGAAGAATTGTCTCATTTCAGTGTTATGTTTGAGAACATGACCACCTGAGCACCTGTTTTGCTATTATAAATGCACAGTAGTAATAGTGTGAGCATATTCTGTTGACACAGGGGCGTGAATGTTTAACCATACAAGCCAGTCTGACAAACATGTCTGCCTGGACTCATAATGAACAGCATGTGACATGAATAACTGCTTCACAACACAAGTGTAGACTCACATAGGTAATGCAAAGTTCCCACATCTTGTCCACATTTGTATGTCCAGTGTTGAGCTAAACTGCTTCCAAACAGTTGCAAAAGCAACTGAGCTAATGTAGGATTATTTGATCAGTCCTACAAACGTGCAGTGTAAAGCTTTTACTGTTCACTGTGCTTCACTTTATGAATTGAATTAAATCTCAGTGGGGAAAAAAAAGATAATTCATCTCAGCCTTTTTTCCAGAATTAGTCAATGCTCCTTCAGTAAGTTCTGTTAAACTAAACAGATGTCCATGTCTCTGCCTGTTTTCATTCATGATTTTACTACAAGGACTCTGTGTAACATGACACTTAATGAGCTCGATGAAAAATTTACCTGCACACAAATAATTAATCAAACCGAGTCCGACTGATTTGTGTATTGTTGTACAGCTTGATTGTCACAGTCTCCTCTGCTCTTTTTGTCACATGGTCTTGGTGGACACAGTTAAAAGAGATCTGCAGAGATATGTTTGTGCAGAAAGTGCAGGACATCTGTTAGCTCCCCAGATGTCCTGCATGTTTTCAGCTTTCAGCAGGATGGGCTAAGTGGCAGTGCAGCAGTAAATGAAGCAGATCCCTGGTCAGCAGAGGAGCTGCACAGTAAATGTTTAGAGATGCTGATAGCTTTCCACATGCAACAGATACTTACATCAGTCATATATTTTTTGTTCAGTAGCTCAACTGTGAACTGTTTGTTCAGTTAAAGAGTAGCCAAGCCAATGATCAAACGCACATGTTGTGCAATTAAATCAAATAAAACACGAGCTCTGTAGCATTTTGGTTGAGTTTCTTTGAAAATGATATTCAAACAGAATGGGAAATTTTAACTAGTTTTTATTTCACCTGCATTTGTGCTGTTTGTATTTTATGGAACTTGTTCAGAATCACATTACACAGCTCCCCTAGATTTAATAGGATCACCTCATAAACATAAATCTTAAAACTGATTTTCAAAGATTTGCCAAAGGCTGCTGACCTTAAGATCACATGTTTTTGTTTTTCCCACAAAGATATCCATGTGCGCTGAAAAGTTGACAGACACAAAAGTTGTTAGAACAAACAAGTCACATCGTGCTTTATTTTTCTTCATTCAAGTCAAATTAATACAGCTGCTTAGACATTTTCATTGAAATTGGATCACTTTGGCAAATATTGTGTCGTTTATTTGTTTCTGAGACACAAATGAGAAGTAGAAGATTTTGCCAGCTGCACCCATGTGTTCAAAACAATTGTAAAGAATTAGTCTGTTTAACTGGATAATAGCTAAATAATTTAATGATATTGTTTTCTTTGTTAAAGCATATTTATTCCCCAGAGTTTATGCATACCACCTGCTAAGTGAAGCAGGCTATTTGCATGAGAGAAACAACAACCAAAGCGGTGCCAGTGTTTCTGGAAAGAGCTTTGTCTTTACTTTGAATAACTGACGGCTTTGGATCAGGACGGATGTTTCAGCCAGACACCAGGTTTCTGTTTTCACTTCTTGTTAATGTTACAACAAGTTGCCTGGCAACATACTCTTCACCCCTCTTCTCCTTTTGACATTGCCTGCCATTGGTTGAAGTGGATGGTGAAGTGTTGGGTTTTGGCTTTTCAAGGTCTGTGTCACAAAGCCGCCCTCCCTCTACTCATGAATGCATGTAAACAAGGCAGTAAAAAAAACTATTTATGCTTTGGTGATGGATTTAAGCAGAAGCCGCCTCCACTTTTTTCCGCTGATGGATGTAGGCAAATAATGGTAAAAACAGCAGCATCATGACAGATGATTGCAGATATTCTAATACGAATCAGCATATTCATACTTATTTCCTTACAGACTCAACCACCATTATAAAGTAGTTTCATTGCATTTTTTGTAACTCTTTAAAATATAAGACACAGTCATGAAACTGTGATATGTGCGCTGCCACCTGTGAAGGCAGGCAGTTACTGATGCTGCTGCCTGCTGTGTTTTTATCTGGGTGTGACAGGACAAGTCAGACTACACCCACATTCCTGAAATAAACAGATGATGGAGACTCTCTGGAGTCCTGCTGCACGCTCATTTCACACGAGGATACCTTCATAGCACTTAAAATTGCTGGATTATCACATCGCTGTTTATATTCGCATTTAGCCGCCATATCCTATGACTCAATTATCAAGTAGTGCTGTCACACAGGCGCTCACAGAGTTATATTAGGGGACAGACTCAGAGCTTCCAACCTTTGTTGCAGTCAAAACATCCAACAGGGATGAGGAAACACTTTGAGCACTCTCTCAGACAATTATTTGAATTATCATTGCAACTCACCTAATGTCCTATATCTAAGCCAGGAGGAATCTGGTGTACACAGCTGAGCTCATTATTTAGTTATGACACTGAATAAACACCATGTGTCCCTCTTATTCATATTCCCAAATTAAATCTTACAGCTGAAATAATTTATCTTTTTGTTTAGATTTTGCCGCTTACTTTTCACTTAGCAACTACAAATTAACTTTCTAAAGAGGTTCAGCGGAGCTACCTAAATATTCAGTGTTTACCCTTTGTGCAAGGTCTGCGATCCAAGTTTCCTTACTCTTGACGTGTAGCCTGGACTATTTGCTCTAAAGATGCATCATCATGGATAAACTGTCAACTCATTCTCATTCTGGTTCTAAAAGCCTACCAGGCTTGCTATAAGCAGCCAGGCTCTCTAACTCAGTGTCTACAGACAATTTGGTTCAAGCAGCCCACTGCAGCCCTCCCAAGGACCTTCACATGCACAATTCAAGTGCTCCCTGTACAGAGTACCTGCCCATGATCACATGCAGTAACTGTCTGGGCTTCTCAATGAGGCACTGCAAGGCTGTGAAGCTCTCCAGGATCGTACTTTTTTTTTTTTGTTTTTTTCCCTATTAAAGGTTCAGAAAACATCCCTAAAACAAGCACATTATAGTGATTGTCAATTTCTTTGTTGCTGTGATATTTCATTAACTGAGCTTCAAAGAATTTAAAAGCCCAAACACCTTACAGCTAAGATTAAGCCAAATTACATCATAAGCATGAATCCATTATTATCCCTCTCAGAGGCCTATAATGACTGTAATGTGTAAGTTATATGCATTTCCTTTTATGCTGCAGTTGTTTGAAATGAACTTCAAATAGCTTCACTTCAGGAATGTGTAGAATCCCAGGCTGCTGTCCAGCATGGAAGCTGTTTATGGAAGAGCGTTGGGAGGGTCTCAATTAAGGGGATAAGCTGCAGCTCTGGAGTGGCCCTTTCGAGCCATTTTTGGAGCTGTTTAGTGGGATCTGCGCACGGCACTGGATAGCGTCTCCCTCTCGTCTCTCTGCCATTTGTTGACAAAGCAGAAGTCAAACGGTTTTACGTAATAGTCCATTCTCTCTGTCCATAGTACAGCTGAATGTGTGATGAGAGCTCTTTTGTGTTGACATAGCCCAGTGTCAAGGCAATCTCTGAATGTTTCACAGAGAGACCCCCTACATGACACATATTATAGTTCAACTTAGTACCACCCTGCCTTTGTTTAGCTTTCAGAACTGGCTAACAGAAAAGATCTGAAAACTGATTGAGATAAAGAGATTCCCAAACCACCAGCAACCCAACGAATGATGAAAAATGCATAGTCATTAAGATATCTGCTAATATTAGTATTAATAAATTATATATACTCAGTCCTGGTGGATTTATTCTTCAAATTTAGAGACAAATTTTCTGCTTGTCCCTGTTACACAGCTTTAAAGGTGCAGTAGGCAACACTGTGTAACAGTAACAGCTATGACATGTCAGTATATGTAGGAAGATGTCTATTGAAGTTGGTACGCTAACACTAACCTCCAGATGTGATAGTGTGTCAGTTCCTACATTTGGAATATTTGGCTTCTTCTAACTAATTTCTTTCTATTTAAATTTATTTAAAGATGTGACTTATTTATTGGTTTTTGAGGGGTCATATCCACAAATGGATGCAAAAGTGTGGTTTGCTTCGCTCACTCATCACAAATATCTTATTATGATCATCCTCTCTGATTCATCAAATTGATTGTCATCGCACCCTTTTTGGCATCCAACTCTTCCTTATCTTTATCCCTTTAGGAGTGGAAGCAAAATGGAGGAAACACAGACATTAGACAGGCAAATTTTACATAGAAAACGTAATCTTATTTCCAAGCGTGGAAATGGGCTTCCTGTGGGAAGCAATTTCTTTGAATATAACCAGATTAGCCAACTTGTATTTCTGTTATGAAATGCTCCAATAAAATATCAAGAGTAGCTTGAAATCTTAAGAAATTTTAATTTTAATGAGATTTCATGCTATGAGGATATGAGGCTGGAGCCCTGCAACAACTTATTAGCTTATATGAACATAAATTTGTTTATTTTGCTCAGTAAAACTAATTTCAGGAGTATATACAATTTTAAAATCTTTTTTACGTGGTCTTAAAAAGTTAATGCCCAATTTTAGCAGCAAGCTCCGCGTAGCTTAAAATAATGTCTTGGGAGTCTGGCTTTTTCTCAATTCATTGAGTGGAAAACTAGGAATATGCTAATCTTGTTACATCTATATTTGTGCCCACCAACAGAATCAGAGGAAAAATGAATCCCTTTTTTCCTTTACTCTGCTGTTCTACAAAGATGAAGCAGCTAGCAGCTAGGCTAGAGCAGTAGCCTTAGCAGCCACAGCTGTTAGCATTTGTGACAAGGCTAGAGTTTCATGGCTGCTCCGTTGGCTGCACATTTCTTCTAATGGCAGTTGTGTTATACTAATATTCTTTTGCCAAAAGCAAGTAAAAGCAACTATGTAATCATTCTAGTACTTCATCTGGTGCTTATTATGTTAGTTACTTATTTGTAAATGCTAGTGGCTGCCTGGAACATAAGCGTAACTGTTCTTCGTAGTCTGTCCTTGCTTCTGATTTCTTCAAATCTTCACAATCATACAACTCCTGCCTCCATGTTGCAAGTACTCAGGACAGGCTCTTCCAGTGTTATACATGGAAAAGAAGGGCTGACTCAACTGACCTTTCTAAGTTTTTCTAAGTAAGGTTGTGCAGAAAACCTCAGCCAGTGTCGATGGCTTTCTCACAGTGTGGCTTGTAATATATAGAGAAACATCTTATTGGCACTTTAAACAAGGTTAAAAATGTCATTTTTAGCAGTGGGGGACATTAGGAGTCCTCTATATTTTTCAAAACTACTTTTACACAGTATTACATCTACTTTTTTTTGCTGTTTTAAACTTAATAAAATGTTGTTTAATAGCTATAATATCACATTAACATGTTGTTAACAGCAGTATTATGAACCTTAGAGATTGTTTAGTTGTCCAGTAGCAAATTGCAGCCATACTCTGGTCTGTCTGTTTTTCATCTGCTGGTCCTACGTGAGCATATTAAGGGGGAGGAAGATTTTTATATGTTGATCTGCACAGCCGTTGAGTGGGTGCCACATTCCCAGGTGGCATGTGGTGACAGGTCCATCTGGAAGCGCCTGCTGTCAAAAACAAACAGACCCCCTAGATTGTAAGGGTCAAGGTCAGTTTGGGGGGCCGTCCCGCTCAGACGAGACCCTAAAAAGACCAGTCAGAGAGCTCACGGGGCTTTAGAGGGACCTGCTGTATGTGGACTAAGGACTCTGTGTGCACATCATCAAGTAGGTAATGTATCACTCTGGATCTGCAGTGTGACTTTTAGATGGTCATGGCCTTTTGGAAGTTGTTTGTTTTGGAAAGATATTTCTGCTAGACCCGAGAAGAGTCAGTAGCTGGTTTATTTATCTACGTGTGAGTGTTATTTAGAGGTGAAACTGAGGCGTGCATATGGGATCATCTTACCTCGTTGGCTGTTTTGTGATTATCTCAAACATTTATATGTATTTTTACTTTTTTTAACTAAAGGCATTTTTCCCTCCGTTTCTCCTCTTCTTATGAGAAATCTGTAGAAATTACACTTTTTATTAATCATCTCACTGAAAACCTCTTGAGGAAAGTGTGATCTTAAGGTTAATAAAAACATCCAAATCATTTTTTTTCCTCACAGATGAGCCAGTTTTAGTCCAAAATTAAAGCACAGGGTGGCAGCTTCTTAGATTATAAGGAGTTACTGGGATTTTAGTAACTGATACAGTATCCTCCTATTTCCTGTTTGTCTTGGCTTGACCATCATTTAGCTCCAGTGCTTCTCTCCTCTTTTTCATGCATTGAATGGATGGAGTTCTTTGCCCTGCTCTGCTCCGATATATCTCTTCCTAAAAAGGCCTGGGATGATATCTGTTCTTGTGTGTTTATATACTAAAATCTGCTTGCTTTAAACTTCTCTTTAACTATCATATCTGATGGCTTCAAACTCTATCGAACTTCTTCTTCTGCTGTAGATTTACCATACTGTGGTTTATTTGAGGATACAGCAGAGATGAGATCAGTCTAAGAAGTCCTCAACGGAATGACAATTAATGGTCTTGGAAACGAGATCATGGATGCATAAGGGGGTCATGAAGCCAGCTGATTTTATTAGAAAGAGGAAAAATTTGCACATTTTCCTAATGCTCAGGGAGAACTCAGTACCAAGACTGGAAGTTTAAAAGGTTTTAGCTCGGTGTCCCCTTGAGACTTGTTTGGAAACGTTCCCATTTTCCCCCCATCCATTTAGGTCTATTTGTGAAGGCTTCCAGCTGGAACATCAGTCCCCAGCTTGCTCTGCAGGTTGGCTTATTTACAGTCATTTGTAAACATCATGCAGGCTCAGTCCCACACAAACTCATCATAGACTGGAACAAGTGAGCATAAACCTTAAAAGGAAAAAAAGGTTTAAATTCATACCAAATTATATAGATTATCCTGTTCATGCTTTTCAAAACTTTTATCCTGTCTACACTAAAAACACTGTTACGCTATATGTGTGTGTGTGCATGAGTGGCTGCACAAGTGTTTTTGAGTGTGTTTGCATCTTGACTCGATTGGCCTGTTTCTTGGCAATTTAAATGGGGGTGTCTCCTAAATCAGCCTAACTGGCTGAGCTCAATGGGAGGCCCGGCAGAGGAATGAGAAGTTTCGCTGCTACTTTTCTGGTGGCCTTGGTGCTGCCTCTGTGTGCTCCACTGATGCAGCTTAGACTGATATCTTGTTCTATCCCTGACCCTTACTTTTAGTCCTTTAAGGACAGCACGCTGTGTTGATTTTGCAGCATTTATATAAAGCAGACTGAATTTCTCTATAAAATGGAACGGCATGAAAAGAAAGGGCTGTGATGTCGTCAGCTGAATGTGCTCCCCAGCTGGCAGCTTTTCTTTGCAGTTGTGTCACTATTTTTATTGCAGCAAGCTGTTTTAATTCATATTGAATGTGTGTAATAAAACACATTGTATGTGGTGAGAAAATACTGCTGCTGGTGACCAAACTTCTGCTGATGCACAGCTGATGTAAAGGTTTCAAGGATGTGATGTAGAGAAGCTGATCCAAAGGCAAATATCTCCAGGTGGATGTGCAGGTGGTGCTACTGTTAGACCTCTGGGTTGGTAAAACTAATCGCACAGCATTAAGGCACATGTAATTTGGAGACCGGCACAGCTGAGTATAGTTTGTGTATGAAGATTATTTTCATTTACCATGAGGCATGTCTAAATTGTCTGTAAAAGTTATTTTATAATGGGCTCAAAATGGATGGATGGAGATGTAGTTAGAATTTACAGTCACATCTCAAGAAAACTTTGTAATGCTTTGCGCTTTTTCTTACTGCCTGAGAAAGCATTAGTAGTAATTTATTTGTAGCACTTCATAATTTTTGGTTACTTGGTCTCAGACTTCTATGTGTTTCTTTTCCAGGGCTCTCCAGCAGGGGGCAGCGTAGAACCAAGAACAACTTCCAGTGAGTCCACTCTGCCGGATTTCCTTCAAAATTCAGTAATCCTCATGACTTGCACATTGAGATGCAAAATACATTTAAATGCATCAGCTATGTTGTGTGTTTGTGTTAAATATATAGTTATGCTAATAATTAGGTGATAAAGAGGCACAAATTATGCATATTTATGGCATATACTGTATATTAATGGAAGTTTTTCTCTGTTTATGTTTGTTGGTTGTCTTGTATTAGGTCCTCGAGCTGTTTGCGCTGTCAGGATTACACCTCTAAAAACCATGAAAGGCTCTCCTGACCTGATTCCCAACGCAGGTGAGGTTTCCACACCTCATGAATTTTTTAGCTGTGCGACTCCTCACACATACAAAGAAAACTAAAAGAAGCTTAAACCTACAGGAGAATTTTCAGATGCTCCACTTTCAGCTCTTGACAGCGTGGTGATGATGATAATTAGTTTTACAGACAGTAGGATGTTAATTTCATGGCCTGGTTTGGATGTTACAGTTCTATTTCGGTCATTTGGGCCATGAGGTAGCAATAATGTGAATTCCCAGCAGCTCTGAAGCACAAGCCCACTCTGAGAATGCAGCATACAGAAATGAGACCTCAAATTAAACTAAGAGGAAACGAGAGCTTAATTTTTGTTTTCAGATTTGGACCCAAGCAGAGTGTGCAAAGGGAAGGGAGTTGTGACTCTAAGGGCCACCCTCATCCACATTGATGATGAGGACAGCGTCAGTGACGAGCCAAATGCCATCACAGCGCCAAGTAAGTCAGAGCCTGTGCCTCTTCCATTTCATAAGAGCTCTCCACATGATGAAATAACATTTAGAAGGCAGAAATAATTGCAAAGCCATGTAAACAATTAAAAGAAGATTGTAGAATGTAGACAGAGGATGTAAATGTTGCTGTAATTTAAAAGGCATTTCATCATGTTATTTAGTTGTAAAAAATTCCACACGTGCCTTTTGGATTTTTTGTGTCAGTATAATATAATACCTCATGTTCTGAAGTGTGTGCTCAGTTGTTTGGCACTCTCAGGGCCATGATAAGGGGCGATAGCTCATATTTTCATGTAAGTGTCAAAAAGCTTCTTTGTCATGGCCTGCCCACGCTGCACTTTGGAGCAGGAGGCCCAACTGTGGGCTTGTTTGCAACGTAGAGCACTTTGGAACCAAACTGGAGGGTAGCCAAGACTGTTGGGGAGATGCTTTAATTGTTGCAGAGCCTGAATAAAAAGGCCACTGGAACAAACGATCTTTGCAGCTCACTGAATAGGCTTTTTGTTCTCTTCACAAAGTTCAGAGATTGTGGGAGAATCTTGTTTTTTTCCCCTTTTCTGGAGATATTAACAGCTCTATGCATGAAACCTCCCAAAGAAGGCATTCACCCAGCTGAATGAAATGAAGATTTATTTGGATTGCAATCATCTGTTGTGGTTTGCTGTTATCAGTTCACAGGAAAAACTGCACCTTTTAGTATCAGCCTAAGTGTTTTTCTTCTTGCTGTACTGGCTCCCAAACTCAGAAAGTTCTGGACTCTTTTCAGGTGGCTGGACAAGCCAGATTAATGGAGACAGCTATAAAGCAGGAGGGGCT
The DNA here is from genome assembly GCA_037177495.1 of Rhadinocentrus ornatus. NCBI lineage: Eukaryota > Metazoa > Chordata > Actinopteri > Atheriniformes > Melanotaeniidae > Rhadinocentrus > Rhadinocentrus ornatus. The sequence goes on from JBAMHW010000018.1 coordinate 8,175,663, forward strand.
GAGAGAGGCAGCAACAATACAGCTCACCTCCCTCCTGAAAACAACACTCAGTGCCAGGTATGTTTATTTCCACCACATTTAGGATGAGATCTTTGCTTGGTTTGTTAACTTTACTGTGTGATGTTTTTATTTTAGGGTTTAATTTCTGTTAAATTTCCTGGAAAGCATATTTTTATTTATTCAGCTCTTTAAGCCTTACAGTATTTTTTTCTGTCCTTTTTAGGTCAATTTACTCAGAAGCATAAAAGAAAACCAAGCTCCATCCTTCGCTAACACACAGAACTGCATCACATCGACTCCCAGCTCTGGTTATCCCTCCACCACCACAGTAAACCCTACCATTGTCCTGCTTCAGCACAACAGAGGTAAGCACTGTAAGCAGTGGGTGACACACACCAAGAAGAGCTTCCAAAAGTTGGTCTAGTCTGTCACTAACCTGTATGTGTGACATTTTACTACCAAAGATTTGTGATACTGTGAGCTGATTGTGTGTGCAATCCATCAGCATTTTCTCTGTCCGTGCTGCGCACCATGTAACCACCTCACACTTTTGCTTCATTGCTTGGTCACATTTCACCAGCATGTGTCTGTCTGTCTTTCTCTCACAACAGAGCAGCAAAAGCATCTTTCTCATTCGGAAGGTATGCATTCAGTTTTTGATGCCAATTTATTTTCCTTTATTTCAAGGAGAAGCCATGAGCAGCTTAATGTATCTGAGGCATTGTATGTGTTAATATGTGGTAGTATCAACTATCTCCTAACATTTATAAAAACCCGGTGGAAAAATATTTAAATTTAGACATTATTGTAACCTTCTGCAATGCTTCATTAATTAAGACTATTATCTCATTTTCTTTACTTGACATTTAATGTACCATATCCTTTGCCTCTTGGGGACCTTTTATACTTGGCTTCAAATTTACACCGATGTAGAGTTGCTGCTAATATAACACCTACCATACTTGGATTGTATGGAGCTCAATCTGTATATGAAGTATTTCACATAGCTATGAGGACAAGTCCTTTCTTCATAATAACTAGCCGGTTAAGTAGCTCATACTCTGATATTTATTGTTGACCCTACTGATTGACACACAAGTTAGTATCGCATCCTCTATAAATAATAAAAAACTTTATCGTTGGAGCAGCAAAATGTTGCAATGTCATCAGATCAGTAGTCTTCGGTAGTGTTTTAAAAAGCAAATTAAGGAATACAGAAACATCTTGCTTATGATGTAGATCTCTTGCACATCAAAAGCCATTTGTTGTTATTTTTATGCTTTTGCACATTTATTACTGGAATAGTTCATTTTCACAGCAACACAAACTGGTGGATTTGATACCTCTAATAATGCATGACGCAGGTCAACTGTACGTGGCTTAAAAGTTGAAATATTTGGCAATAAAATGCACATGTGCTTAGTACAATGCATCCAGGAGGCATGGTGCTACCATTTTACTGTCCTATTAAGTAGTTGGAAAGTAAATCATTATCCTACTGTCATTATAGTCACGTCACTGGAAGCTTTCACCCCACCCAGCATACACCAGCTTTACACAGCATAATTAATGTTCTTTTCCTGCCTTGTCAGGTTATATGAATGGTGGGGGAAAAGTTCTTATGTTTTTATTTCCCAAATGTATTTATTGCATTAAGCCCACATTCTCTTTAGAGTTGGATTTAAGGCCTTAGTTTGGCCTGATCCTGCTCTGAGAGTTATTTATTTCTATGTGCTTTGCAGACCCAACCCCGGAGAGGGACAAAAGCCCTGATCCTGGGGGAGACTCTGCGAATCCGGTCTGTGATATGGACGGGAAGAGGCTGCGGCTATCACTGCACTCACCGGTCCTTGCTCCTCTCAACAAGCCTATTGTGCCTGAACGGGTGAGTAACAAAACCAGCTGTCCAGTGAAGAGTAATTTACTCTTTTACAAATGTTTGTTTGTTCTGTTCATATAAAGGATATGCTTTTGATCAACCAGCATTTTTATAACAAAAACAAAAAAAAGCATGTTTTTATTTTTGTCTTTAAATTATTTGTCCTTCTTAGAAAGGAAATATTTTAGATTTTTATACCAGATGAAATGTATGTTTTGATAAAAACATTAATCATGCTCAATTTAGGCACCAGAATACAAAATCTTAAAGGCCAGTGTCGGTAGCTGCAGTAGGGTTTGACATATCCAAACCAATACAAACACCACCAAGACTGCTCCACTCCTGACTGAAATCAGATGGATGACATATATTTGATATTCTGACATACAAATCCATGATTTTAAAAAACTTTTATTTGTGTTTCAGAACACTGACAAGTCCAAAGACTGGTATAAGACAATGTTCAAACAGATACATAAATTACCAGGTGAGTTATTTATTGTTCCTGTTGTTTCCATGTTTGATGAGTGTTGTTGTGGAAGACCCATATGTGTCTCTGTGATATGTCACGCTGTCCTCTGTCTCTCCATCACTTCGTTCAGAACCTATTGAGGAAAACCCGTACCGCCCCACCTACATTTTTCCCGAGAACTTTGACATTCACATGAAATCCAAAGGTATCTGATGGCAGTAACCTCGTCTCATTGGCTTTACTAATCTGCAGCCATCTTGAGCCTACAGCTCTGTTTAGCTTGTAGTACCGGCCCGTTAAAATCACAGATAGATTAAAGAAGTACTGGAAAATCTTTAGTTAATCTTTTCTGATGTTAATTACAGACCACAGAGCCATTATTGATGTGTGTTAGGAGAAAAAAAAGCTGATTTTTTTAAAGGATATTTAGTCATATCACACACATAAAATGCTAAATTTGTTTTAGTCGCCTCAGATAGCTGCATTCCCACTGTTAAAAGTCAGAATGTGCACTGTGAAAAACACCTTTACTCGGAGTAGAAGGAGATATTCCACTACAGCAATTCATCCTTTTAACATTATACACTGATGAAACAAAAACACAAGTCACTCTTGCCTTATAAGTTGTTGATTCTTTACCTGCCACCAGCACCTCCAACTCAAGGCAGTATGGGTTCTACCTTGTGGTACCCGCCACCAGGAGTGTTTTAGCACACCTCTTAACATTTTCTTATATTTTTTTTTGTCTGGAACTTTGTTGGCAGAAATTTGAAGTTAAACACAAACCTTGCCTTTTCAGAGATGTCTCACCCCAGTCATTCAGTCACAGAGATGTGGTCTTTGTCTTTATCTCCTCCATTGGACTATGGCCCCTGTTCCATCTCGGAGGACTATTAAACCCTTGCAGATTTACAGAAGTAGTACTTCAGCATGTGAGCTGATAAGTATGGTGTAAAAAGAAGCAGCAAGACACACCACTGTGAAAGCATATAATGACTGGAAACCAAACATCAACATAAAAAAGAAGAGAAATGCCATAAATGTGTGTTTGCCACCAAAACTAAGCAAAACAACCTCAACAAGTGGATGCTGTCACTGATAGATAAACAATTAGTAAATGACAGGACAAGCTCATTTATACTGCGCACAATTTTGCTATGAATTATGAGAGAATCCTGCAGGAAGGCCTGCAAATGTACAGACTTTTAGAAAGATGCATTATAACTTTTAAAAATGCATTTGACTCCTTATGCACTTAGTTAAAAAACTAGATTCATTATGCACTAAGCAGGATATGCACCTTAAAATGTTTAAGCTCACGGTTGTGGAATTTGTGATTTGTTGTTGGGAGATCATTATAAATTTTCCCATCTATAAGTAGTGATTGTATTTTTGCTCAGTATTATACATAGGTGTCAAATTAATATTCAGACTTTTTGTATCTTGCAACATTAGCCCCACACTGTTTCACGTGACAGGCATGTAACTAAATATAAGTAATCCTGATTATCTCATTAGGGTTAGTTCAATTATGGCTGAATTGTGTAAGCATTTACAAAATCTCTACATTACGGACAGTTTGTTGTGCCCTTTTAGAAGATGAGAGATGTAGTAACATCTCTCATTAGGTTTAACAACAAGTCAGGTTTGCATCTATTGCTTTTTAAAAACCTGCAAGTTCCTCCAAACCCATGGCAACTTCATTATGCATACTGAATTGCTATGGTACTGGTTAAATGTTTACAAAAACACTACTTTCCAGTTGATATTATCAAATAAAATGTGCTTAAATATTAATTTAAACATGGCAGACTGTGAACAAGATAATCTGCTAAGTTTTTTCAGAAGGTTAGAGGAAATACACACATGTGATTTTCATTTCATTTAACAGATTAAACCCACTGGCCAGTGATCTATCTTCCTTTCTTTAACCATCTAGTAATAAAAGCTTCAGACTGCTGTCTTGCCTAATATTTGGCTAATTTGCAGACGCTTATTGTAGTTATTTTTCACCGGAGCGTGATCAGCGTCGCCTGCTGTTCTGGAGAGGCAGTGTGTGGTTGTGTCCACTAGATGGTCCTGCAGTCCTACATTTTGGTTGTGAATCGTCGCAGCGTTTAGACCTGGTCAATATAACTAAAATTATATATTAATTAATGTGTCAAAGCATTTGATTAATGGTTGTGGTTTTGGATTTTGGATTTTCTTTGAAATGAGTAGGATCTTAATGTAGGAAAAAGGACAGGGCCATGTATTTTCTAATATTAGTCTCCACTCACTACTGATATAAAATTATCAATCTGTGTGAGCATTTGTGACTGATATGATTGTTTCAACTTTCTCTCACAGCTAATTATCCATGGATTGCTCTTAGCAGAGCACTACTGCTGGCTTTACAACCCATTACTCATAAAAAGCCTTGACGCTCATTGATGCTTGGGTCCCTTTTTAGCTCAGTAATGCTTCCAGTAAAGTGCTTTGATTTAACACACTTTGATTTTGTTTGTGAGCCTGCAATGCTTGGCCTAATGGAAGGTGTGAAGCTCAGTGTAAGGAAAAAGACAGGATTTTAACACCGTCTGAATTATTTAGTAATGTGCTGTATATATTACTTCAAATCAGATATCAAAGGTAAACAGAAATAAAAATTCAGTATGAACATTCTGTGATAATTTTCTTCCACTCTATCAGACAATGCTCCCACTCCCTTTGGTTACCTGGAAGATGGTGAGTTTGGGAAAAAAGGAATCTGTGAAAATTTATTTTTAGCCTTTGCAAGGATTGAGCTAAATTTCAGCGTATCTGACGTTATTCTGCTGATTTCTATCAGTCAGAGCAGTCCCACGCTCAAAGAGCAATGATGAGGTCGACTCAAGAGGCAGGTCGATGCCAGTGCCAACGCGCTCCTCTTCCTTCAAACCTTCTGCCAAAAGGTCAGTGTCCTCCATCTGTTCCAAACCTTTCTTATGACATTCATTTTCATGTTAGTATTCTGCATAGCTTTGCACATAGAAAGGAGCTATTGATGTAAAAAAAAACTTAAAATGCCGTGACAAATTTTGTAACTAAGAATAAACATATTTTTATTAGAAAAATTTGATTTTAATCTATCTTTTTGACTGGCAATGTTTCGGTATATGGTCATACTGTATTCATAAGTAGATCACTGTATGACATTAACTACTAGGGGAAAAAAAACAAGTCTTGTGACAAGCATGAAGCGACAGTAATGTCACCAAGCATGACAACAAAAGTTGCTTCCTAACTCCTAACTGGGGTTATTTTGCTTCCAAAGGCTTCCTCTGTTGTGTCTTCCAGCTTTTACTCTTGGTCTGGTTAGTCTGACCCCCCTCCCACATACACATACAATCACATGTTAACACTCACACAGGATGATCAGCACTCAAAAGAAATCAATGTTAAAGGTCAAATGATAAAGGAAGACAGATGTGAGAGAGTTGTTGCCCACAAAAACTAGAGAAGGATGACAGCAGATGTAGAGGACTGACCCTCCTCTGTGTCATCATCTTCCTAAACACATCTTTATTAAGTTTAATTGTTAAAGAGAAAGAGAGTGTTTTACTTTAGTTTTCTGGGGTGAGTTTTAATAGTTGAGTAGTCGTAACCTCAACAGTTAGTTACAAAATCCTCTCAGGAAATGTTGCCTTCTGCTTTTTGTCACTGGTTCCAATCTTGTTTACGTTATCAAATTATGGCTCGGCTCAGAGCTTGAATTGGATTTTCTGTCACATCATCATTAGAGGAGGAGGAGACAGACGTGTGGAGAAGGGAGGCTGGCATAATGAGTGCGGACGTCATATTTAAATAAAAGAAAAAAGAAAACGATCATCTTAGCCAGTGCTGGTTGCCATGGAGACCACTTAATAAGGATTGGTTCTCTTCAATCCCCCCCCCTCCCCGACACCCGGCTCTGAAACAGGAACGAGTGGGAGCCCCCGGATAAAAAGGTAGACACCAGGAAGTACCGCGCTGAGCCCAAAAGCATCTTCGAGTATGAGCCGGGGAAATCATCGGTGCTGAAGCTGGAGAGAACGGTACGCTAGCCGCCTGTCTAACCCCCCCACTCACTCTCTCTCTCTCTCTCTACCTTTTTCCCTGTCTGTTTGTGCTGTTTGAGCTGTCCCCCACTGCACCCATCATCATCCATCCTCCCTCCACCACCACCACCTCTGTATGTCAGCTCCCTGGTGGCTGCATCACTAATAGCTTGGAAGGCGACGTGTGTGTAGCCACCACATTCCTAAAGGGTGTCCTGTTGCAGGGACAGACGATCCTGCTTGGAAAACGAGCGGGGGAGTATCACTTACAAGGATAGCTGTTGTTTTGCTGTCTTCAATTTAAGGTTACTGGGCTGGAGCAGGTCGCTGTGAGAGGCTGCCAGCACAGACACAAAACATGGATCTGGTGTGTTTTCTGTGGAGGAAGTGTAATGCTCTCTATCCCACTCTCATGTCTAGACCAGACAGCTTGCGGTGAATCAAATGATGATGAATAAATCTGTGTCTTTGAAGGCTATTTTTCACATTGATATGTCAAGTTTTATGTGTGTCGCTATTATATAATAATAATAAGAGATTCGTTATTTTGATGGAGAAAAAAAAAAAAAGGGGGGGGGGGGGGGGTTCTGTAATTACTGTCTGTTTGATTCCCATTTTAGCCAAACCACCAAATTAAAC
>JBAMHW010000018.1:8182810-8206255 GCA_037177495.1 Rhadinocentrus ornatus
CCCCCCCCCCCCCCCCCCCCCCCCCCCCCCCCCCCCCCCCCCCCCCCCCCCCCCCCCCCCCCCCCCCCCCCCACCCAACTACTGCTTGTTTGATGCCCAGTTGCGTCAAGCTACTAGATTAAGCTAGTTTCTTTCAGCTGGCTTGATAACAGTGCTCATTAGAGTTTACTCCAGTTTGTCACTGAGCTGCTTTTAAAAAAATGAGCTGTTGTTTCTCATTTACAACCTCAGTTATCACAGAGGAGCGTCCTTCTCTCTGTATATTAGCTCAATTTACTTCACTCTGTGCTGTTTGAAGCGTTGTTGGTACTGAAATCTTCTGAATGTATCTGGACATCCAGATGATTACACAATGTCAAAAATAATTTCAAGTTCATTTTAAAGTACTGCATGTAGGCTTAAATTAAAGCAAACGTTGCTCAATTAAAGTAGTTTCTCTTGTCCAACTGGCTTCAAAGAGATCCACTTCTGAAATTATTACATTTGAAGTGAGATAAAGCTTCATGTTTCTTTAAAAATGTAAAGGATTTCATGAGAAGCGCACAATGTGCAATTTGTATTTGACATGACAGTTCTTCCCTACTGAGCTGTACTGAATATTAAGTACCTGGACAGGAGAAATATTCATTCTGCTTATGTCTGTGAGTATGATGGACTCATTTGACAGTAATTATTTATTTTTTTTGTTGTTGTTTTTCAGTCAGATGAGAGGATGGATACCGCTCTGTCCAAATATGAAGTAAAAGCTGCTCATGTTATCTTCGTCTGAGGACTGGAAACATATAAAGCTCAGCAACTCACATGAAACTGAGGTGGCAAAGCAAACAATATGCAGTTGCAAGCCAGGCAATTTGTTGGCTGGGAACAGGGACTTCCTGGAGTCCCGATTGGTTGCCTGGCAACCTCACAGTGAGAAGTAGACAAATGAGATATTACGTATTAATTTGTGAGCTTACGAGTTTACTGGGAGCAGATTTAGTTACTGTTGGAAAGTTCCAGTCTCTCTGGAGAGACTCCCATTTTTCCTGTTTTTATGTCCTGCTAAGCTATGTTAATCAGCTGCTGGCTGTGATATCAATCCTCTCATCTTTCTTTCTGCAAGAAAGCAAATAAGCATTGTCTCAAAATATCAATTTCATGAAAGGCTTGAAAGAGCATGAAACTCATTTCATGAGCTTCCCATCAGTATTTATCTTCCTCACTGAGACCACCTGCAGTATTGAAGATAATTTGTGGTTGTCTGGCAGAAAAATGGGCTGAATCAAAGATGTTTGCTAGACTCATTACCGTGGTGTGTATATGCTTTGCTGTCTGAACTGTCTTCTCTTTGTCTTTCTCCTCCTCTTCTTGTCGTCATGCCCCCTAGACTCAGGATTTAGGTCCAGAAGATGTAGATTTAGAGAATGAGCCTTGGTATAAATTCTTTTCAGAGATGGAGTTTGACAAAGCGGTAAGTGGTCGCTGTCTTCCGTTTGACAGCGTATTGTCATGTATTGCATGTCATAACATCCATGTTGAAATAATGTCTAAACAAACTGTCTGTCTGTGAAGACTCGTTCAGTTCCTTTGCCCTCCTCTTCATTCACTTGCATTCGTTTAATGAATCATTTTTTTATCGTTGCAATCTCTCTTGTTTTTAGTTAAATTTCAACTCATTTTCAGGATATTAAATAGTATGCAAATATCTCCAGACACCCCCTTTCTTTATATATTGCCAGTAAAATGAAAGATTGGAGCAGCAACTTATTGAATAGGTGAAAACATAAATTAATTTACAGCGTAAAAGGCAGAAACTGAGTTTGTGTAATCCTGTAAAGCCTAAAAGTCAATTTTAGGTTTGACACCTTTGTTCTTCAGCACAGCCTGAGCCCTCTTAAACAAGCTTTCTTGTAATTTCTTTAACTAGTGTTCAGGAATAGCTCTCCAGGCTTCTCAAAAGACTTTCCAAAGCTCTCCTTTAGATCTAGACTGACTTTTGTTCCTTCTTTGTCCAGATGATCCTACACTGTATCAATAATATTGAGGTCGAGGCTCTGGGGAGGATTCATCACCCCCTCAGACCTGTTGCTACTGATTTCAGTCCAGTTCTTGCGCCATTTGGCATACCTCAGCCTCCTTTTCTCCCTGTTTCCCTTCTTTAAAAATGGCTTCTTGACAACCAGTTTTCCGTGGAGACCATCTCTGATGAGACTTAGCTGAACATTAAATGGATTAGATGAATTTCCCAATGCATTTCTTAGGTTCTGGGTTCTAACTGGCTGGTTAGCGCAATTGGTAGAGCATCAGTCTGAGACCAGGGTTCGAATCCCCCAGGGGACGAACATTAACACCTACCAGTTGGGTCCTTAGGCAAACCCTTAACACGACTGCCTAACCATTGTAAGTCGCTTTGGATAAAAGCGTCAGCTAAATGACTGTAATGAAATGGGTCAGGTCTCAGCTGAATTTGTTTTTCCTGTTTCTTAAAGACATCACAACCACAGAAACGTTTATCCTACTGCACTTTTTTTTGCATGCTATGTCTTGTTTTTTTCTTCCTTTTATTTAGTTTCATCCTTTTTTCAGGACCCACTAAACAGCATGTCAAAATATGTTTTCATCTTTGGGAATCATCCTGCATTGTCCTACTATTTGCAATTTTTCATAGCTTCAACTAAGGAAATAGGAATAAGCGATGTGTCTTTGTTACAAGCTGCTTGCAACAAATTGCCTAAAGATACAATTAAAATTGGTCCTATGCTAAGTTGTCTGTTATCCATAGACACAACACTGGTTCATGCCTTTGATAGGGGCTATTTTTAGGTTTTAAAAATTTATTGGGGCAATGTGTCTTAACAAGCAAAAAGAAAAAAACAACTAGACTGTAAATGAGAGAAAAACAGCAAATGTCCAAAGAAAAACTTTGATAGACCTTAAGAGTGCCTTCTTCTTCTTCTTCTGAAGACCACTTTGAAACAACTCACTCTTGAGAAGCATAAATGTAAAGAAAGGGGAGCTGGATCTAGACTTTTGCACAGTATTATGTTCATATGTAATCATATCTGCAGCCACATTTTTAAAGCATGTGATGCAGCCTCTTGTCATTCTGCATCATCACCTCTAACATAAAATGTTGTTGTCCTCAGCGGTGTCTAAAATAGTCAGCAGTAGTCTATTTTTGCTCTCCTTGAAAAAAAAGTTTCTCAGCATTTTTTTCCATCTGTGAGCCTGAGGCACAGGCAGCTAAGGCAACAAAAACCTTTATCACTGTGCAGTTAAATGTTTGAAAAGATTTACTGGTTATGAGGATTCGTTATATTGGAGTATTAGAAGAAATTTATCTTCATCGTCTTCATATTTCTTTTGTAGCAGGATTTTTCAGTCTTTAGCCATACGTTGCAGGATCTGTTCTTCCATGTCTCTGACTCATCACCCAAGAAAAATACTTTGTCTTATTCACGCTGATGTGCATCCGAACAACTAAAATACATGTCATAAGCTTGAAGTCTTGATAGAATGTTTCATTCAGAAGTCACTCCTCGTTTGGGGAGGTTGCAGTCCACGCGCGCATTAGGCTCCAGGATAATCCCAGGCACTTGAAACAATAATTGTCTGCCTGTCAGACTATCTGTAATACTTACCAAGATATCCACATTGTGCATACATGAAGCAGTATACAGTGTCATGACAAATCCCCACCTTAGTTGGCACCAGACGAGTGCAGCACAGACAGATGTTGATCCTCCTCTGTCACTCAGAGACAACCCAGCCGCACCCTGGATCATATGAGGTTTCACCGCTTGCTACAGCATGAGATCATATCCTAGCATCTGCTCAAATCAGGAGCACAGGCTCCTGTTCCGGGTTAGCGTATATGTGAAGGAGGTTTAGTCCTGTAGGGGGTTAATTCTGTTTCATGGCAGCCTGAATGATTGCCAGATGAGTTTGGTTTGATGACTGGCTCCTGTTTAATGTCAAAGTCACTTCTAAAGCTGCACCTGGTATGTGCAGCATTTGACCTTAAGGCTCAGCCAGACACAGTGGCTCATTGGACCTTGATTGACACATCAGTACTTACTTGGATTTAGCAAAGCAGAGATCTGTCTGGAAGTCTGGTTCAGTCAGGTGTTCTTGTTAATACCTTAAATGTGCTGAGGAGAAACGCTTTGCTACAGACAGATAAAAGTTGTTTGATCTTCACTTCTATCAGTTTCATCCAGCTATCATCTAAATACCTCTAAACAACAGGCTCATTCATTCTTCTTCATCTTGCAATGTTAAATCAACCTTCCTTGTCCAGTTAATGTGAAATCTGCACCTAATCGCAGCTGTAGACTTCTTCATGAGTATTAACAAGTTAAAGTTTCAAGTTCAGTCAGAAAACACACCCACAGACAGTTACAGTCAAGTGATTGCTTATCGATATACATAGCTGGCTGGAGCTGGAATTCCACACATATTTATGGTCAGGAAGATCACTTTGGCCCCCTACAACCGACAGAGTGACTCCATCTGTCGAGCATATGCTGACGTGGGGGCTGCTGCCACACTGTCTCAGCACTGAGTTACATAGAAAGCCTTCCCCTACCACCTGACATATTCTAAAGGGGGTAACGCTGTAAGCCTGCCAGCTCATTGTGCTCTCATATTTAACCTCTGTTATACACTTAACCTTTACCTTTAAGCATTTAGCGCAGGGAAGATGAGGGGCACACATGCTACAACAGGCCCCTCACACTTGGGGGGATCACTTTGTTTTCATATGAATATATCAACACAAATAAGGTCCTGGAAAGAATGGGATTCATGTTACCATGACCCACTCCTGATCGCTATTTTGACTATGAAAGCGGCATTCAGGAGTCTGAGCTCTGAGTGGCCGCAGACACCTGTTAGGAAACATGCAAATGAAATTCTGCAGAAACGTTGTCATCAGGGATCCGCGGAGACCTTCACTCATTTCCATAAACAACTTCGGACCTCTCACTTAGCTTTAAGCGTGTGGTTTCATCCTTTCTGTGTGTCTACGCCTCATACATCAAATGTGTTATCACATCACCTTGTTATCAACCCCTAAAATGGTTGTGCTGTGTTTTTTTCAGAAACTGGATGAAAATTCCATCTAACTATCACAGAGTAATGTGATGCTAAGTGATAACATTGTTGGATTAGTTTGAAACTGCACTTTTTTGCACTTTTAGATAGAGAAAAGTTCATATAAAAAGAGGCTAATCAGGCATCTCTGAAATAACGAGATTAAGATTCCATTCCTTTACTCCAGATAAGCCGTCCATGATCGTTTCCTGTTTACTTTCCACTGATGCTGTCTGTTTGTAAGCCCAATAACCCAGGGGTGTCAGAGGACACTATCTTTTCCCCTGATAAGAGTTTTAAAACGGGATGCAAGACGTGCCGGAGCAGCAGATTATTCAATGACACTGGTGTCTTCTCCCAGTCGCTATGGAACATTTGGCTTTATAAATAGATCCGACTATAGACCTGCCAGCCTGGTGTTCTGCTCCTACAAAGATAGGCACTTATTCTGAAAGGTTATTAATGATCATTCTGCCCTGGCAACTAAGTGGAAAGGCATGTTGTGGCAAATGAGCTGCTCAGAATTTTCCCTGTCTGGTCATTGGTGTGGGAAGTGGAGGCTTGGTCGTGCCGTGAGGAAGTGGATGTGGTATTAACAGTAGACCCGGCTGGCCGAAGTGGGGATTGTGCAATCGTATTTGCAAACAACACTTGTGCTCTTATTCATATAGCCTGTTGTCACATCTGTTATTTTTACCTGCTGTGACGTCCGAAAAGAGGAAAGCAACAGAAACAGTGGGCTAAAATTAGTCGTCTTTAAACTATTCAAAATGCTGGTGGGTGCTGAATGAAAGACCCCACTCGTGGCTTGTTTCTGCTACCCAATAACAACCAACACTTACCCTTATAATATTTTAAACATCAGTGGACTCACCTTAAGCTCACAAATTATCAGTTAATTTGTTTCTGTCTTTGTTTTTTTCCAGGATAACATTATTTTAATCACCTGTTTCATATGTTTTGCCATCTTTAATGTGTCAGTAAACATTTGTGTAATTTTTGACAAGTGTATGTATGTGTGTGTGTGTGTCAATGTGTGTGTGTAATTTGGCCTCCTCGCACCACCAGCTGGTTAATTGTCCCCCGGTCTGGTCCAGTGGTAATGAGAGTGACTCAATACCAGACAAAAGAGATGGCTTCACTGAGAGACAGCAGCTCATTGGCTAAGCCTGTGACAGCCCACTCCCCGAATGGGCGCCCCCTGACCGATGCACGCCCACCCACCCCCCTCCATCCCCCTTTACTCCCTTCCACTCTCTTTACAGCCGCTTGTTTTCTACCACTTGCATGCAGGCCAAAACACACGCTTACCCGTTACCCAGAGTAGCTCAAAAGCTCGAGACAGAAACCTACAGCAGCGAGTGAACGATAGAGAGAAAAGAAGAGAGAATCTGGCATTAGCTAATGCTGCTGCCTCTGTTCTAGCCGGAGGAGACCTTCCTGTGGATCTATCAATGACTTCTTTGTTTGGTTTGTTGCAGAGTACCCCCTCCTTCAGCCCCTTGGAAACAGCTTCCGACCTGCAGCAGTAGTAAGCCCATTCTTCTCTTTCTTATTTGACTACTTATCCATAACATTTATTGTCATCCTCCACTCGTGTTGATGATTATTTCAGGTTTGTTATGGGGATAAATGTCAGTGAGAGACTTCTCCACCCTATAGAGCTTGCCCGTCTTTAGCGAGGGGAGACTCCTGAATCCTGGGGAGATCCTATTAATGAATTTTTAAAAAAAGCTAACAGAACAGAGTGTCCTCTGTCTGCATTTAATTTTTTCAAGGGGTGGGTGGTTGTAGGGAGACGACATGACTGCTATGTGGTGATATATTTAAAGACAGGAACCTGGATGTCACTGGGATAGAGGGAACTCACCCAGCTGCTGCATAACTTAAAAACCGTTATCTCCTGCTGAATGCGAGCATGCAGCTGTATGACCAGTAACTGGATTTTTAAAAGCGATGCAAGCTCAAATTCAAACAAATCTCACCCAGCCCTTGATCTTTTTTATTCTACTGGATTAGACTGACAGTGTCTATTTTTGTATGTGTAATAAAATGTGAAGAATTTAAGACAGCAACAGTAACAGTCTCACACTTACAGTCCAGTGAAAATAAACTTCCCCATTCGTTTCTGCTTTCCATCTGCTACAGTCATTATGTCATCACGGCCCAGGATTTAAAAGAGATCCCCAATCCAGCTTTTTAAACCAATGATTTCTTGATAATTTGAAAGGGGAAAGTCCCTGATTAAAGGATGGTGGAAGTTCACTCACACAGAAGTTTTTCAAAGGAAACCTCTGCTCATAAACTGACTTCCCTCGAAGGCACATGTGTTTATAGCAGGATGTCACAGTCTGTGGACATTTTAAAAATACTGCTCTACAAAGATCATATTTGGTTGTAATATCAGAATATGTAGCTGTAAAGTATTATCAAATGAATGAGCCATTGTATTCTAATTTTAAAAGATATGTCAGAAGAATGATAAAAAAAACTTGCCTCACAACAAGAGCTGTCAACATGATGCAGTAGAACTCAGCAACTAGCTTATAAAGGAATGCCTCGTCATTCCAGCTGTATATAAACATTGTTTTTAAACTGCAGGAAGTGCTGCCAGTGATACTCTCTCAGGTATCATATTGGCATTAGATTTTACAAGAACCTTCCCAGGAGATTATTTTAATCTGGTATGGCTCCTGCGATATACATTTCCTACAGAGCATTTATGTGAATTCTTGGATGTAACCTAGAGCTAACTTGATTTTTAATGGATCTCAACAACCAGCAGTGCACATATTTTTCTACCAGCTATGAAAAAGCCCTCTGTCCGAGAAGTGAACAAGAGCAGTGTTGTTTCCATACATTTGTAGAAGTTCGTAAAACTCTGCAAAGTGGCAGATGTTGAACACATTTTGAAAAATATGTCCCTCTCTTTCCTTACCCCAATAAAAATGATTTGTGTGGGGTCTTAATTTCTCTTACGTTACTGGAACCTCATGACAGCAAGTGAAAGAGAGTAAAGCTGAGAGGCGTACAGGTGCATGGACGGGGCTGATGCACCATGTGGGAATGCTCAAGAGAATATTTATAGAAATCTCTACCGTTGGCCCCTCTGGAATGCCAAGATATCTGCTGTAGCCAGCGTCTTCTCTTTACATCAGCCTCCTAATTCTCCACTTTCCTTCTCAAGTTTGGCTTTTCTGACTGATCATTTTCTTTCCCACAAGTCTGCAAAGATAGGAATGACCTCAAGATAAGCTAAATAAGAACCATATGACAGCTTGTTACCGAATTTGTGTGTCTCTGTTTATAATAAAAGCATGTAGCAAAGCTCCTCCAATAAATCGGACTGTATTTAATTAGCTGCCTGCGCTCCTCTCATTTGTGGTCTAGCTCCTCGAGCAAGTCTGGACACAGCGAGGTGGAGAAGGACAGAGGATCATCCACAGATGAGCCTACGGCTCTAGAATGCGACCGACATGTTTACAAGAGTGTCCTGGAGGGCGGCGACATTCCCTTACAAGGTCTACGGGCTCTAAACAAGCGCCATGGGAGCTCCTCCTCCTCTAAAGGTAAGACATCAGCTATGTTGCATATGTGGATGTGCAGACTATGCAGCAGACTAGGTGATGACCTTTCATGCTGAGACAAAACCAATGCGTTGCAGATGCTGATGCTGGACCATTGAAAGTTTCAGATAGTTACAAATGTGTTTTTGTTTACCTTTCTGTTGGAATTCACACATTTTCTTTGTTACTGGCCTCACAGCACCCACCCCCCACGCTTCCACCCCCACCCCCAACACAGCTTTTGATTTGTTATTAACGTCATGGATCTTCTCATCAAACATGTACAAGCCATCTGCTTTGGAAAACTTATGGAGGGAGGAAGGTTGTCGATGGAAGCTAACCTTGGGGATTTTCCCCCCTCTTGCTCTAGTTGTGACTTGCCAGTCGCCAGGCAGGCTTAGGGCAAGACTCCAGAGTGTTCTAGCGCCAGAGAGGGCATGGATGAGGAGGTACAAGTGAGATAAACAGAGCTCTGCTCTTCACAACTCAGCCAGACGAGGTTGAGATAAACAGGAGGGACACTGAGGGTGGGCAGGCATGAGGAAGTCAGCTGTCAGTGTGAGGTCAGGGGCTGGAATGTCTGTGCACATGGTCAGGGAGAGAAACACTGGGGGTGGAGAGAAGAAGAGATGCAAGTAAAAAGAAAGGAAGGGACACTGTGACCCTATGCATGTCATTATTTGGGAAGACACACAACAGATATCACATCTAAGTCTGGTGCATTTTTTTACAATAACGGCTATAATAGTAACTAAATATGACTATTGTAGAAGAAGAACGATTCACATAAGCAATTTTGGGGCAAAACTATTCTAAAAATACTTGCTTGTTTCTAGTCATTTGAATTAAATAACCAGTAAAGCAGTAAATGAATCCAGCTCTTCAGTCAAATGACTAGCACACTCCTTCACTGAGCTCATGCCTGAGGCACCACCTTCACCATTAGTCACTTACTGTTCATGATACAGAAGGTAAAGTGTTAGAGAAGCCCAATGAAACAGCTGAGCCTGAAAAACCAAACACTTCATTATGTGTTTCTGTCATGTGCTCACAATAAAAATAAAAATATATCAATTCCAATCTTTTTGTTTTAAGAAAGCTAAGCCTCTTTCAGGGCTTTTTCTTTTAGGGGCCAGGATGGGAACTCTTTACTTGCCATATGCCATGAATAAAATGTTAAGTCAGCTTTCTCAGTCTGTGTTTTCCTGGCAGATATGATTGTGACAGATCGGTCACTCATTCCACCGAGGCGCCTCACAGCATGTGAAAGTGTTGTGTCATTTCCCAGTACCATCTGCAGCGCTATCACAAGCATACTCTCGCTAGGAACTGACATGAGTAATTTTCTTAGAGGTTTTTCACAGACGTATTTTACTGTGCCGGTTGAGAGGATACATTTTTAGTTTAAAACCATGTTGGAGGGCAGCATATTACCGCCGCTGCTTGCAGCCGTCTGCCTAATGGCTAAAAGTAGAGGAGATTTGTGTGGGAGGTTAAAGCTCTGGGAGAAAATTTGTTACTCCTTATATATAACTAAACTAAAAATAACAGGAAAGATTAGATTTCTTTTTACTGTGCAAAACCTCAATGAGTTTAAGTGATTCCTAAATAACCTCCAACATCACATGACATTTCATTGTATATTACTGTTTACTACTTGTGGTGCTGTTTGCAGTGATATTAATGATAACAACATTTCCCCTGGTTCCATTTTTATAAAGCATTATTCAGTGCAACAGCCATTTATTACTTGATGCACAGTGCATCAAGTTTGCTTCTTTATCTCATCTACTTTTAATGGAATTTAGTTTTATATCTTAGAAATGTGTCTGACTGTTTTAGTCTATGTGTGTAAACCTGTGATCATTGTAATCTAATATGTTGTTTATTCTGTTGTCCTGCATGCTTGCCAGTGGATTATAAAGGTGGGAATGGCTATATAATTTCACCCTGCTCCTCTGTAAATAGTCGATTGGTTCTTGCAAGTAATGCAATAGGTGACCAGTGTAAGAGTAAGAAGCCTCTATCTGCTGCCAAAGCCTGCATACCCCAAATCCTGCCATCGAAGTTCAAGCCCAAGCTGTTGCCCTCCAGTGGTAACAGTCAGGACAGCAGGACTAAAGCTTCTAGGTACCCAAGGGCCCACAGCTGTGAGGATCTCTACACGGGACCATGTGACATAGACTGCGTAGGAGCAGAGGAAAGTGAAAGCGGGCAGCAATCTGACTCTAAGTCCAGCTGCGGGAGTGAGTGCCCCGATGGCCTCAGGAATGTTTCCCCTGCAATTAAGAGGAGTACTTCTGAGTTTTCCAGCCTGTACAGGAGCATGCATCACATCCAGCGGCCCAGCTCAGTTGGTTGCAGCCCCCATGGCAGCGTCCGAAGCCTGACCTCTCTTTTTGAGAAATCAAAGGCAGAGGATGACAAGTCAGAGACTGACGATGGGTGTGACATTCCTCGTGACAGCGTGTCGTCGCGGGTCAGTGACTTTGAAATGATCATTCAGAGATCCAGCTCAGCCCCTGGCCGCTCTTCTTCCCTGCCCACCCTGCACTCCAGCCACAACCACAGCCCTAGCCACAGTCCTGCCCACCCCTACATGCCGTCTGCAGTGTCAGCTGAGTCCCTTTTGGTAGCTGACACCACACAGATTGATGTCCATGCCCTGGTGGAGACAGAGGGCAAAAGGGAGGAGACCCTTTCACCAGACATTGTGACTGTAGAGGAGACTGCCTCCTCCTCAAAGGACGGACATAACATTAGGACAGAATCCCCCTCTAACACAGAGGCTGAAGTGGAGCAGATATTTAGTAAGAGTTCTCAAGAATTAACCCACCAAAAACTAATTGAATCAAAGAGTCCATCAGCACAGTTCACAGCGTCTCCTCCCCAACACAACCATCTCCACCACCACCACCACCACCTCCTCCATCACTTGAACCACCAAATCGTCCTTAAACCCAGCAAATGCAAAGGTTCCTGCCCAGCCTCCTACACCCGCTTTACCACCATCCTCAGGCATGAGAGGCAACAAGCCACAACCAATCAGGAGAGACCACCACCTTCAGAGAGGAAGACCACACTGCCAGGAAACCTCTTCCTCATGGGCCCCGCTCCCTTCAGGTTACGGAAGAACCTGCAGTCCCACCAAACTCGAAGGACACTGTTAGCCACCAGGGTGTCAGTGAAAACTCAGAGGCCCTGCAGCCTGTCTCCTGAGCTCAGGCCCCTAATCCCTCAGCGCCTCTCCTCCCTGGAGGTTCTCGAGAGGCTGAGTAACGGGGAGGGCAGCGGCACTGAACAGCTGAGTAACGGGCAAGACTTGGACGCCAACGGGAACCTACTGCAGCCGCTGGCAGCTCACTGCAGAGGTGGCTATCTCCATCCCTTCACCGCTGTCACCCTCTCCCTTTGTGGTCACTCATTTATCTTGACTCTGTTTTCACTCCGTGTCCCTTTTCTCCACCAAAGCAATGCCACCGCCTTCCATTTCTAGTCTGTGTGGTGTGTTTAAGTGACAGAGAATCCTCCATGTCATTCTGAGAATGCTGTTTGGTGCTCTTCCATTTAATTTTGAATGAGCATGGCCTCAAAAACCCATCAAAACAATGCAGTGACTGTAGGAGGTTCAGGAAGCTTTTGGTAACGTATATATTCTCTGGACGTCAGATTTGAGTTGTATGCATGAGCGCTAGAGGCTGCAAAAACATTTCATTGACACATGCAATGTTTTGCATTTTATTACATTTTTGTGATGTAGGCTTAAGGCGGTAACTTGCAATTAAATGCCTGCCTTACAAATAAATACAATTTCAGAATTTGTCTCAAACTTAAAACAGAAAAAATGGATAGTATTGCATACACTTTCTCAAACTGATGTCTTACCGTGTTCATGTTTTTATTCTTTCTGTTTTTTTGTGAGATTTCTGCCATCCAATAGATAGGATGTTTCCTGCTTTGCCTTTTTTTATTATGCAGTACTTGCAGCAAACCTGAAACATTAATTTCTGTATTTTAAGGTCCTAGATGGTAAATCGATTGAAACATCTGTGGTGGTATAATGGCATAGCTAAGTGAAAGTTAGGTGAAAAATTAGATGCAGGTTGGTCCATCAACATCAATCATTTTTTTCTTTTCTTTTTTTTAATCACAGTAGATTTAATATTTTCTCTCCTGCATTTGTTCTTTCATAAATACGTTTGGTCATTCTGTTCATATCTATATGCATGTCGATATACATTTGGCCTTTTTGGTGTGTTTTTCTTTTAGTCGTGCGGTAATGCTGGTGTTAATTTTTAGCATGCTGATTAGTTTTTTTTCTTATTCTGTTAACTTGAATTGAGGATTTGACTGCAATATCCTCATCTTAATGTTTAAAATGTTTGGTTCTTTGTTTTTAAGTTTGCCATAAACGTGTCAGCAAAGTCTTCCCAGCATGAACACCTCTCTGTTTCTGTGTCAGACTCCTCCCCAGCTCACGGGGAAAGCCAAGATGAAGTATTGAGGAGGCGTCATGGTGACAAAGAGGTAATTTGTCCCTAAATTTAAGCTAAACTTTCAGACAGTAACCTACAAAATAGGCATGTTTTAGTAAAGAGAGCTGTGGTATAAGTTTCTTAAATACATATTACACATAAATGAATAAAGAGTAGAAGGGGTGTGTATCTAGAGTGGACAAACAATTCAGTCTGGTTTCCTGACAGAAAATCTTGGAAGAGCAGCGGCGGCTGAAGCGGGAACAGGAAGAGGCGGACACAGCATCGAGGCGGCACACAAGCATTGTCCCGACGCACCACCAGTTCATCACCAATGAGCGTTTCGGAGACCTGCTTAACATCACAGATAACGCCGAGAAAAGGAAATCGGGTGTAGAGGTACAATACAGGCCGTGTCTTATCCTTCTGTAAGCAGGAAGAGAGACGGCAGATGCATTGTCAGTATGTGTGTCAGGCTGAGGACGAGGGTGAAGGAGTGCCATGGTTGTCAGCAGGCTTTTCTGCAGACACAGATGGCTCTTCCTCTAAGTCCAAAGAGAGTGAGAGCAGGAACAGAATGCAAAACAGGAGCTTAGTTTGTCACTGAATATGTATACCACTTACACTCTGGCTTCTCTTCCAGAGAACACGCTAGTGTAGATGTACTGTCACTGGTATTAACTGCCACCCTTCTGGGTTTATCAAAGTATACCTTCTCTTTTAGCTTAACGCTCTTCTAAACAACTCACGGTAGCTTGTTACGGCGCATGCTCCAGAGGTGAAGTAATCCAGTCAGTCACAAGCACATCATTCCTGCCATTGCTAGAACATTTATGTTCACGGACACTGGAAGGGTAACATAAACAACACAGATTTACAGCTTATAACAAAGTCCAGGAAATGACAGAGGCTAGAGAGAGAATAATAGACATAATAAAGCAGATGTAAGCACTTAAAAGTTTTAAATTCTCATCATTTTGTATAGTTTGTGCACTGCAGCATTAGTTTTGCTTGTAGATATGAATTAAGATAAACCAAATTTGTTTTTATATCTGCACAGAAAACTCCAGCCATGGCTCGTTTTGACTTCAGAGCAGAGACCCTAAAGTGAGTGGAAATTATTAGAATCTGTGTGTAGACATGATGGAGAAAATACCTTCAGTACCTAAGTGTGTAACATTGATGTTATCTTTAATTGTTATTCTCTTGTTTCTCCAAAACATTTTTTTAGGGAATTACCATTTCAGAAGGGAGACATTGTGTATATCCTACGACAAGTAGATCAAAACTGGTATGAGGGTGAACATCATGGAAGAGTTGGTATTTTCCCAAGAAGCTATGTTGAGGTTGGTTCTGCTTTTTTTGCTTGCAAGTCACCATGTATGTTCTTGATCTGTCAGATGTATAACGTCTATATTTTGTCATGACACAGCTGCTCCCACCGACAGAAAAAGCACAGCCAAAGAAAAGTGCCCCAGTACAGGTGCTGGAATATGGAGAAGCTGTGGCCCGCTTCAACTTCAGAGGGGACACAGTGGTGGAAATGTCCTTCAGAAAGGTGCAGAGCTGGATTAAGTAATTTCAAAGTGAACATGAAGTAGACTTTAATTCTAACTTTGCCACTTGTAACTCTTGTTCCAACAAGCTCTTTCTGAACCTGTTTTGTGTTTGTGCAGGGAGAGAGGATTACACTAATTCGCAGAGTTGATGAGAACTGGTATGAAGGCAAAATTGCAGGCACCAATCGGCAAGGCATCTTCCCAGTTACCTATGTAGAAGTGCACAAACGGCCCCGTGTTAAAAACGGCGTGGACTACCCCGACCCTCCTATCAGCCATTCTCCACAGCGCAGCACCAATGCTTCTCCTCAGGTAAATTCTTGAAACAAAGTGATGTAATATTATATATCCATGATCATTGATGAGTCAGAAATTCCTACATTTAGTCTCTTCTCTGTTTACCTGATAAAAGTTGTTTCATTTAGTAAATTTGTCTCATATTTCATTCCATTTTCCCTTCTCTTATCTCCTCTTCCTCTCTGTGCCTTTATCATCATGTTGCGCTAAAAAGCTGTATCGTAATCGTCTGACCACCTCCCCCCTGCCTCTCCCTCGCTCTCCCCGCCGCTCTGTGTCCCCTGAGGTCCATGCGGTCTCTTCTGAGTGGATCTCCCTAACGGTGGGAGGTGGAAGTCCTCCTGCCGCGCCCACCCCTCCACTGCCACCACTGCCCACTGTATCCTATCGTTGTGGCGAGTACCTGCCCCCGCCGTTCTCTGCCAGCCCTGTGCCTCCCATCACCGGCAGCCCATACTGCATCTCTCCCATGGCTTCACCATCTGCGTCCCCTCTGCCCCCGCCTTACCCACCTAGACCCAACTCAACCACTCCTTTCCTCACGTTTACCCCACCTCAGGGGGAGGACTTTCTCCTTTCCCCTCCTTCCACTCATCTGTCACGCAGTGTGAGCCCTAGTAGCGGGCCAGTGCTGGAGGGCTGGCTGAGGGGGGAGAAAGAGCTGACAGAGGGGGAAGGCGCTGAGGGGGACAGGGGCCGAGCAGCCCTGGGCAGCAGGCAGAATAGCCCTGCAGAGGTATCTTCTGCATGGTGTGTAGTGTTGTATCTCAGCCTCACTCCAAAACATGGACTTTTGGTCACTGTGTGATTCTCTGGAATAGCTATTCTGAAGCACTGAAGTGGATATTTATGTGTGCAACTAACTAACTTGTTTTAGCTCCATGGAGGATTGGAAAAAGAGATTAAACTGGGGTCAATTCTCACAGTTGCAAGTCTGCATGTTGTTGTGTGCACTACTAACATGCAATGGTTTTGCAGTGTTTGTGTGTTTATGTAGTGAGTTCAGATTTCCTGGTTGTGAAGGACTGTATGAGGAAGTATGGTAACACTTTGAGAGGGTGTGCAAAAGATTGACCAAGACCTCATCAAAATCACGACATGACACTGTCATGAACGTGAAGGCATGACAGGTGTCATGCATGACTATTTATGACTGCTGTCATTTAAGGGTCATTTGGTTATTTGTGACATTTTAAAGCCAAGATTACATTTTTTGAAATAATTTTGTTTTGACAAACCGATTGACCAAGACAGCATGGCCTGTCAGTGTTGTTTTTTTTGTTGTTTTTTTTGGTTTTTTTTATAAGCTTATATTAGACAAAGATTAGTGTTTAGGGTTATATGAAAAGGTTTTAATAACTATAGGTCAAGGAACAGAATCAGAATCAAAACAAAACATGAATGACACCTTAGTGAAAATACTAACGCATAAAACTAACTATTTTCTGTACATTTGATGACCAGCCTTGCTATAGTCAACCAATAAGTCTTTGTGTCCTGGTGTAAGGTAATGTAAGAATGTCATAACGAAACCACCTCAAACTGACCAAATGACAACAGTCACAAAGATTCTCTCGTGTTTATGACAGGTGGATGTCATGGCAATGATAATGTTGTGCAAGTCTTAAGCATGCCCCTTCACAAAAAGTATTTACCAGTGACATTATTATTGCATTTTTAGAATTGAAAAGAAATCTCAAGTTACTTTGTCTTTATAGTGTTCAGCATATGGTTGCATGATGTTGTTCTACACTAAGGTTTGATGGCATAGATGCCATTGAAGACTGGCAGTTTATTTAAGAATGTGACATATTTATTATCAAGTATTAATAGGTTTCACATGCTTGCCTAAGTTACAAGAATTGCTGTGAGGTTGAAATTTTCTTCTAAAGAGTAACGCAACCTAAATGGTTATGAAGAATGGTAACATTAACAACTGAAAACTGTTCCTTCTGATTTTTGTGTTGCAGTTTGTGAAGAACGAGGCTGACCATCATGGACGAAGCTCCAGAAGCCCTGTGATGCTTTTTGACATCCAGGATAACAACAATGTCAACTCATTTGCAGTAAGTTGCCATGTACAAAAGATTTAAAATGTTATGTGTAGTTAAAGTGACATCATTGTCGGCTTAACATATTAAACTGTTCATGCTCCAAGATCCAATTAACTCACATAATCTGAAACTTCCATTAACATTATCTTGTACTAACGTGTTAAATGTTAGACAAGAGAACTCCTCTTCCAGGTGTTTGACATTTAGGGAAAATCTGAATTCGCTTTCTTGCTTATAAAGCAGTGAGAGGGTTAATATCACTCCTTCGTCTTCTTCTTCTTCTTGTTTTTGTGGCAGTTAGCAAACCAATTTCATGCCAGAGTTTTTTGGAATCAGCAAAGCAGGCACTGGTTAGCAAAACTTAGCATAGCTTCGCTTTGCTCTCTCCCTTTATTTAGCTTAGTCTAGCTTAGCAAGAATTAAGCTAACAGGTAACCAGCTAGTAAAATACACATCCACAGTTCAGTTTTTAATAAAGTACTGTACACTTAAGCATGTTTTGATTTGTAAACCAATCATATTATTGTACTGTGGTAAAACACACCTATGTTGATGTAAATACTAACACTATTACAAAACTACAAATTTAAGAAAATCTGTATTCCTTGGGTTTAATATATTATTTGCCAAAGCAAGTCCTGGCATGTGGAGTTATCTGTTTAAAACTTTCCTACATCATGAACCCCATATTAACAAAAAACATATTGGAACTGTCTGCTTAGAGCCTATATTACCCAGCTTTCACCCCTGCAGGAGGCTGTGAAATAAAGCACTTATTTACATATTCATCCTCATTAAGACTCACCATTCAGTGGAGTTTGTGTTAGTTTTAGCCTCTCATCTACTGACTATTTCCAGCATAACGGTTTAGAAATATCATTTTGTGATGGTTGTGTTCTCACATTAAAAAGTTTTGCATAAAGTAGCTAAATGCAGCTTAAAAAGACCTTCTGCTCTATTTTAAACATAGAGATATGAATGTGATATAAGTTGTCTGTATGTGAATTAAGCAAGAAAGTGAATTACCTAAAATGTCAAGCTTCCCTTTAATATTGCATGCTCACACTGACTAATATCTTGTAAAAGTGAACTAATATTTCATATTTCCTGTCTACATGCTCCCTCTCTGGTATCCTGCCTTTTCATACCTCTTCTCCTGGGCTCCACCATCATCTCTACTTTTTCTCCTGGCTTTTAATGGACCACTTCCTTTTCTACTTTGCTACTTATTGGACCTACCTTCTTGTCTTGCCTCCCTTCCTTCTCTAACTCCTCACCTCACACCCCAACAACATCATCTTGGCCTCATCTGGGACTCTTGTTGGGCCCACTGTCTGTCCTTCTACTACTACTAGGAGGCAGTGTGTAATGAGATCTTGAATATAGCTGAGACCTCGGTGAGGTACTGCAGCACGCTGTCCCACCACCATAATGACTCTGTCCATAGACTGCACCCCCACCCCAGTAAACAATCTCTCATCATTTCCCAGCAACCCCAGTCCCACAGCAGCAGCCCAGAGCCAAGCCGTCTCAGCTGTGGAATGTGAGTGAGATCAGTTTTGGTTTTGTGCTGATTTATTTTATTTTTTTTTATTTATTTATTGCATTTTTATATTTTATGCAAACCCACCCCTTTAATTATTACTGAACTCTTACTGGTTGCCTTCTTTGCTTTTCACATTTACTGAGTTCTTCTTGTGTGCTGCTCCAGTTTCCAGGCTTTATACAGTTATGTGCCGCAAAATGATGATGAGCTGGAGCTGCAGGAGGGAGATCTCGTCAGTGTCATGGAGAAGTGTGACGACGGCTGGTTTGTTGGTATGGTGGATAGACTCCTCAGAGATTCCTTTGCACTCACTCTGTCACATTCATCTATATAGGGTTTCTGTAGAATGACAGCAAAGGTCTGCATGCATGCAATGTGCATACTAAGGACTCCTGGAGAATTAGAACTATCGTCACTGTGTCACATCCCTCCATATAGGGTTTCTAACATGCATGCACCAGCCTTGTCAGCTATTTTTGTCTAAAAATGAGGTCATGTTAGCCTAAAGACTTAAACAGAATCATTTTACTTTTTCTTTAATATTTGTCTTTCTTTTTCTTCTACAGGTACATCAAAGAGGACAAAGCAGTTTGGGACTTTCCCTGGGAATTACGTGAAAGAAGTAAATTTGTAAAAATGTCTAATACGGCTGTAACACATGGTTGCCTGTCAAGCTTGGGAAGTCATTACCGCGCATGGCTGTTGGTTAGACTAGTCATTTAGCAAGGCGATTATAACTTGTCTGGGAAAGTGATCAGTTCAGCCTGGGGTATGTCAAACTGCACGAGGCGAAGATGGGGAAAGCTTACTGCCCGAAGCTCAGGACGATGTGCAGCGTGATCACATATAACTCACTTTTTGACAGAGTTTGTCCGTCTCCACATGTGGAATTACTCTGTGACAACGTCCCTCAAATTAGCTTGTGTTGCATAAATAATGGCTTATAGTTTTTCTACGTAATTCAGCAGTACACAAGTGTTTACGTAGCACCTCGGTCTAGAGGCAGGCAGCAGAGCAGTATATGGATCAAAAAGTGGATCTTATTACCTGAAGTGAACTTTGCAAGAGTGGAATGTAATTTAATATGATGTGGAGTTGAAGTTGTTTTGTCATCTGCTACCTTCCAGGACCAGAGGTGTTGACCACAATTGGCAAAGTATGATGCAAACTATGCATCTAATTTTTATTTTATTTTTTTTAAATCACTCCCTTATGATTTTGCTTCTAAAATGTAATCTTTGTCAAACAAATCATCTCCCTCTGTTAATATATAAAAAGACCGCTTATAGCCCCTATGGAGTTCAAATATTTTCAGCCTTATGTAAAAAAAACATAGCTGCTTTGCTTTCTTTTGATTTTTTTAAAGTTATAAACTCAATGGTTCCTGCTTTTGATGAATGTCACAGCTTTCATGCTTCAGTGTAATCCAGATGTTCTAGATACCGCTTCAGTATTGCCTTTATTTTCTATCCAAAGATTGTTCTCCAGTTATCAACACAGTCATATGTACATTTACATGGACTGCATTTTATCTCGCATATAAAAGTGAAGCAGAACAGTCCTCGTACACTTCCTTTTTCCTTTTAGAAAGTAGTTTTTCTTTTATACTTGTTTTCTTGAAACATAAGTAAACTGTGTTAAGGTAGTTGATGGCAAACACCGGACTTCAGTGTAACCATAAGACAGGCGTGGTAGCACTTAACTTCCTGTTTGGTCATTTAAGGAGATTCTATCGAACAAGACAAAAACAGATTAGTCCAGGATGACCAAATGAAAGCCAACAAGGTTTCTTGAAAAAAGATAAAAACAGATTTTAGATGCATATCGAGATTTTAAACATGCCCTTACTGACATGATTGTACATATACATGTAAATGCCTACAGAAAACTCTATGCGGCCCTAGAAATAAGGCCATGTATTTTCATATGTAATGACTGCAAATGTAAGGTCAGCATTGGTACAGCATGCACTGTAAAACCTGTGAGAAACAGACTAATCAAACTGGAGCATAAAACTCTATCTCAACCTTTTCAGTATTTGCACCTTTGGCTTAAAGCAACCAGATGTTGGTTTACACTGCTTATTAAGATACTTTGAATTTAGCTTTCAAAGCTTCAGAGGCGTCTTCCTGTGAGTACAAAAGCGCCCACATCTCCAGTACCTGCATACCCTGTAAAAGACACCACATGTAAGAGAAGATCATCTGGCACAGACACACACCTAGAAAAGATGATAGCAATTATTTTTCTTTACTTTTTTTGTTCTTCATAAAATTCCTTGTCATCAGTTTCTGCGCTGTGCTCATTAGTCATGTAGTGCTTGTTATGACCTGCTCAGAGCAGCACACTAGTGTAGTTTGTGGGGCAATTGCTAATCAAGTATTTTTAAGGAAGTTTAGTTGATACCAGGTTAGTGGTGTGCAGTGAGCTCTCTGTGCAAAGATTATCATCAACATATCCCTGTTAATACAAGTTTAATCAAGTAGCAGACTATCTGTAGCTCTACTTTTTAGCATGGCTTGTTATGATTGCCTGATACCATAAAATCATTGAAACATAATGTAAGTTACAGAACTATAAGAGAGTAGATCGCTATATCCAGAAGCATATGTGACTCACTTTACACCTGATGAGTTTTGAAGTAATGATCATTGTTGACCTGATGATGAAAAGTCATATATGAAGTTTAACAATTCATGCAATACTTCAGTGCAATCTGTTTTCATCATCTGTGGCTCTTTGCTGTTTAATCAGGATTTTTGATCTTGTTTAAATCACCTGTGACTATTTTGCCAACATCACCAGGGAAATTATTTTCTCAGCAGGACAACACACTCTGCGCTGTGAGTTTGGCTGCAGAGCACTGATATAGTGTTCATGTTTTGTTTAATAACAGAAACCTTCAGCTCTGGTTTAACATGTTTGTTCCTCTGTATGTTTCCTCGTGAATGTGTTGACTGGTTGAGATAATTGTTTCTTCCATGACAGAACAACAAGGGGATGGATGTCAAAAGCACTAAATGTTGGGCAAATAATAACTTATTTTGTCCAAAAATGGCTTGCAATGTAGATTGTTTCTGTGTTTACTGTGCTCCATAAAACATCAGGGGATGTGCGAATGTATAAATATATCAATGTCTTGCAGGCAGTGTATACTAATATGTAAACAATAATGTCTAAATTTCACCATTGAAGAAAGACACAGGGAGGATTGTAAATATGTAAAATAGAAAATAGGCTGGGAGTGAGGGGAGCATCAGATAGGGCTCTTCATCACTTGCAGTGGTTTATTCGCCTGAAGGAATGTTGTTTTTTTTTTTTTTTGTTTTTTTTTTTTTGGCAAAGCACAGAGTGGAGCGTTCCTCAGCACAGAAAGTTTGAAATATATGAAGATTACGCTGCCATTTGTGAGGATCATAATGCTTTATGCTAGATTAAAAATTGTGCCTCATTGTCTTTTTTTCTGGGGGTATCACTGAAATGTATTCATGACATTATTTAACGTAACTATGGTTTCCCAATTAGTCCTAGTCTCCCTGATGGGAGAACATTTACTAAGAACTTGTCTTTTCCTGTGCAAGTACCTAAGAGTGTGTCACAGTGCTTCATAATGATTAATAATCATAAGAATTGACTAGTTTAATGATATGCACAACCTGCAACAGGTTTGGTTTGTTTGCTTCTATTTGCAGTGCTGTTACATTGACAATATTAAAATAAAAATACTATACACTGATGTGACTATTATGCAATATTTAATAAACAATTTAAAGCATCTTATGTGTTACTTGTTTTGATTTCTTGAGAAAAAGTGTTGCCTTTTTTTCAGCAGTTCACATCAGTTATATTTAATTAAGTAACTTTAACAATAACAAAAGGCTTCTCTAAGCAAATAGACATTCATACTTCAGCTCACTGTCTGAGCCAAAGGTGAGGCTCTTGGTTTCTGAATAGGTAAAATAAACTTTTTTTGTTATTTAGGCTACTGGGGGAACTGTGGAGGGACAACCTGTTCATCTAGACGGGCCAAGTCCCATTGAGATGACAATGCTAACAACTGTGTTTTTTATAGAGGTCTAATAAGTAGTAACACTTTCCATTAGAGCTGATCCCATACACTGGAAGGGCTGCATTATATTAATACGAGCTTGGATGTAAATCTCACAAGAATTGGGTTGTTTCATTGAGTGAGTTTGGCCAGACTATTCTCTCTCTCTCTCTCACTCTCTAGTTTTAGCAGAAAGTTCCTGCCAGGAATTCAGATTTTGGGAGCGGCACATTCCACATCCTGGGATTTTAACTCTACCATAAATGGTAAGCTTGCACATAACACGGTGACGTAAAGGCATGCCGACATCCCTAAAACAAACTGCGGAGATCAGATGAGATGGGCGAAAAGTGAAGAGGGGCCTCTCTGCTTCGCTTTCTGAAAAATTTCCATTACTTTAAAACAAACGTCTCCAAACAGCATCATTCATCCGTTATTTTTTAGATGTTTTCCAGTTATTTTGATGTGTACCCCCAATAAAGATATAAGCTTATAAACAAACTTAAAAAAATCAAACATTTCTAGTTAAAAAAAAAAAAAAAAAAGACAGAAGCAAAGTATTTTAGAGCAATTTCTTTCATTTTTGGCTATCACTATCCTTTCATTGTTTGTTTGCTTGTTTGTTTGTTTGTTTCTTTCTTTCTTTCTTTATATGTGATTGACTCGAGAAAATTAGACGTGAAAATAATGTTTGAATTTCATCTTGGAATAATGGCACATGAAAGACTGTAAATATGTAAAAGAAAAAACTTTGTTTTATTTATTTATTTATTTATTTATTTATTTATTTATTTATTTATTTATTTATTTATTTATTTATTTATTTA
>JBAMHW010000018.1:8214594-8226700 GCA_037177495.1 Rhadinocentrus ornatus
ATGAAGTCCTTGTGCTAATATAAGGGGAATGAGGTGATGCACCAGGTTAGAAGGGGGCACACACAAGGTGGTGGGGAATGTCCAGGTGAATGGGTGATGCATCAGGTTAGTGGGGGGGACACAGATGGTGAGGGGATGCATCTAGGTGAGTGGGTGATGCAGCAGGTGGTAAGTGCTTTAGAATAAAAAGTAAATACTGAAAATGCCACTGCAGTACTTCAGATGGGCTGAAGGCTCCCTGAGTTCTAATTAGGCACGTGACTCCAGGTGTTTGGCTTGATTGCTGAAAGAAGACCTACTGTGACATAAAGTGCAGTGTGTCTAAATCTCTCAGGAACACTTATTGTTTTTACAAATAAAACAATATTAAAGTCTCAATGTTGCCAAGTATTGATGAAGTCATCTTTACCACATAGTGACTGGAAGTAAAAAGTAACGGGGAAAGCGCTGGTCTCGTCTCTGCTGAAGGTTTTACAGCTCATTTCGTTAACAGAAATGTAAGAGTCAGCAGAGGTCCCATAACAAGACTCTGATGGTGATGCTGAGTCCCACTCCGCGGATGAGACGCTCCCTGGACTGTTCAGGTTTGATACCGGCGGTAGGGTATCTGCAGTGTGGCCCTGCTGGTCGGCCATGCGCAGCGTCTCGCTCAGAGCCCAGATGTAGTTGCAGGCGAAGCGCAGCGTTTCAATCTTGGTCAGCTTCGCATCTTCGGGCAGTTTCGGCAGGATGCTTCTCAAGACGTCCAGAGCCGAGTTCAGGTTGTGCATCCTGTGGCGCTCCCTGTCGTTTGCCTTCATCCTGCGCCTGCCCCGCTGCTCACACAACTCGCTTATGAGCTTTGTGGGTTTCACTGAGGACCATTCTCTTTCATAAACTGCCGGTGACTTTAGGTGCATATTATCGCTGAAACCCTTTAAAGCCCCAGCTTCTTTTACAGAGCTGCTGAGTGCTGGAGGGAAAGTTCGCGGGTCATTCGGGGCGTACCTTCCTTTGGGGGACATCCTAAGCAGATGCACAAATATTAAATAAATATAAGATGCCACAAAGCACATGCAAATGCTTTTTAAATATTATAAACATTTTTTATGCATGTCACAGCAATAGTTTGTCAATGTTCTGCAAATGTTCTGATAATCACATTTCCCAACTTTTCCACGAGACTCAAAAAGCTGTCTTTGTAAATGCAACATAATTTAATCTGTTTTTTGTTTATACCTTAACTTAATTTCAAAATTAGCATTTGATCAGTTCTCTAAAAAAAAGAAGAAAAATCCATCCGGAATAAAACGAACAGGCAAAGCTTCAGCTGGATGGATTTATTCGCACTTACGTCTGTATCCGTGACAGGTGAGGCGAGGATGAAGAGACGGGCGGTCTTCTCTAAGCCGGAGGCAGCAGACAGAGCAAATGTGCAGCTGACAGTAAGGGATGGGTGCGCATCTCTGTCATTTTATATGGCCTTTATCTTATCTCTTTGAGTCGTGGTTCCCTGAATCAACAGCGCCTGTCAAGTGGCCAATCAGCTTCCAGGCAGCGCCCCCGTCCGCTGCTACCTTCGTCCTCATCCTCCTCAAACCTTTGTAATATTCAATCAAATGCATGCGAAACACCACAGGTGTAACTCAGGTTAATAATGTTTGCTGTTTTATTGGCAATGGGAGATTTAATTGTTGTCTTTCTTGAAGAGAATTAACTAAACATGGTGTATCAACTCCCACATGTTTGCTTGGAGGCATTATCTCCAAACGTCACATCACATTTAAGAAATGTGGAAATCCTGACAGACATGTAACTACTTTTCGGGTCTCGCAAATCTAAATGACCTAAACATCATCCAAGACACAAATAAACGTTAAAGGATGGATGCTTTTAAGGCCAAAAATAATATAAATATAGTTTTTATTATTGCAATCAATTGTAACGTGTCTTTGTTAATGTGGTGATAAACAGACGCAGGAAAGGCCTTTCAATCAGACTGGATAATTTAGTTAGTAGCACAAGCACTTTGTGTCATGAATATTTAATGCAACGTTGCATTTCTTGTCAGAAACACTTTGTTTTAGCACCACGTGAAATTTTTGTTATCAAATGTTATTATATCTTTATATCCTTAATACTGGTCATGTCACATTTTACGCGCTCATAATATGGACACATACCGTGCTTTGCCAGGTGGTCATGGTAACTGAGCACACAGAGCTAGACAAAGTCTAAAAAAAACCTTGAAACCTCCAGTTTTAAAAAATTACTTGGTCAACTTTGAATAATGTGTTTGTTATAAAACACCTTGCTGCGTATTTGTAATTGTGGGCATTCCTCGTGACCAGTAAGCTTGACAAATAAAAAATGTTGGCTGCTGCAAGTCGGTCCTTATTTGTCTTATTTAGATCTTATAAAAGTGATCTAAATAATATCTCTTTGCATTTTTATTGTCTCAGAAAATCTAATACCTAATTTTTTTCTAATGGCACATTTGTACAAACGTTTGCATACTGCGTTAAAGCGCGAAAGATATTTGGTTAAAGAGAATTACGCATGGGGTATGCTAACAATGAGAATATGACGGGGCGAAACCTGCTCTGTAAATTGAAGTACAAAGGCTTCTTTTATGTGTCGCATCAATAAATGCCCAATTTCTTTATTTAATTTGAGCAAATATCTGCGCGCTATGTCATCTCCAAAACGTTTCCATTGTCGCTATAACTCTATTGCGCATTGACTTTTAATAACATATCTCGATTTATAAAGAGTTAAATATTAGTTAAATGTGTCAACAAAACGAAGACTCTTTTTGGTTTTGGTGGGGGGAGAGGGGGGGGTTTGCAAGAACTCGAATGTGGTTCACAATTTCCAACAAAGGATCAAAAAAAAAAAAAAAAAAAAAAAAAAAAAAGAACTCTCAACTTTCTGTCTAAATATGTGTTTTAGGAGCAATGTGATAACCATATGCTTTCCATAAACTGGACAAATACAATTGTGAGATAGGAGACGTTGGTTTACTGTTATAAAAAAAAGGCCGGAAAAGTCTAAAGTAAACTGTATATTACCACTTCACAAATAATAATCGACGCCAAATCCATGTTCGGAGACCGTGGACAGGTGTGGGTTTGAAGTTGTCCGTCTCTCTTGATTTTTATTAGCGTGCTTGTTATGCAAAGTGTGGGCAAACATAAGCGGCCAGTTGCTGTGGAAGTGGCAGATATTAGAGGAGACTCGGTTCGAAAAGTGATTTAACAATATTTAACAATAAACTGAGCAAGCTCCAGAGCAGGTGATACCTGCCCGATGCTTCTGATTAATACTTCCTCTACTACTTCACTTTACAGTCTCTTTTGCTTATTTATGAAACGAAACCTATTTATTATTACTTTAGCAAACAGAGGTACCAGGTGGGGCTTTATTTTCTTCTTCAGCTTTTTGTTTGAAGGACGTTTTGAGGGGCACAATCACAGTCCGACAACTCGCTGACCAGATTGTTGTCATCCCAAACTAGCAGCGAAGCCATTCAATGTGCCCCCCTCCTCTTGTTCTGTCTGGCAAAGAGCTTCTGGGAGAGAAATAAAGAAAAGGGAAACTTCTTCGGGAAAGGAAAAACATCTTTAAAAACATTTAATTGCAACCCGGATGCCATATGTACACCTCTTGTGAGACCCCACAACAATGTGACTGCCTTTTAGAAATTATAAAGTGCGTCTTTGGAGACGTGTGCGTCTTTGGAGAGGTGCGCGCATCGTGACCAGCTTGACCCCGAACACATTTTACCCAAGAAGTAATTCACTTTTAATGTGCTTTGGAGTTTCCTTTCACATGCAACGCATTGTAGCTGTCACCATAGCTTTTGAAGAATGTACACCAATTACAGTTGAATCGCTGGGCTTTGGAGACGGCTCGTCTTTTTGTAAAGATTGAAGATTTCAAGCACAAATAGAACTGTTGCTGCAAGTCGCTTCCTTTCACTCCTTAAACATATTTTTATTAGCTTTAAATCAACTATTTAAGAAACAAAAACGTCTCTATATAGGTTTATAGATAGACTAAATAGGAAACTTGATCCAGAATGTAGGGCTTGACTTTAAAGGCATATTCATTTATGACTATTTTATTTAGTAAGTGATGGTTAAAATATTATTAGAATAATTTTCTAATAAAGTTTTTTCTTTTCCTTTTAACTTTTTTATGTAATCACACAATGTGTCTCACAATTCTTGATCAAGGTAATTACTTAAAGAGGCAAAATAGAGATTGGAAAACCAATAATATCTTTAGAATATTTGTAACTAATTAGGCTTACTTTCAGTTATAGTATTAGAGAAAGATTGTACATCTTAAAGATGTCTTCCGAGTGAACAGAACGCAATCATCACTGAAAGTATTTCACCACTGTGGACCTGTTTCTCTGTGAGTGTAAGAGATAATTATCTCCTGTAACATTAAAAGGAAAGTACATCTTCAAATAAGTGTTAGGTTTTAAGGATCAAGATATTTAATTTAATTTCAAAGTTTATTTGAAACATGTTCTTTCATTTACAATATTACCAATATACATCTTCACATTTCATGTCTGAAAAGGAGTATAAACGTATTTAGCCCTACCCCATTAGATATCGTGAAAATTAAAAATCATCTGCACTAGTTCTTCAAATAAAGTAAATATGTCCACAGATGAATAAAAAGAACCTTTTGTTAACTGAAGCTAAACCAAAATGCAGAAGAGGTATGTGGAAAACTGAGTAAAACATTTTGACCTGCTATAACTTAAAATAATAATTTCTTTTGATGTTATCAGTCTCCCACACCATTTAAGAGGACTCTTGGCACACTCTTCTTGACATTGTTGCTTCACTTCATTAAAATTCAAGTCACTTATTTATGCACCTCTCTCCTAGGGTCCCACAGCATTTCAGTGGGTTGATGGTTGGTAAGTCATTGTGACATCTTAATTTTTCTCTTTACATAACTGAATTGAATAATTCTTTATTAATCCACAGGGGATGTCACATTTTTGCCCCATACATGAACAAAGAAAAGGAACTAAATAACAAAATAAAACATAAATTAAATCTATTGAAAAACTGATGAATGGTTGATGTCCAGTACAGGTAAAGTTTTAGAGGTTTAGATTTTCAAAAACTGTGTGGAGTCAACTACACCCATTCTGTAAAGGGTTTCTGATTAAGCTTGGGATTTTTTCCTGTTACACGGTCCATTATTTCATCTTTAGTTTTAAAAACGATTATTTACTTAATTTCACCTCAGTGCCTATACACAAAAAAATGGAGAGAAAAAAAGTTTACATTTTTTAGAAAAGTTAAAAATTCACATTGGTGCATGGTACCAGTTCAGTGCTGGTAGGGCCTATAGTCCAGTTCTTTGCCTAGATAGGTGATTAACTGGACTGGGACTGAGTCTAAGAGTGAATTTTTGAAAGGATGGACAGGACATTCCAGCTTCCTGGAAGTTTTTTTTTTCCAGCTGATGCTTGCTTAGCTTGAAGATGCTTGCTTCTCCCTGATGAAAGTATGAAAAAGATAGGATGGGAGGGGTCCATAATGATAGAAACAGCTTTTCTGATGTAGCACTTCTGGTAAAACTTCCTTCAGGCAGAAAAGTGGGACACCAATGATTCTGCTGGCTGCTTCACCCATCTGTTCAGCTGCTTCCTTTCCTAGGCATCGCAGCCCCTGAATCTAGATGTGAAGCTGTAGGTGAGGATGCTTTCTAAAGTGCTTCGGTAGAAGGTGAGATAAAAGATGGCCTCACATTTGACTCCAACATGTTTTGGTCTATAAGAGTTTATGGTCAACTCAATAATTTCAAGGTGTCCAGGTTCTGTGGTTGTAAAAAAAGCCCATACCATTAACACTCCACTGTTATGCTTGAGAATTGATATACAGGGTTTGTGTTGATGTGCCATGTTTGGTTTCATTAACATGAACATGCCCAAACATCAAACATTGGACAGATGAGACCATTTAGGTCTCATTTGTCTAAAAGACATTGTTCGAGATGTTTTTTTAAGACGCAATCTTCCAAACTGTTCAAGCACAAGGTAAGCGTAGCACATAATTAAAATGCTAAAAGTTATTTATAAAATCAATATGCAAACTGAAGCCTGTAGAATCATGTAGCTCATGAGTACTCTACTATTTTTATGAACACTGCTTGGTCTGATTTTGAGGTCAGCTTGATAAAATGTCCACTCCTGGGAAGACTGGCAACTGTCTTGAAT
Source organism: Rhadinocentrus ornatus (assembly GCA_037177495.1). NCBI lineage: Eukaryota > Metazoa > Chordata > Actinopteri > Atheriniformes > Melanotaeniidae > Rhadinocentrus > Rhadinocentrus ornatus. Next base: position 8,220,827 of record JBAMHW010000018.1, read on the forward strand.
GTTTCCACTTGTAAATAGTCTTTCTTAATGTGGAATAATCGACTCCAAATTGTTTTGAAATTGTCTTATAACCTTTTACGGATTAAAGGGTAACAACAATTGCTTATCCAAGATCACAGCTGATGTCTTTCCTTCATGGCATTTTGTACACACCAGTATATTATTATTATTATTATTATTATTATTATTATTATTATTATTATTATTATTATTATTATTATTATTATTATTATTATGATTATTATTATTATTGTTATCTCTAATCTTAGAATTGACAGAGGATATTTCTTACATGACCATAACAAGATAATTACCTAAGTGTTTGTTTCCATCTGCAATTATACAAGCAGAATCTGCTTAAATCAAGTGTGTAGTTTTAGTGCTTGGCCTCTTAGCGGCGCTGTTTTCACATCCCAAAACAAAACAACTTTTCGTCCAATCACAGAAGTGCCATGGGGTGAGGCCTTTAATATGGAAACTTTGAGCATCCACACTATATAACACAAAGGTTGGCCAAAATAGGAATTTGTCATGAAATTTAGATCAAATTTCCTTTCTGGTCAGGAAAATACTTCTTAAATGACTATAGACATTTAAGTAGTATTTAAATCAAACAAGCCGCCGTCACAAATAAGGATGATTAAAATGAGCTAGGTGACTAACGTGTAAGTGTGTAGCATCAGTTGGGCCAGTTGTGGGTGTGAAACAGTACTCCTGTTTAATCCGGAGATCTACAAAGCACTCGGCGCTGTTTATGCAGCGGACGTTTAAGTCATTATACCCACGCAGAGCATTGTCAGATCAGCACATGCGCAGAGAACGCAGAGCTGTGTCAAACCTTTAGTTACTTCCTGAATCAGGGTTAGCTTGCTGCTGGCTTTCATTGTAGCATGTAAATGTGAGCTGAGGACTCAAAGAAGGAGTGTGAGGTGATTTTCCGGAGAAACAAACAAAAAGAAGACTTTTGGTTACTTTTGGCCTCGACAACATGGATTATTGGGTTGGTATCCTTTCACTTTATTTCGTTTAATCATATTATATACAGAATTGGTACACATGACGATAACAGTGTTGTTACAAGACGCTTTGAGGATACTTGTTTATCAGTTGTGAAGTGAGCTAATGACCCGACCGTTTGTTCTTATGAATGCACCCGCGATAGTTTGTTTTGACAGTGACCCTTGTTATCAGTCTTGCTTTACATCTTTATTTTCACGTTTGAAGGGACACTTAACCTACACTGATAGTTTTGCCCCATAAATAGGACACATTACCTGAAGTAATTAACATGATGATTTTATGCCTGAGATAATAAATATAAATGTCTAGACATAATTACGATTAAGGCTTGAATTAAACCAAATCCTTATTTGTTTTGATGATATATTTCCTTTGTATAAGGTTTAAAGCTGTTTCCCGTTGCTAGTTGTTGTGAACACGGAGTAAAATAGGAGATCCTGTTCAACAAGAACTTGCAGGAAGTTTAAACAATGTATTATTCTTAGTAGTATTACCAGAGAGTCGTTCACATTTGTGTGGTTTTTCCATATAAGTGTCCAATCAACTTTTTTTTCCCACTCCCCCCCTCCTATAACAGCAGCTAGACAAAAGACTCGGCAGTAGAGGGCAGTTCCTCTGACAGATCTGCTGTCAGTGCAAGTTTACTATCTGAACTCCAGATCAATTCAAAGACTAGAAAGAAGTAACTCAAATGGCTTATCTTAATTTCGACCTAAAGGGAGTTCATGTCACGAAAGACCTGGGGCTTTGTAGATAGTTATGGGAAACTTTCCAGACATCACAGCTGTAATTATTTCCCCTTTAATGATCCATGAATATCTCTTTGACTAAAAGCCTGTGGATGTGCTGTGGAAGCAGTCTATATTTTCCCTTGATGCACCCACAAGCAGCCACCTCACATTTTCATGAGGACATGAACTCCCGAGAGACTACAAAAGGGTTGATTCCAGACCAGTCAGATGTTGAATTGGGAAAGGGGGGCAAAGGAATGGGCGTCCACTGCTTAACAATGAGTAAGACAATGCTAGTGCAAGATCCTTTGCATGGACTTTATATAAGTTTTTTCTGAGGCAGAGATGGTAGTAAATGGTTTGCAGAAGTGTGGGCAAACCAGAGCGTGAAATGCGGACAGAAAATGTGTTGCATAACTGAAAATGACTTGTATCTGAAGGACAGCCTTGCTTGTTGCAGTGGTGTGAGATAAGTCCAATCTAATCTTGTCTTTATCACATCAATGCCACAGCATGTACAGGCTTTCTTGTAGCTTTTTTACTTCATTTTGCTGCTCTTTGCAGCACTTCTTGCCAAACCCGAATGACAACAAGCTGCCCAGACAGCCAGGTACAACTGCAGTTGCCTGGGCAGCTACTCCTATGACTCACTAGTCCTCCATTAAAGATCTATTTAAAAAACAACTTTAATTTTATAACTTGACACAGTGAGACTTTGATAATGTATAATTTCTTTTCAGACTGAGACAAGTGTAGAGAGCCTGCGGACATATATGGCTTTGTTTCAAGGACTTGCATCTTTCCACTATTATGTGATGTTTTTTTTCAGACTGCACAGATTGCGATTACTTAAGATACTATCTTTTGAACCTTAAGCTTGGTCCATCTGATTGTAGCTGAGGTGGAGTGTCTTCACTATCAAACTGCCAGCAATTGGGTTGTAAACACACTGCTGGAAAAAGATAATGGAAAGATAATTTTCTTATATAATTTCATCTATCAGTATTTTACTGCAAATCTACTATGATCAGGGCCACTGAGACTTGGAAATTTGGATAGACGGCATATGCTTCAGCATTAAATATTGTTTAGACTAAGAAGCAGAAGTGAAGTATTATTTATTGCTTTGGTTTTTTACAGACAAACTTCCTGTTTTATATGATCATGACTGATTGCAACACATTCCCTTAGCTGGCTGGATATATTGTTGCCGTTTCGAGTGGTGGGAGGAGTTTGGCGATTGTCGTCCAATTAGTTGAGTGTTTCCTAGCTCTGACTTGGTTAATGAAGAGCTGAAACACCTGAAAAAGTGCCAAACTTGTTGTAGTGTTACACAGAATAAGTACCCTGCACGTTTGACGATGCCTTCTGATGTAAGTACTTGTAGCACAGTGGTTTGAACTATTGTCAGTGAATTTTCCAGTTAAGCATAGCAGGAGAGATGTGCTAATTAAATCATAAGTACTTTTGAGAGACGTTTCTGTGCATGTCTCTGTGCACAGAGTGCCTTGGAGGTGTACAAAGAGATGCTGCTGCTGTACCTGGAGGAAGGCCGGCGGCAGGTCAACTCACACTGCGCCGACTTGGAGCCGTGGCAGATCATCGGAGCGTCCATCATCACCACGCTGGGAGCTCTCTGGGTTAAAGGCTTCCTCTTCCAGCAAGAAAGTAATCATTTCACATGTGATGCATGAGTACAAATAATCCTGCCAGGCTTTAAATCAAAGATAGCACATGAAACAAGCTCAGTCTTCTAAAATTGTATTTGCTATTCAGCTATTGACAGTATTTAACAGTTTAACAGTTTAATAGTTTAATAGCGTTGCTTATCAGAGTATGGCTACTTTGTATTTTTTGTTCTTACATTCTTTCAGCATTACATAGTTTTTAAAACTTATCTACTGTATGATATCAAAATATGAGCAGCTCTGTAGAAACAGCGTTCCCTTTTTCAAGCTACTCAATAGTTAGTTACTATAAGTGCTTGTAACTCTTTGAGTGTTTGACTCATGGCTTTTAATATTTGTTGTGATATCAATCAGGAATTTCTCAGCAACAAAATCAGCACTAAAAACTTTAATTCTTGGATAGTAAAAGTCAGAATGAGGCACTAGTGTTTCCACAGTCAGCACATAATGCTCTTATGATTGCACTCCTAATTTTGACAGACCTTGACATGTGATTATTGCTAACAGTCAGGAGTTTATTTCAAGTTGAATGTCACCACAATTTCACCACAAGCTTTTGACTTGTCTTTTTGTTTAATAGGCCTCCCATCCCGAATAAAGAAGCAGTGCTTTCGACTCATCAGAAAAATCCCTTTTATTGGCACGACTGTAAGTATCTGTGGTTAATTTGTTCCCCCTTTGCTCAGCAAATGTGCATTCACTCTGTTGTCTGAGTCACCTTTGACACACTTTATCATGCGCTTGTGATAAGGTGGTTACTTGTGTTCACTCAGACACGATGTCATTTCATCCTGATTCACTTCACAGTATGACACACTGAGCCTTTCTGTTGACTTTACAGTTGAAGTTAATAAAGTAACTGTGTCCTCTGCAAATCAGATCCAGAAGCAGCTGAACAAGGCTTTGGATGACATGTCTGTCAGTGTCTGTAATCTGAAGGAGGGGATGAGCTACACTAAAAAGCTGCCCTCTAAAGGTCTCTCTCAGAGCCAAGTAATGGACAAAATCAAAGAATACAAGACCCTGAGTAAGTAACGATTCATTCTCGAGCCTGTTGGTTCAGTGTTTGGGCTGATTTTCACTGATGAAATAATTTGTGGGAAGGAAAGCCAGTGATTTCTGAAGACACTGTATCATTACAGATGAGGTACAGTGGGAGAAAGGATGTGTTTCTGGTGCAGTGTACTGGGGTGATGAGACACTGACCAAACTCCTGGTGAAGGTATGCATCTTGGTCTTCACAAACAGACAAATGGGTTGAAAGCTTTGCAATTGAATAAAAAATGAGCAGGAATAAGTGATTTGTTTGTTCCTAATAACGCTGAATATTGCTTTAGTCACTCATTTAAATGTTTTTGTTCTTAAGGTATATGGAGATTTTGCATGGAGCAACCCTCTTCACCCAGACATTTTCCCTGGAGTAAGGAAGATGGAAGCTGAAGTAGTCAGAATGTCTTGTACACTTTTCCACGGTGGACCCAACTCTTGTGGGACGGTGAGTGGCTACAAACTGTGACTCCAGATGAGAAGGTTTGCTTAATTTGACTCATGTCCTCTCCCACCTCGTCCAGGTCACTTCAGGGGGAACTGAGAGTATACTGATGGCTTGCAAAGCATACAGAGACATGGCATACGAACGCGGTGTCAAATACCCTGAAATGTAAGATGAGCGATAAAGAACATAAATCCATGGCACAACCTGAACTTGAACCAGAGAAAGTTGTAAAATTATTTTTATTTAATCTTCTGCAGTCTTGCACCTGTGAGCGTTCACGCAGCTTTTGACAAAGCAGCACATTACTTTGGGATGAAGCTTGTTCACATTCCCCTTGACAAGAAAACCATGAAAGTAGATGTGAAGGTGAGAACACAAGACGGTATCTGGGATTGACTGCTATGGTCAGATGTTTGTTATAATAATAATCCCATATGTGTTTGTTGTGTATCAAGGCTATGAGGAGAGCCATCAGCAAGAACACAGCCATGCTCGTCTGCTCAGCACCTCAGTTTCCTCATGGGATCATGGACCCTGTTGAGGAAGCAGCTAAGGTAACATTTTTTATTTTTTTTTATTGAAAGGATCCAAAATAAAACAAGAGGAAAGTCAAATCTTTGGCACTTTGTTGTGTTGCAGCTTGCTGTACGCTACAATGTCCCGCTGCATGTGGATGCCTGTCTGGGTGGTTTTCTTATCGTCTTCATGGCCAAGGCTGGTTACACACTAGCTCCATTTGATTTCAGGGTAAAGGGTGTTACTAGCATCTCTGCAGACACCCACAAGGTAGGGAGTGGCCATTTTTTTCCTTGAGAATTTGTATTAGTCTTCTACATTATTCTTGATTTGTCCCTTTTCTTATAATTTATTACTGATTCTGTTTGTTTACTTACACCTCTTTCTGTAAAGTCCTCTGAGACAACTTTGTTGTGATATAGGG
>JBAMHW010000018.1:8239699-8272942 GCA_037177495.1 Rhadinocentrus ornatus
TGCTGGGATAGGCTCCAGCTCACCCCGCGACCCCTAATGGGAACAAGCGGTACAGAAAATGACTGACTGACTGAATTGCCTTATTGAGACACATTGACAGTCAAATAACCAGTGGACACACTGAGTCCAAACCTTTGATCCATTCTTTACTGAACCGAGTCCACACTGAGGAGCATCTCCTCTCTCAGCCACATCACTGAGCTGTAATTCTCATCCATCTCATGGGACATGATGTGTATTGATCAGATAAGACTTGCTTTCTTAAAAAGGGATAAAAGAAAAGCTTTTCTGCTTGTTTTGAAGGTCTGGCTCTGCACGTCGAGGGATGTTGCAAATACATTAGGGAATGTGGAAGGATTAGGGCGTAATGGGATTCTGAAAGCGTCTCTCTCCATAATGTACACTCTACTTAACAATATTGCAGATTATATTGTAGATCAGACTTTTAGGGCCAAGTAGCCATTATCTGTTCTGGTCAGTGTGACTGCACCTCTCACAGTATGATGAGCTTCCATTAGCTTCACAGACTAGTGATTATACAAACTCCCCATAGGACTTGCTTAACTTAAGTAATGGTCTGGTCAGCAGCTCCAAAGACAGGTAAGAGATGCCCTGTTGGGAAATTTCAAAGCTTGCTCTGGTGGCTCAGATTGAGTGGCCGCAGAGCTTTGTAAGGCCATTCGCTGGGATCTTCAAGCATGTGTTTCAGTGCTGCTGCTGCTATCAGATGCACCCTTTAATCAAGTTAGTACTGTATTCTGCTTTGTACCACATACCACAAGTCACCTGCTGAGCTCCATAATTCAGATGCAGAAACCCACAGTATTAATAGCATGAAGTGTTTGTTAAAATTTGCCATACATTCATACATACATGGTTTTATTGAGTTATTTCAAATGTTTCCATCTACAGAAACTGATTGAGCAGGCACTTTATGCACTGAGAGCTTTATGGTGCTTTATGAATGTATATGTCGTGACGTTTCTGAGGTGATTAAGTGCCTATTCTTTGTTCAAAGTGGATGTCCCAGTGTGGTGTCAGCTGTTTGAAAATGGCTTCTTTTTGTTTGTTTTTCCACTAAAGACAAACGCTGTGTGTACTGTCTCCGTATTGCCTGTGCTTTGACGCAAAGAGACCAGTCTAATAACTCCTGAGACTTTCTGTTATTGCTTTATAATCAAAAGCTGAGCTGTAAAATGATTCACCAGTTTCTCAGTGCTGTTAGTGAAGAGAGCTGGAATACATGACACATTGTTTTTAACCTTTCAGTCATTTTTAGTAGTCTTTTTCTTCTTTGCAATGTTGAGCTTTGCTCTTTGGTCTGTGAAAACATTCTTTTGTCTTTTTTATTTTATTTTTTTTTACCAAAGAAAATAAATCCAGGCGCTTTTCCACTGTAAACTTGCACTGTGACCCTTTTATTTTGCAGTCTGGTTTGTTCTGAGTGTATTTGTTTTACTTTTTATATTGTAGCCTTACATTTTCCTCTTTGGATGCCTGTAGGGTCAGATTACCCAGACTGGTTGCTCTTTAATGGATCCACCAGGATTTTACCCATTTAGTTCTTTGTTTGTTACTTGAGGGATCACCTTTGACATGAGTTGACTGACAGAGAGACACAAGAGAGTCCAGAAGCAGTAAAGCAGACAGTTTGGACTGTCAGTCAGCGCTTTTATCCCCATTCAGATCTAACTCTGAGGTAGATGTACAGTAAAAAGCTCTTGACTAAACATTGAGTAGTTCAGATTGATTACACAGTTTATATTAGCTAATGTTTCCTTATCTTATATTTTTCCAGCTCTTCTGGTGGCAGCTCTCCTGATGGCTATAACTGCTCTCTTATTTGTTGTGGTACCCTACATCTACAGGTAAACACATGTTTTTATTCATCATCCTTACCTGAAAAATACCTTTCTGCTCTGTTTACTCTGCCACTCTTTTTACAGGAAGCGCTGTACAGCAACACTTATTAAAAACATTTGCTGCCAAGGCGAAAGGTACTCTGTGGATAATGTAAGTAACATATTTCTTCTAATGAATGCACTGAATAAATAACTGGAATTAGATGGCACAGATGTTGAATTTGATTGGTTAATTTTACATCAATCATAAATTAATCTGAGAATTCAAAATACCCGGAGAAAGTTAAAAGTTTGGATTTGTTCATTCTGAAAATCTGTGCAAAGGCTATTGAAATTTACTTGCTCAGATATATAAATGCTTAATAAAAAAAATGTTTTTGCTTTTTAAATTGCACAAAAAGATTGACTGTATGTTCTTTTTTTAATCAGAATAAGAATTGCTTTGATCCAAAAGTTACATTGCATTATTTTCACTGAGATGCATACTGAAATTGCTCTGAGACTCCAGTCATCAAGACGTTTGGGAGACACTAATGCAATGATTGATACAAATGTTGGCAGAGCCAGTTGTACAGCAGACTTACATGGAAGCGGTGGAGCATCGTATCCAATCATCTTGCTGCATGGCAAGAGCTGCTGTGTATTTTTGGTGAACATGAATAGCTCCTCTTATTCTACTAACCAAGATGTCTCTGGCTTCCATATGCTGTCTGGGTGGCACGCAGATCCATCATGACATATTAGTGCTGGTGTCTTCCTGCTCTGGTGCTTTAAACTGCTTCTTGGAGGCCAGCAAGTCAGGCTAATCCAACAGAGAGGGCAGCAGGCCAGAGTCATCAAAATACTGACTTCAAAAAGAGGAGGAGAAGGAGCCAGGAAAGAAATTATTTAGAGAAGTTTTAACTCAAGCAACATTTTAGATCTTTTAGTTTATTAATATTTTTACATGTCATTAGAATTGCAATTATATAAACACTTCAAATAAGTTTAATATAAGTTTATGACTGTGGGCAATTTTAAGTATGCAAAATCCAAACCGCAAATTTTACACAGGAAACCTGAAATATTGCTACCACTTCAAAATAAAGAACTTTAAACATAATTTGAATTAATTACTTCTACAGTGAAGGTTAATTTTAGATGCAATGCCAATTAACAGAACTTCTCAGCAATTAAAAGAGGACTTAAAATCAGCACTTTGTGGATTTTGAGGCAATAGGTGAGAATGATCTTGAATTAACAAAAGAAAATTGAAAGCTTCTCTAATCCTTTGATCAGATGACAACATGCAAATTGAGAGGATCACTTACAGCAATGATCCGGTGTGTAATTTTTTCCTCCAACTTTACAGTCTTTCATCAGATTAACAGATCGTGTCAGTGTCTCTGTGCTTACTGTTTTGATTCATTATTTATTTTCTCACCAACTTTGATCAGGCACCAGTTCTGATTCACATTTAAACCACAGTTCATAACATTAGAATATAGACAAGGTATGTAGCTAGCTGGTGAACATAGTATGGTTTTAAACTGTCGAAGAATTACAGCATAACAACAATCAGCTTATATTTATTTCCTACTAGATATATTGTGTTGTGTTATTTATGTGTGATATGTTAAAGAGCCCGTGTTTATAACTGTATAATTGGGTGTGCTATGATTTTTTAAAACGTGTTATCAGTAAAACCCTGCGATGGACTGCTGACCTGTCCAGGGTGTACTCTGCATCTCACCTGCTAAATGCTGGGTTAGGCTCCAGCTTCCCCGCGACACTTAATGGATGAAATGGTACAGATAATGAATAAATGATTGAATGAATGTTATCAGTAAAACCTATTTTTTCTCGTACTGTAGATTTCTGCAGCACCTGTCATTGCCTCCAGTCTGTACTGCTCCATTTCAGCTTTTGTCTCTTTAAATCACTTTCCAAAAAGATCCAATCTGATTGGTCAACTGAAAAAAAAAAAAATAATAAAAAAACAAGTTTACTAAACTAGATCAGAAGAGGGTGCTACGTGTTACAAGGTGATGTAGGCAACATTTGTAATCATCTTAGATAATAATTAATGGTACCCATGATAACCAATTAAATATCTCAGAGTAAGTCAATGTTGCAAGAGAACTCATTGCTCTAATTAGTATTCAAATATTTTTAAAGAGGTCTACATTATAATTAATTTTATCCATGACATGTTGATAAAGACTCAACAACTACCTAGTTATTGATTGAAATAACTGAGGTCTATTGTTTGCTCTTCATTTATTCCTTGAAAATAGAAAAATTACATTAACAAGATGTAGACGTTAGTTTCCAGTAGCTTGTGCTATATGTTAGCATTAGCACCCTCAGCTCCATAGGTGCAGGCTTCAAACTGGAAAGCATGATGGTCCACATTAACTGATACAGTGTGTAGCTTCTGTACATATTATGTATCGCACAAGGTGTTTGTAGTACGCTACATTTCAGCTAAAATCTCACTAGCAATTACAAAATGGCAGACTCAATATATGGTGAACATAGTTAAAAATTATATAATCCGAACACAAATGTTGATAGTTAAGATAAAAAAAAGATTGATTAGGAAGTGATTCAGGCAGTTCACGGACTGGTTTGAAGTAAAATAAAATGAATCCCATTAAAATGGACAAATTTGAACACACTGCTGAACAGGTAAAAAGTTGAAAAATGAAAGAAAAACTTTTTCATTTTGCTTAATCAACTTTAATTATCAAATTAATTGTTTAATGTACACATTGTTACATAATTTACACAGGTTGTCAAGCATACAAGCATAGAAATAGAAAAAGCAACAAACCTGTTCAGCGTCAGTGCTGACCTTAAATACTTTCCCTGCTGTTGTTTCTACAGGAAGATGCACATGCTTGTGAAACTGCGCACGATACTGGTAAAGCTAAACCTTCACGTCTGCTCTCCCTGGACACTTTCCGAGGGTATGTAAACCATCAACAACCATCTTGTTTATCAGTCTATCACCACATGCTGCTTGTTCACATGCTAATTCTTTTTAGAGCCGTCTGAGGCATGATGAAGATCTACAGGCCCAGTGTAATGAATAATTATACAGGGGTCACAGTCTGGCCACATGGTCCCCCAAGCTTTTGTTATCAGGCGGTATAGCTTTGGGCATGATTTCTGATATCAGTACGTCTCGGGTTTGAAACAGACTGTTTCTGTTGGGTAAGAGTGATGCATGTGATTGAATCTGGGCTCCCTGCTAGCCTTAATTGTGGCCTGGGGGATAGACACAAAGCACGCCTCTCTGGAAACAGGATGCTGGTGTGGCTTTGACCTCCCCCTTGCCAAATAATGGATGTAATAATACCATCAACATATCAGCACACATCCTCATGGCCACAGATCTCCTGCCAAAGCAGAGAGCAAGAGGAAATCCAGCAGAACACAAACAGCATCCAGCAGACGATTGGCATCCTCTCCTTTCCGGTTGTGGCTCCTATTTGGATGAAAAACCACCTGAAACCACCGAACAGATGTGCTGCATTCAAACATTACATTACTATTTAGTTTTTAGGTTTTAGTACATTTTTATTTAAATGAGCAAAGGCTCACAGAACAGATACATTTTGATTGAATCTGTCTCACTTCCACTTCTTGTCGCAGTCCTGCTTAATCTTGTTAGCTGAAGTGTCACACTTGGGTTACAGATACTTGTCATATATTAATGACCTGTTTGGTGATACTGAAAATTCTCATGCCTCGCAACACGCTTAATCAAACTGTGACTCAGCACACAAGATTAACACTCAGCTCTGTGACTTATGATCCACACCGCTGATAAGTAACAACTTTCAACAGAGAACAGACACATCAGTCATCTGCCATAAATGCGGAGGCATTTCTGAAGGCAAAAGGCTTTCCTTCTCAGCTGAAAGGATTTTCTGATCATTGCTCAGGCTCCACTGACATGATATACAGAGAACTGTGGGGTTCAGTTGCACGTTAATTTTTTTAAAAGGATTTGAATTTTAATCTTGTGAAGCACTGCTAAAAGCCTTTCACCAGTTTCTCCACCATTGAAAATTGCACTGCCGGTTGTTAGCCATGCCGTACAGCAGACGAAACAACCATTACAGCAAAACCAAGGATTGTAAGTTGCAACACCAGGTGGCTGAATCATTCTGTGCCTTATTTTGACTGGGATCCAGGTTTTTCTCCAATGCAGTCTTAGATGTGCTCTGATGCGTGCTCCGATGCTTGACCACAAGAAAGACAAAAACAAACCTTGGCATTTGCTTTTCCTACCAGCATTCATTTGTAAAGTTGTAAAGTTTCAAGGTAATCCTCTAATTAGTAATGCATGTTTGACAACTCAAATCAAAGAAGGCCATATCTATCAATGGGTCATAAGCAGCTGCCACTGCTGCATGAAAGACAAGCCTTTCTGTAATCTGTTAGCTATAAATCAAAGATACTGATTTCCAGACACGAATTAAGTCTTTGGATAAAATGAATAAACTTTCTGTAGAAAGTTTGGCATACGAACAACTTAAACTTAATTAGAAACTAAGAGAAAAGTCTGCAGCACTTCAGTTAACTCTAGTGCTACAAAAACCTCTCACCATCGAAATAATCTTAATCATTATTAGCATCCTCTGTTGTTGTGTGTGTGTCACATTTGCAGTGTCATGGAGCTCTTATTCGGTATCAAACAGGAGGGTGTTTTAATTAAAAAGATGGCCAATAAGCTGTGAGGTTGCTGTGATCTTCATCAGGTCTCATCTGGCTGAGGATTTAACCTTTGTCTGCGTTACTATGGCAACTAATGGATATGTTTGTCAAATTTTAAAGGATAGCCTCTGAGTAAATGTGCGTGAATGTGCGAGAGACAGAGAAAGAGCACACAGACACGTGCACTAGGGTTTACTCTGCTTTAATAGCCCTTTGGAGATGATAGTGACCGATTAAAATCTAGTATCAGCAGGTTGGGGCTAAAAGAGCAGTAATGGCTTTGGTGCACCTCTTAATTAAATCCAGGCAGAAAAACAGGAGGAGGCAGAGGTAGATACAGTGCACCTTATCGTACGAGCTCATTCTTAGAGGCTGTCCTAATCCCATTTTCCTAAAAAAAAAACCTTATGATCTTTTTTTTTTTTTTTTTTTTTTTTCTTTTTGATTAAATAACACATCAAAACATAAATTCATATGTTGATGTCATTAAAGCATTTGTCGCCGCTGCATCGCCATTGATTGGACTCTTTTGCAAGTTTTTGCTTAATAGCTCCCGGCCCATTTTCTGTCAGGGAGCACAAACACTTTTTTCTTCCTCCAATGTCTGAATCAGTCAAGCACTCCATCATGTATGCTGGGTTTCAGCATTGGCTAGTGCTAAAGTATAAAGTCTATTATATATTAGGTGCATAGTCTTTAGTCAGCAAAGCTGCTTGAGGAGATCCAGAGGACAAGTGTTCATTTCCTAAGTGATTCATAATGCTTAGGTTGCATTACCCTGCTTTTGAAGTTGTGACACAATAAAAAAGCATCTTGTTTGGCTTCTCTTACTTTAATTCTGGAGTTTATATTTAGTTATAATCAGTTTAATACCGCTGAGCTGGCAAAAATGTTGATAAATTGCTATTATAGTTGTGCGTTGCATTTATAATGTGTATTTAAAAATATCTTTGCCCACATTTTCTTTAAATACTCATTTAAACCTGACTAAAACCCATTTTTACTAACTGATAGTTGTGTACTACAGCCTGTACTCATCATTGTAGGTTTTCCCTCACAGTGATGGTGTTTGTGAACTATGGTGGAGGAGGCTACTGGTTCTTTCAACACGCACCTTGGAACGGTTAAGTATAGTACAAGACATGCATTAGGTCACTAAATAGGAGTAGCCTGTGCAGTACAGTTTGTGCCTTACATAAAGCCTAAAGCTGTTAATTAATGCCAACACTTCTCATTATGTCTGCAGCGTAATCGGACCTGTCGTCAGTAATTGTGATTAATGCAGTCACATGCACATGCACACATGCCGGCATGCACGCATGCATGCATGCCATTCTTCATACTGGCCAAATCGGATGCATGATTTGTAGATGTTTGTTGTCGTGTGCAACTGGTAGAAAATGAGGAGGAGAGATAAATGTTTAAGCAACAGTTAGGGAAAGATGGGAGGAGGCTTAAGGAGTGGATAGTGTTGGTGTGCTCTTAAACATAACACCTCTGCTTAATGGGGAACTTTAATTTCATCTTGTAAATAAACAAGAAAAATGCAAATATGTCAATATAGTTTTCTTAAAACACATGTTATTGTTTGGTGGTACACTCAATTCAAATGTTTTAATAGGCTCTTTGCCACATGTACAAGGATGTATTGATTTCAGCGATGGATTAGTTAATACAGTTTTGGCTGCAAGGCTACCACATGTCACAGGAGCTCAGATTTTAAGTAATCGCTCTTTTACAGAATGGAGATTTAATGACAGAAACAGCACTTTAAGAACAACCTTTAATCAATCTGGTTATAGGGGCCAAAATTAGTGGAACAAGAAATGTAAACTCTGATAACATTAAAATAAAGTTTGTGGATTATTTTGTATTTATTTTTTGTGCTTCTGAATTTGTGGCAGGTCTAACTGTGGCAGACCTCGTCATGCCATGGTAGGTATGGTGCAAGAAAACTATGCAATTTTCCCTTTCCTATTCACAAATGCTTTATTTAATTGTGCACAATGTAAATAATGTAATAATGTTATGTCTGGCAGGTTTGTGTTTATAATTGGGACTTCAGTGGTTTTGGCTTTCAACTCCATGCAGAGGAGGGGAGTTGGCCGCCTGCAGCTGCTACGAAAAATCACCTGGAGAACAGTCGTGCTTCTGATGCTCGGGTTCTGCTTTCTCAACTACTCTCCGAGAGATGGACCATGTATGTGCAAAATATGCAGAACAGAAATAAATATTGTTTGCATTGTTTGTCTTCTATATATTTCTGTACTTAGCTCTATATTAAACTGATCACAGAACAGACAGGTCTGATGATAAGTCCTCTTGTGCGGCAGTGGAGGACATATGGAGAATTCTTTGTGCTAGTCCACCTGTTGACATGTAAAATGAAGCTTGTAGACAAACTACTTTAGCTGCTGTTTAAAGGAACATCAAACACAGTTTCTTTACCTGAATATTTCAGTTTAGATATTTATAAGTAATCTTTCCAAGTAAAATATAGAATTTGATGGTCATGCTTGACATAGGGTTGTGTTTTATGAAAAAAGATGTTAATCTGACTCTTAGACTAAGTCAGAGTTAACAAGGGAGAGTAATGCTGAAATCCCTGTTTCACCATCCACTTGGGAGGCACAGGGCGCCCTTCACACATTAGCTATCGCTGGTGCTAATGGACTTTCCTGGGTGGATGTCTGTGTAACTGGGTTAACGAAAATATTGTTGTTGTGTGTGCAGTCTCAAAATCCAGCACCAGGGGACGTTTACCAGCAGCAGATTGAGCAAAAACAACCACTGCAGTAATGGACAATTACAAACAGATAGAGTTACACACTTCAGCTCCATGCAGCTGCTGTTGGTGGGCTCTGCTGCTGGAGCTGATCATAACGGTGCAGTGACTTTTATCATAAACTGCAACTTTGCCCTCTGTCTGCAAGGACGGCTTCTGCTTTTCAGTCCCTGGGTTTGATCTAATAAGAGAATGGAGTCACATCAGCTTGATTTGCTAAACCCTTTCAATGTCAGATAGGGGAGAAAAAGGTGTTAACCTCTGTCACATGAGTCACTTCAGATAAATGTAGCTGTGGTTAAATGTTCATGAAACTGTCAGAGGAGTGTCAAACAGAGACCTTAAATCATTTTCAGTTTTTAATAGTGTTATGTTGGTTTTGAAAATTAGCGATAGACAATAATGAGCCATGGATTGAAATAATTAATTTGAGAATGAGTAATAAAAACACATTTTAGAGAAACTGTAGAAATTTGGTTGTAAATTCAAACTTATAAGATAGAAATCAATCATTTATGTAATTTTACTTTTCTGAAGTGTGAGTTTTTTTTTTTTTTTTACTGAAGGTGAAAGATAAATGAGATTAAAATTACTTCAGAAGGTGTGCTTTAAACCTCTGGAGCTAAATTGCCTGAGTTGTTGTGTTCTACTTTCTGGAGGATTTGTCAGTTCTGTTGGCATCTGTCACTGAGAGTTCTCAGACATTTGAAGCACTGACGTGATATTAAACATTAAAAGGGGGTGTCATGTTCACCAAGAAAAAAATAAAACAACAACAAAAACTGACCAAACATGTTATGCTACCGTGCACCTTATAAATGTAGTTAGGTTACAAGTTCATGGTAGGACAGAACAATCAATTATCTTTGTGGGAGTGTAACCTGCAGATTTAACTAAAGTGTCATTAGTAAAAGCTTCCGCATTTCCTGTGAACGAAGACATTTCCGCTTCTTATTTGATTTGACCGGATCAATGATCAGGATCATATTGTTTTTACAGCACTTTGTGTGACAAAGAGGTTTTCAATTAACTAATGTGTAGATTACCATCAATCTCTCAAACAGCAGCCAATCTTGTCCATCCAAATTTTTTGAGACCAAGAGATAACTGTGAATCTTTGATTAGCTTGCCACATTTTTGACATTTCCAATAGGGCTGACACCACCACCCTGGGCCTCATGCTGTCTATCACCTCCTGTAGGACATTGAGGAAGCAGCAGGGCAATTGAGAAGATTCCTAATTGCTTCAATCTGCTGATACTGTATGAGGATATGTCAGTGTGCACTTTAATGTTGTGTTTACCCTACATGTTGCTAACTGTGTTCCAGTGTCCTGGTCCTGGCTCAGGATCCCTGGAGTACTGCAACGTCTGGGCTTCACCTACTTTGTTCTGTCTCTCCTGCAGACTTTCTGGGGCCAGAAAGAAATCCCATTGAGAGTGGTGAGCTCTCTGTCAAGTTCACTTTCATCAGTCATTACACACATAAAGACACTAAAGAGGTCAAACCTGAGGCAGCACATTTGACTAGACCAAATAATCTAACAACCCCCCCCCCCCAAATAAAAAATAAAATAAATTTACAGTTTAATGCCATATGTGTTATAAATTTTTTTATGCAAAGAAATGTTATGTAAACATCAATGTCTGCAGCATCACTGGTGGAATCCGGTCCAGGATGTCCTTCTTTATTGGCCACAATGGCTGATTATTATCCTGCTTGAGATTTTGTGGCTTTGCATCACTTTCCTCATGCCCATACCCAACTGCCCCACGTAAGTCCAAACAAACCTCCTACATAACTTCTCAAGCGTAGTCTGCTCATTTACCCATCAAATGCATGCATGTTAAAAAGAGCATGTGTCATCCACTTCTGCATGCTGGGCTAATTATTAGAGAGTTGCTGCGCAGCAGAAGAAGTGTTACTCTGCACCTTGTGTTGCAGGTGTTATGAACCACTGTGATTTATGGGCCTGTGGTGGAAGCTTCAGACGGTATAATTAGCCAATCTCAGTCTGTCATGTGCAATAAGAGGAGGGGAGGCACAGGATCCATCTTCCTTTTTCTGTTCTGTTTCTTGCTCTTTGTCCAGTTTTTTTTCTTCTTCCATTTCTATGACCCTGCATGGCATCAGATTTACAATATTGTGGTTAAAATAATAGCTTGTGCTCACAAATTTTTTTTATTAGTTTTTATTGGAATATGAGGATTTGTGAGGCAATCCTTCTTATAAGAAGACTTTCAAAATATGTTTTTATTACTCTCTTTGTTTTGTTATTCTTATTGTGATCATATTTAGAACATAATAATCAGATTTTTTATCAGAGGGTATTTGGGACCTGGTGGAATTGGTGATAATGGCCTTTACCCAAATTGCACTGGTGGTGCAGCAGGACACATTGATCGATGGATCTTTGGAGATAACATGTACAGATACCCTACATGCAAAGTAAGTGTGTGTTCTATGTACTAGTAGAGCGTCTTTATGTACAAAACATTGCAGTGGGTGAAATGCTGGTTTCCTGCTGTGTGTTTTTCCAGGAAATGTATCACACTGTGCAGCCCTTTGACCCTGAGGGGGTTCTTGGTACAATCAACACCATTGTAATGGGATTTCTGGGGATGCAGGTAAGCTTGGTCAGTTATTCCCTATTATTATAGGACTAAGAAGGTGGCAAAAGTATATCTTTGAATTACAAAATCACAGTTTTATTATCAATTATTTTAGAATAGTTGGAATAATACCTTTTCACCGTGTGTTAACGCACTACGATGGAATAAAGGCATCAGCAATGATCTGAGAGAAGCAGTTGTTGGGGTTGCCTACCAATTTGGGAAGTTTATAAGGCCATTTCCAAACTAATTTTAAGCCCATCAATCAGTACCCATCTGGTAACGTGGAAGCCTGATATGTACAAGTTGTGGAAATAAGATAAGTGAAGTTGTGACCAGGCATGGGAAGTATTAACAAAATTGTGACTACCTCTTTATTATGCCAGAAAACATGACTAATTTTTATTTATTTTTATTATAATTTTTGGATAAATTCTAATGTGATTTCTTGTGATTAGGAAGAGTGTGAACCGCACGTTGTGTCACAATTAGTAGGAGACACTTAATTTGACTGCTTAAGGTGCACAGTGTAAAATAACAACAATACATGGACATTGGGCAAGTAAATTAAAAAAATAGTTAATTATATATAACTATATATATATAGTTATATATAACTCCTCTGTATGACAAGGTATTCTAGAGTTAAATGTGAAGCCAGTTTGGCTGAGTAGGGTCATGCAATAGGACAAAAATCCCAAACACAGCAGCAAATATATGACAGAATGACTGAAACAAAAACAAAAAAATCAAGATGTTACAGTGGTCCAGTCAAAGAGTTCATCCTGGTTTAAAGGCTTGGTTGGACTTTGCTTGAAAAGATCAAAGAACTTTATCAACTTTATATCAAGGGACCAAAATTCCTTCACAACAATATGAGACACCAACACATTGTACAGAAAATTATCACTTCAAGTTATTGCCACAAAATTTGGTTCTACAAGCTATTTATTCATGAGATTTACTTTTTTTTATACAGTACTTCTTTATTTTGGCTTTAATTTTGTTAAATATACAGAATAATAACAGTGTGCAATATGTGATATTTTGCGTAAGTTTATGGCCAATATAAAATGAAGTTGTGGTGTCCTCCCATCCTTCCTTATGGCTAACAATAAAATTGACAAACAAACTTTTTAATAATTCACATGTATTACGGTAACTTTTAAATTCTCTTACTTTTAATGATTTTAC
Organism: Rhadinocentrus ornatus; assembly: GCA_037177495.1. Taxonomy (NCBI): domain Eukaryota; kingdom Metazoa; phylum Chordata; class Actinopteri; order Atheriniformes; family Melanotaeniidae; genus Rhadinocentrus; species Rhadinocentrus ornatus. The sequence goes on from JBAMHW010000018.1 coordinate 8,252,860, forward strand.
TTTATGTTTATGTTTTTAATTAGACTTATTTTTAATACTTTTATTTACTATTTTTAATGCTTACTTTGCACTATCTATAATGCTTTTAATGTTTTATGTAAAGCACGTTGAAATGTCCTGTACATGAAATGTACAAATAAACTTGCCTTGCCTACCACCAGCAATTAAAATTAATTGCTGAAAAAAAAAGAAAAAAATGTTAAGAAACGAGGTGAATTTAAAAGAAATTGTGTGGTTTTTACTGTATGTGGACTGATGTGTCAGTGATTGGATTAAACAGACTCTGTGAACAGTCTCATCAGACTGGGCAATGTTTTTCCAATCTTCTATTGTCTGATTGCGCCTATGTGAATTGCAACCTTAGTTTCCTGGTCTTAGCTGACAGGAGAGGCACCCGGTGTGTTTTGCTTCTGTAGCACATTTGCTTCAAGGTTTGACAAGTTGTGCTAAATGCATCAAGTTGCTACCCTGTGATTGGTTGATTAGGTATTTTTATAAACAATTGAACCTAATTGTACCTAAAAGAAAGTGGCCGGTAAATGGATTGATCTGTCCCTAATGACATTGCGCAGCCTCTTTTATTCCAACAGATGCCACCTTGTCCAGTGCATCCTTTACAGTGGTAATAATAGATAGAAAATATGCATTTAAATAGCCTTTCTTTGTAAGAGCATGGCTGTTCTCTTTTGTCAACATAATTTTGTTAGAAAGTGAGTAGAGAGCTTTCCACCTGAGTCTTTGAATGGAGATAGTGTCATTTATAGCCATTTGGGCTGTGGGAAGTTGTCATGCAAAGGCAGCCACATTGCTTAATTCCCAGTGGGCGGTTAGATGTGAGCTCTTCAGTCAGCATGTCTCAGACAACACACCAGGTGTTCGCTGCCCTATTCTGTTTTTGCCCATGCTAATGTTGTCAGCTGAAACATATTCATCATCACTAAATTAATCAAGGGGCTGCAGATGACTCACATGCCACATCTGGCTGCACGGGATAGGAGAAATGTGACCACCACATCAGGGACACGCCATTGACAGCTACATCCCAGGACTATTTAGTTACCCAAGGCCAGATGCCTAGGGACATCGGGTGTTGGTGTTTATGTGGTATTTCTCATTAACTGTGTGTGTGAATTCAGTTGTCCTGTCGTTTCAACAGGCAGGGAAGATTATCATTTTCTACAAGAGGAAGAACGTCCACATCCTCTGTCGATACCTTGTGTGGGCCATCATCCTGGTATGTTGTACCATGTGGTAATAAATTAATGTAAAATGATCATTTAAAACCAAGACAGCAAATCTCCTAAAACATCATTTTACCTCTACAACTCATACCTAAGCCCTGTTTAACTCCACATTGCAGACATAGACACTGCTTTGTGTTTTCCAGCAAATTGGGTATTAGTCATAGCTGCCGAAACCATTCATTAGCAGGACTTAGCAGAGAGCATGTGTGCAGTTTCAGTACAATTAAACAACATCCATGTGTGGCTGTGTTTCCGGGAAGACATGGGTATCCGGCTCCTCAGGGGGATACACACTGTCTCTCATTGCCTCTCTGTGCCTCACATGTGGTTTTAGATTATAAGTATTCAGCATATTATTTACAGTCTCATGCAAGAAGAACATAATCTGTTCAGGTACATGCAAGCAAAAAGTCTGGAAACAGACCAAACACGTGCAGGTTTTGATTAGATAAGAAGTTCATTTATAAATAGGATAATAAGGTAAACCTGTTTGGATAAAGTTTTTGAGGTTGTATTAGTTTCTGGGTGGTCTGAAAACACAAAAAGAGCCAAGCTGGACTGTTGTTTCATTTAGAGGGGGGACAATGTCCCCCAGGGAGAAGGCGAGTGTTACAGGAGATGACGTGTTTTGCATTTCTAAACCGGTGACAGGAGGCTGTTGGTTGATTCTAACGAGACAAGGAGGCAGCCACGTAGAAAGGCCAGACTGTGCAAAACTGTGCTCGGCTACGGTTTTGTGCATTTATTGTCATGCTGCAGAGATGTAGCTCATTTGTAAAACGGGGTTAGTGGGAGCCTGCTCGCTGTGGAGGGAGACATCCTAAACTGGCGGCCCTATGACTGGGAGCGATGATGGAGCTGGAGGAGCTGTCTTCATCACCCAGCCTTTGATATCAAACTGTTCGGGATGAAAAGAAGGGTAGACTCAGACAGAGGAAAAAAAGAAAAAGAGACAGGGATAGATTGGTCTTGTGAAGTCTGTGTGTATTTCTGTGCTTTTTGTAAAGCTTTGAATATCCGGTTGTAGAGTCTAAACTGTTTTGTTTAACTGAATATGGCTTATTTATCTGGTCTGCGTTGAAACCAGACTGAAGGTTCTTCATTTAAGGGGGGTTGGACAAGTCAAGAGGCTTTTTATAAAATCTAATATCAGGTACGATATTCAAGTGGGATTTAAAAGTCCACACCATATATCTAAAAACCATCTGAAAACTTAAGCATGCAAAGAATCAGAATGTAAAACCATGCCAACATCTCTTTAAGGCTCTATTTTTAAAAACCACAAATACGTAGAAACACATTTCTCCTCCCGTCTGTCTCCATGTTGCATCTTAGCAATATACAAGATTTTGAAATGTTGCTTTTTACACCAAACCACAATCCTTACCTAATCCTAAACAATGTGTTTTGGTACCTAAACCTAACCAGTTAGTGATAGAGAGCATAAGTAAATAAAAACAACACATATTAACATACATGACAATACAAGAGACTAGCAGTGTAAACTCTTCGGACACTGACACTGTCCATATTTCTGGTTTCCAGAAATGTTAAATAGTCATTTTTTACTCTGCTGACTGGGTAGATTTAGGCTCAGCAGTACTGAAATGTTAACATGAGCCTAGTAGCACGCCCACAGTGATATGCTGATCATTCACATGTATATCACTCATAATGTGCCTAATTAAATGTTGAAGGTTCCTACAGCACAAATAAAGAGCAGTTTGAGTTCCTAAATTTGGATAAAATCCTGTTTATACGCAGAAGAATCGATTGAAATTCTGTTGTAAGAATTTAATGTCATTAACCTCAATTCTTAAATGACAAATTTCCTCCATTATGTCTTCTGGTGTTGAATCTTATTGACTGTCATTGTGTAGTGAGTGGCTGGAGGGAGGTAAAATAAATTGGGTCCATTTGGCTTCTCCCAGAGGCACAGAGTGATAAAGTAACATGTGATAAAATGAATAAATATTAGGCTTCATGTTTTTCCACTGTATCTCATGGTGTAGCAGTTAACACAACAGAGATGACGTGGATCCTTCTTAAGATTAGGATGTTGGAGATGACATATTCAAGATCCTACAGTGCTATGAGATGAATCAATACAACATAAAAATGAAACTGAAATAGGGAATCAATAAAATAAAACAATAAAATAGATTTTCTCACTTTGCAGTGGTTGGCAGAGAGATCAGACCATTTTTATTGAAAAAAAAGAAGGAGCAGCTTATAATCATTTCATGAGCTTCTTACATGCACATTTACTTTGGTACTGTAATTTCACTGGTTAAAACTTTTAGTTTAGTTTAGTTTTTTTTTTATTTATTTTTTTTTTCTACAAACAGAAAACAAATTTAGTTCTAGTGATTGGCCTGCTCATGATATTGGCTTTACTAATACAATACATCAGCTCACATTGGAGGCCGGAAGCAGAGCTGAGCGGCCTCTTGTTTCAAACATGTGTTCTTGACATTAGCAGGTCTTCTCGGTGAAGGGGGGCTCTACGCTGCATTCACTCCACCACTGGATCATTCTTTAGCAGAGCTGATCCGTAAAGAACAAGCTGGGTTTCACACCACAGATTCTCTTGCTTTGTGATTTCCAAGTAGCACAGATATTGGGGCAGCCATGCATCTTCCTCATAATAAACAACAGCTCCAGTTAATTAAAGCTCAACGATCAGGCTCTAGACGTGTGAGATTGAAATTGAGCGATTGCCCCACATACCAGCCCAATCCCACATCCTGCTGCCTGTATAGCCTGGAGACTCAATCCAGCCCCAGCTAGGCTATTTCCACACCATCGATTCTGTCATCTATACGCATGATGGATATCCACCTAACGAGCGTGTTTGGATTTTGATGCACTGACCTGAGTTTCTCTCTGGTACACAAAATGTTTCTTTATGCATCTAAATCACATGTAAAGATGAATAAATGAGACAATAAATGATGTAGAGTTCATTAGATCATGCATTTGCCCTGCATGCTGAGTGAAAAAGACCAAAAAGCTGGGCCTCAACAAGCTTTTTGTTTAGCTCTCTGCATTTTAATGTCTTTCAGCTAGTTGTTTTGGTGTGGATGATCAGATTTGCCTTTGTCGCCTGACTTTGTGCGTGACTTGATACACCTTGTCTCATCTGATCCTCAGATAATCGGTTAATCTGCTGGACTTTCTATCTGTTGCCTCACGTTTTAGTAGCCAAACACAGATTGCTTTATCGCCCTCCATCGATTTGAAATCTGTTTCATTTCCACCCTCAGGGAATCTCTGCAGCCATCCTTTCTAAGTGCACACGAGATGGAGGATTTATACCTGTCAATAAAAACCTTTGGTAAGTGCTTCCTGACCCTCTAAATCCAGCCACTTTTCCTTACAAAAGGAAAGGATGGGCTTCCAACGGGCACAAATCAAGGCTGCTAAAACACACGTTTGCTTACCTTTAACGGCCTCTATGACTGTAAATAATCACCCAGGCAGTCGGGAGTGTGAGGTGGAGCGGTTATACATCCGTCCAACATGATCACTCCTCCAGAAAAATTGAAAATCTTGTATCCTCTTCACCTCAGAAACACTTACTACATATTTTTCCAGTTTTATGTGCTGGAAGGAGATTTAGCTCTGAGAAAAGTTACTGTGTAACCACAGCACAGTTTTTTGGATAACAAGACAAAGCCCCTTGATATATGCTTATAATGATTTAACATAACAAAAGGTGCAATTTCTATCACAGATGTAGATTACTTACTTTCTTTTTCCCACATTCCCCCTTTAAAATGATGTGAATCGTTTTAACGTTGCAGCAGGAAGAATACCATTACATCTGTGATGTGTAAGCAAATTTCTCATGATGTTCCTCAGGGGCCCGCACTAACACCATACTCATCCTTCGCTATTACTGTACCTGCCTGGCTTTTATAGGCAGTTCATCATGCACAGGTTATTGAGCTCTTGAGTACGAGTCCCTGCCTGGATGTCTAGAAGTAATTAACTCCCAGCCAAGAGTCCTTTTTTGGCCCCACTTCAGCTGAGATTAAAAAAAAAACTTGCTGCAAAGAGGCTCTGGGAGGCAACCATTTTACATTAGATGATATTTCATCAAACATTCTTGCACTTAGGAACAGACAGGGACATGGCTGCCTTGCCAAGATCCACGGGGCACATGCCAGAGATGCACTGCTGATGTTTCAGAGCAAACCATCCAACAGTTTGCTGGATTGGCTCGAGACCCCAGGGTGTTATTTATCTGCAGCAGAGGATTGATGGACTGAATGTGTTTACACCCTTGTTCACACCAAACTGTGAACATTTTTGTGATGCCCACGTAGACTGAATAAAAATGTTGCTGTTGTTGTAAAGTGTTACTGATGGTCTGTTTCTGCAGGTCATTGTCCTATGTGGTGTGTATGGGCTGTTTCTCTTTCCTGCTGCTCGGAGGCATGTACTTTGTCATTGATATCAAAGGCTGGTGGGGTGGACAGCCCTTCATATACCCAGGTACTGTTTACCCATGAGCTAAGACACTCGGTTTGGCTGAAATCAAAACCTTAACCTGCTTCCTCAGTTATCTGTTTTATTCTTGCATTTTAGCCCTGCTTCAAAAATGTTGCCTCTCTAATCTAACATGTCTGAAATAGCTAATAACACGATTATTACCAAACAATGAGCGTTCAAAAAAAATCAGAACTTAGGACAGAGTTGATGGCCTTACAGACACCGGTCCTTTATGCTATTATTGTATTTCTATTTGTGGATTCTTGTTTATAATGTTTTTGTTCTTCTGTCTTTTTTACTGCACGGGTAAATTTGCAATTTTGCATAATCTAACATGTTTACATAATGTGCTTTATCACTGATGATTATCAACTTGCACACACCCAATTAAACCTTATTTACAAGATAAAGAAAATATATGTCACAGACTATAAGACTTTTAGAAAACTCCATCCAAGTAGATCTTACTCTTTTTCCACTGTTTTGACTGGTTTACGGGCTGATTGTTTTTTCACAACTAAGCAAGCACCTCCATGGTCTCTGCACATGTGCATGCTAATCACGTGACATGTTTCCAGGTGTGTTACTGTTCTTAATGTTGTTCTTAAATAAACTTAAGAGACCTTTCTTGAAATAAAATGTATTAGTGTAAATACACCAAACACATGACTGGATCTCAGTTTTAACAGGGCGGCTATGACTGTAATTTTAATTTAAAAAATTTTTGTTTTACATTGGGTTTTATCCTTTAGGATTTTATCCATTTTGCTTTAAACTAACTTTAAATCTGTTAAAGAAATTCTGCTGACAGAAATTATGGTATTGTAGATATTTTACAGGGCTAGCTTCCTGTTTGTTAATATGCAACTTTTATAAAGGGGGTAAGATGCATTATATAAACTGTAATTTTAGATATGCTTTAGCTTCCCCCTTGATCCAAATTGGACTAAGTGGCATAGAAAATGGATGGATGGATGGAATTTAAAGTATTAATATATTGCCATGAGTACCTTTTAATGCTCAGGTGGAAGAGATCATAAAATACAGTGGTAGGCTGTAGTATAACAATGGACCGATGATGCACAACTCATTTCTAATAAACTGTTTTTTAAAACAGTAATTTAAAACTAGAGATATGGATGTGTCCTTTGTTAAACTCCCAGTACCTTGCTCCTCATGTCTTTTCCTCACCTACTATGCTCATATGGGTGGAACTAAAGCATGAGGAGAGGAACTAATGATGCACAGGTTGGGAAATGAATAGAAGAAATGTGTTGTGTTGTAAAGTTTGTATCATTATTCAAGATTTCCACGTTTTTTATGGTCCAGTTATTTGCCTCCTTGTGGTCAGATTATAGGAGAAGCTTTTGAAGTTTTATTCAAAATAGTTGTTTATTCAGCCCTTTTTAGCAGAAGCAGAGAATACACAGGTCTGAAAATAGTAGCTGAGTGAAAAGGGATCAATAACTTAGCCTTAAAACTGAGAAATTCTTTTCAGTAACCTTCTTGTCTCCTTCTGCAGGTATGAACTCCATCTTTGTCTATGTTGGCCACACTCTCCTTGGTTTCTACTTCCCTTTCAGCTGGGAAATGCGCTTCCAGGCGAGCCACTGGGAGTTTCTACTGCACAGCCTGTGGGGAACTGCTTTGTGGGTGCTCATCGCCTACTTACTGTACAGAAAGAAATTTTTCCTCAAAATATAAGAGGGATAATTTGTCCAACCTTTATTCTTTAGATGCTATGTATTGTTTTACCATTATGAGAAACAATAATAATGATTGCAGGTTATATAGATCATTCTAACAGCTGGGAATTCTGCTTATTGTTCTTGGCTCATTCATCCTAACTAGTGGTATTAAACAGATGTTTGAATTAATTCAGCTACCCTTTTGTCCAATTCATGTCATAAATCAAACAGTTCAGAGGAAGTGAATAAAGTTTTGGTCCAAAATAAGCTGCAGCACACTGGAAAAAACATGAAAAATCTTCATCCATGAAATCCATTAAGCCAGCAGCTTTGTCTTTAAAGAAGACATCTGCTAAGCCGTCAGCTTGGGCAGCTCATGATTTATTCGATGCCACTTGTTTTGCACACAGAATAGACTGATTAAATCAAATATACTGAGGTGGTACTTAACAAATTAGGCCAAGTGATTCCACTACACACCAGGCCAGTCATTAAGAGTCTGTTGCCATGGCCACTCCTCTTATCGTGTGTGTCTGTGTGTGCCATCTGCTGTCCAAGTCACAGTACTTTAACAAGGGTCAAGATGCATAGCTCACAAAGGAGGGAGGTAATGGGACTGACACTTCTTGCACTCATTGTATGAGAAAATCAGGGAAATTACACAAATCCTATTCATCAAATGAGCCCCGATAAAGAGCCCAAGTCATTAAAATGTTTTGCATTTAAATGTTTAAATCAAAAAGCTGCTTACTTACTGGATTAAAGTTTCTTTCTGTATTAGATTATAATATTTCCACTACATTGACGATGTAGTTGAGTGATATACACATGGTCTGATGGATCTATGACAATGAACATATTGAGACCAGAGTCCCTCCACATAAAGTCAGGTGATGTGTACATTATGAAATGACCATCTAGTTAATGAAATGAAACATCAGGCTCTTCTTCCTGAGAGAAATCATATTACTCCCTCCTCAGGTTTAAAAACATTGCATAATATGCTGTAGTGGTTTTGTCTTCTGAGCTGAAACTATTGTTTGAATCCCAGTAGGTGCACCCTGCTCTCTTGAGCAAGACTCAAATCTGTTACTGTTTTTCCAAACGGTTTTGCTGGTAATGGAAATGCATAACTGATACTTCACAGGAGGAAAATGCAATCAATAAGGACTCGCCACAGAGGTCTAAAGATATCAGTTGTGCATTTGCATGTGTTTATAACACTTTGTGTAATTACAAAAATGCATAAATGCTACATTTACAAGAAGTTCAAACATAAGCAGTTCTTAATGAAGATGAAAGGCTGAGATAAGATGGCCAAGACCATAGAGGAGACAAATATTGTGCTCATGTTTCAGGATTAGATTCTGCTGAATCCATATAACACTTTTCAAACCTCATTGTCCTTCTAGTATCTTGAAAAAATAACTATAAAAAACTATTGTGGCTGCATGAAGTATGTTCAAACAAGCGTATTTCCTTGCCATTATTGATTCTCATTAAGTCTGAAGATAACTATGGCTTGTCATATGGAAACTTTATCCCACATGCAATGTGTTCATGCAACCTGCTTGGCTTCCGATGTCACAGAATGATGTCTACAGTCTCCCATGATACAGCCAGGTACTTTAACATAAAACACAACAAAACATATATTCCATAAGATCATTTCTGAAAACTGTTTAAGCTTAATTTTATACACTGAATATCCAATGTTAACATTAAATGCCTTTCTTGGTAGTCTAATTGAATAACTCTTCCTTCAATCCTATTTTTTTTTATTTTATTTTTTTTGCGTTAATTTAGAGGCACACAATTTTAACTACACACCGAGGAGCCACTGATCATACTCGAGAAGTGAGGAGCAAAATTAACTACCAACATCTGAGTACCAAAATGTTTCTCTCCAGTTGTGAAGAGCCTCTGAGAAACCCTGCTATCTCCATTTCAGCGCCTCAGTGGTTTTGCTGCTTGTAAAGACATTGATTGGGAAGTCACTGCTGTGTGAGTGACTGGTGTCCAGGCCTGAAGCAGCAGCAGCAATGCATCACTCCACATTACCCAGGGATCCCACATACCCACATCTGAGAAGCCCAAGACCCCACAGAGTATGACCTGAGTAAATGTGGTCTCAGAGTGGTATGGCAATGTAATTTGGGGGAACCTTTATGTGCAGAGAAACATTGCACAACTCTGCAAGTCAGTTATGAAATATAATTAATCCATATGGTGCTCTGGGTTGCGGCTCAGCAGGGACTGAAGTGTCTGATCCGTTGATCTAAATCAAAATGTGGAAAAATCACTTTGCAACTTTCAGATTTAAAATCACGACTGTTGATAAATTAAATGTGAAAATGAATCAGTTAAACGAGAAGAAGAACTGTGCCTGCACCTTTAAAGTGAATCATTACACATCTAATGATAACTATTAATACCACCCACTCCCCCACGGAGCGTTAATGAGATGACTGACCTGCTGATAAATTATACTCTTAAATTTCCTGTGGATGCTGCGCTGCCTGCTGCTGCGGAAGCAGCGGGGCAGTGAACAGTGAAGCAGTGATCCTCCTCCTCTTCCATCTCCTCTTCCTCACCCCCCACCCTGAGCAGCAGCTCAGTCACTAGAGCCCCACACAGCAGCCCGTCTATGGGACACTGAGGACTTCATCTGGCTACGCGGACGCAGGACGCACTCTGGTTTACGCACCGTCTTCGGTGATTTATTGGTCTGATTGTCGTTTTTTTTTTTATTGTCGACCCGAGGAACTTTTCTTTTTTTCTTTTCTCTTTTTTTAAAAAAGTGTGCCTTCATTCAGAAACTTTCCCCTATGGTTCGCGAATATGGGGTCAAGTTGTGGTTTCTCTCGAGGAAACGTCGTTTGGCTGAAGCTGTTGCTGCTGTTTGGAGGTAAGTCATCATTTATTTACTATTAAAGTTAGAAGAAAGATAAACAGCACATCTCAAAGCTGAAAAAAATTGAGTAAGTTGCATTAAAGTATGTTTCCAAAAGTATAGCTGCTTATACTTGGCTGAAGCTGTTGCTGCTGTTTGGAGGTAAGTCATCATTTATTTACTATTAAAGTTAGAAGAAAGATAAACAGCACATCTCAAAGCTGAAAAAAATTGAGTAAGTTGCATTAAAGTATGTTTCCAAAAGTATAGCTGCTTATCTAAAATTAGGCATTAAGATATATATTTTAAACTACATCAGAAGAAAGACATTGTAGATTGTGCCTGTATGCTTTCTATGTTTACAATCTCTTAGTGTGTTTTTCTGACAGCATATTTATCATCCTTTACTAAGCCTAACATCACTTTGCTGCTTTTAATTTTTTTATTTTGGAGTGTGCTTGAAGTCCTACAAATTCATAAAAATCTGCAAAATTGGCCACAAAGAAGAGAAGTGGAGGGAAAAAGAGCCAGTGGACGTGAGGTGTAGACTGCAACCTGGCTGTTCATGTGTAAAGCCAAATTGCTTTCTTAAAAGCATTTTGAAACCTGAGTGATTTTTAAGCCTCTCCTCTGAGAAGTACCTCAAATGGCACGGACACAATGCCAGCACTGTTTGACACAGCAGAAAGTGATATTGGCATTGTGCACTAGTTGTTATGCTTGGTATGGGTCTTGTGAAATGAATACAGTCATATATCATAATAATATAATCCCATTCACAATCCAACAGCCCAACTGTACCAACACTGTCCTCCCATCCAGTCTATATTTAAGGTGTCTCTCATAGGTCAGGACAGTGTAAATCTCATCGTTCAGAAGGCATGTCGAATGTGTTGCTTGAACAAAAATAGGCCATTGTGTGGGATTCCTCAGTGTTTTTACAAGTCTTAACCTGGTTTTAAGTAAGGTTAGCATCAGTGCTTTCATCATGTAGAGGGTTAAACTGATGACCAAATATGAGGAAAGAGGTGCAACACGATTGAGTTGTTGCTGTTTTATGTCTGCAAAAGTGATGGTTACTAATAAACTAGAGGCCTATGTAATCGCCCAGGGGAGCAGTTTCTGGAGTTGTTAAAATGATTAATGAAATTTTTAAGATCATCTGATTATTTTTCATTGAGATAGATGCTGTAGTTGTTTGTGTACTGGGTACTGATTAATGTTCAATCACAAGATGCAAATCTGAATTCACCTCTTTACATGTGCACTAAAGCATGCTTTTATTCTTGAAAAAAGAGCACCACCATTCCAGTTGGATTCATGCATCAAGGCCGTGATAGTAATTAATCGGGTGGTGAAGTCTAGACCCAACCTGAGTGCAGCACCCATCACTTGCCTGCTTGTCGCAACAAAAGACCCACACTTGCTCAGAGAGAAGAGGCGAGCTGCAGGCAGGTGTGCAGCAGCTGCGCCTATCTCTGGGCAAACACTGCCTGTTTGTTTTCTTTAGGAAAATATCGCCTGTTATACAACTGCGCACAGCTCTCCGACTGCAAGGCGGACGTGAACTTCCCCCAAAATGACATAGCTGATTGATTTTTACTGAGCAAATTACAAGATGAAGATATTGTTCCACTTATGGAGAAAGTTTAGGCTGTTTATGTCATAGACAATCATATTCTGTGATAAACTAATTTTCTATTGTATTGGGATTGTTTTTTTTGTGTTAAATTTCCTCTAATGTGGGTTTTTATGGGAATGGGAGAGATTTTTAAGCTTCAGTGGTTTGTGTTTGGGAATTTACATCATCACCATTTCAGGTTCCAGGTTACCGATTAGTTTGGTGTTTCTAGCTGAGGTCATCAAACAAAGGAAATTGGCAATCAGTGCCCATTATTAGAGAAATCAGCATCTTTAAATGTGGCTGTCTTGTAGAGTTAAAGCAGTTCCAGACACATATTGAAGTAAACAAAGAGCTTGAGTCCATCTGTGCTAATGTAGGTAGAAATTTTGGAGCTGAATGTTGATTGTATGTTATATGCGACTTTTGGTCATGACTTTTCTTAGATTCGAATTTTTGATATTTTGGCTTTGATGAGATCTATAGAGCACATTTAAATGGCTATGTGTGGTAAATAAGAGTAATTTCAAGGGCTAAGAAAGGCATGTAATTCATGTTTGCAAAGAGAACCTTAAGGTTTGGTAATCTCCTTTTTAAATTCTGATCTTAAACTTAGTGGAAGTCAAATCTGTTAAAAGAGACAACAATATATTCCATCATTTCCACAAGAGGAGCCACAGATGTTTGCACGTAAAAGCATTGATCCGTTTATCTTCCTTTGTGACCTTGCCTCTGTATCTTTGACCCTGCATTGTCCACCGACCCCTGAATCAAAAGGTAGCCCTCAGTGATGACCTCCACCACCCCAGAGGAGGCGCACAGGCTCTTCAGCTGCTCCTCCTTCTCGATTTAGAACGAACACTTTCATCAGCATCTTTTGCTTTTGAGAGGGACCAGACCAATAAATCTCATTTGATACTTGCTGCTATTTGATTTAGCTCCTTATTACATTACACAATTTAGTAAAGCTTCTGTTTTGTGTTACCTATGGATACAGAATCAGTCTTTGTCAATTTTCCACTCTTGATGTCACAATGTCTTTTTTAGAATAATTGGAAACTATTTTAAAACAACTCAATCTTTTATGTTAAAAAACAACAGGACCCGTCTACTGCTACTGCCAAATTAAAATCTGATTACAACAAACATGGTAATGTAATGTTCTTGTGTGTTCAGTTGTTAAATTTTTAATTTTTTTTAGTATCGGGGAAATTTGTGAATCTCTTTGCTGCGTACTCAGATACCCACTGGCCCAGGTGCTGCAATTTTCAGTTATTTGACAGTTCTATTAAAGCTCTACCTTATGCCAACTTCTGCCCTTTTTAATTATTAAATCGTGTCAGAAATAAACCTCTGGATTGATGGTTGGCTGCTGCTTAATTTGTTAAAAGAGTCCCAACTTATAACTCTGGACTGTTGCTTCTGCTGCTGTTTCCGTTGCATGCATGCTGCTCCTACCTGTCAAAGCTCAGTGCCTGATCCTCTAGTCAGTTCAGGGTCACACTTCCCTCTCATGCATGGGTAGAATCTAATTTGCTGTGGTGAAAGGACAAGGAGACATTGATTGAAATTTCACCCTGTGGGCATTTAGTCCCCCGGTTCACATGGGTTTTGACAAGTTATTTTCCAGTCGCCTAGCTGTGCACACGGTGTTTGACCCATCATTTACAACCATGAAAGAAACAAAAAACCAGTTCAGCTCATTTGAATCCATGTGGTTGCTGTGACACTAAGGAAATTATTATGGGATTGAAGTATTTTGCCAATACCAATGAAGCCTAATTTTGTTGCAGTTTCTTCAAATACATTTCACTTAAAATCAAAAGCTCATCTCCCATAAACTCCAGTTCTTATCTTGATGCTTGCACATTAGCCACACATCATATCAGCCACACCCTGGCATTCTTCCATATGCATTTGTTTAATACTTTGTTTATTACTGAAATCAATCTCTCAAAGCTTCACGTCCAAATTGATTGGTTGATCATCGTCCTCTAATCTCTGCCATAAAAGTTCTCAAAATGCTAAAATGCTACAGAAACTGTTCCAAAGTTGCGCTGGAACAGAGAGCCTCGAGTTTAATACAACTTTCTGCTTAATTCAATAATAACATTAACAGAACAGACCTATGAACCTATTAAAATATGTGTAGCCTCATCTATTTGGATGCATTAAGCAAAGCTAGCAGGTTAGCTCTAACATCTGTTTTTTTTTTTTGTTGTTTTATTTGTCTTATCATGTGGACCTACAAAAGCTATTAAATTTATTATTTTTTTGTACAGGCACTCATAATGTCCAGAAGATGAATTGCAATGGCCTTTAATCAGAGGAGCATAGTGATGTTCGTACTGACTGCAACCAAGTTAGCATTACAGATGCTACGTTGCAATGCAGTCTAACAGAGCTGTTAGCATGACTGCATGTATGCTCATGTTAAGATGTGAAAGATCTCTCTTTTTTTGTGGTGATGGCACAGATTGGCTTTATGTAGATGCAATTATCACAATTTTAAATTAAAAAATATAAAAAGGGACAGCAAAGCTTTTTTTCTTAAATTTTTGCACTGTACAAGCTTGAATCTTTTTTTTTAACTCTACAGAGCTAACCCTCTGTGTGTATGTCAGGTAGCTTTACCACCACCAAACATCAAACTCAGTTTGGAGCTTCATAATGTACCACGTGTTCAAATTTTGATGCCACACTCACCCCCAGAGGATTTCCTAAACTGAATTTGTACTTGCAGCTAACCCTTAGGGAGATGTTTCATTAGATTTCTTGATGACTGATGAACATGGGTCATTGGATCCCAGCTCTTGTAGTCTCCCAGGGCTAATTGGATTACATTACGGGGTAATTGATCATTATGTTATGGTATGCACAGTGGTAAACTGAGTAATCTACCTGGAGCCTGACTGCCTCTGCCAAACTGAGATCAAATATCTTATTACACTGATGAAAAGTTTGATGACTGTGTCATCATGACAGGAAATGACTTTCTCTTGTTATTACATTGTTTTGAGATTGAAAGCAAGACAGCCATGACTATATTAAAACCAGGTTCTGAATCCAGGGTGATATGACGAAGCAATTGTGCATAATGGTACAGGAACAGAGAGCTAGAGATTTCAAAACATTTCTGATCAATAATAGCTCTCAGAAGTGGAATTATAGTTGAATGTGCAGCTTTTTAGTTAATTGAATCTCTGAAGAGAGCCATTCCCATAACTGTTACGTCTTTGGAAGCAAAGTCAAGATATATCTCAGAGTGATTTTAAAATTTAGTCTTTTTATCACCATGATATGGCTGCTTCTTGATGTTACTAGCTGCAGCTACTTTTGCAGGAAAAAATGGATTATTTGGATATTGATTAGCGAAATCATAGAGCTTGTCATGAAATCAAGCCCATACAGAAAGAATATTTCAATAGATGCCCAATCAAACCATATTAGAAGATGATAGCACACATGCAGCCATCAGCCTTTGCCCACGTCTGTCTCATCAGTGAAAAACAATCAGCATCACTGTTGATTAGTACTATTATTGATTGGTCTGCTGCCAGATACATTGCCTTTCCAATGGGTTGTTAGCAGGGACAGATTGAGCAGTGACGCTGACCTTGGGTTCTAGTCTGCAAACAAGATTATTGAGGGAATGAATGAAAAGGCATCTGGGCTGGGTTATTTTTTTCCCCTGATCTGCCATGTTGTTTATGATGATGCCGATGAGGACGTCTGACCAATGTTTAGTTTCACTGAGACTCAGAGGCAGATTCAGGGGTACATTAGTAAGCCTGTGTGGTTTTCTCCAGCACATGAGCTCATAGATGGTAAATCTATCAGTAGAGGCACGCACTGAGGTAATTGAGTTCCTGTCTTTGTCTGGGACGATGGAGAGGACGTCCCACCCTATCAGTTCTGACTTGTCCGAGACACCATGTGGTTATGTGGCCGACCACACCAAGGGCTGTGACTACGTGCTTTTGCCTTTTTTGTTCTGGCAAGGTTTAGAAAAATGAGACAAAATGGACACACTAAAAAATATATGGAGAGGCATACAGCAATGACTAACTGTAGAAAATGCTATCATTAACATCAGCCATGAAAAGCATGTACATATGGAGGAGTGATAGGGTTTTCCACTATTTTGTTTTTTTATGTTTTCAATGTTGTATAAGTTCAATCTCACTATCCACTCAGCAGTTAATGATATCTATTGCAAACAGAGATTGCTACAAGATTCCTTCTGTTCAAACACTGGCTTTGTTTGCAAAATCACTTAATCTTGCTTTTGAAGAAATAATGCCATCTGTAGAAGCTCTGCATCAGTTTTATAGGTGATTGAAAGCCATAAAATTCCTGTTTATGATGGCAATATTTACACACTTTGATTCAGGATTGGCTGAGGCTGAACCAAAATAGCTCTTTGTCCATGTTCATGTCAAAATCTGAAAACAAAGTTATGATCTGTGTCAAACACATGATACTTAAGGAAAACCTCTACTGCATCTCTTCTATTTTTTAACGAGTTATCTACACATAGTCATAGCAGGTGAAATGTCATCATGGCATGTGTTTATGTCATTCTTTCTCATCATTGAGGGAAGGTAATGAGTCATGCTTTGGAAAATCATCATTATGGCTTCACAGACCTAAGATACCATTTGCAAAGGAAGGTCTGCTCGATCCATCCAATTAATTAGTTTTGATATAAACTGCTTGCTTTATGTTGGCTTCTGTCCTGGAAAGAAATTGAATTTTGAATGATATAAACGAATTGTGTTGCAGGGGGGGTCTAGCCACTGTGGCTTACAGCCAAGACCTGCCTTCACAAATGAGTTCAGCTCCTACTGGTTAACACGTTTTGGACCCTCCAGTTTTATTTGTAGAGCTGCTGTCATCTGCTGCATTGATTAATGGCTTTGTCTTGTGTAAAATTTATTTATTTATTTATTAATACCAGAGGTTGTAGAGTTGTATGATTTTTTAAATGAACCCAAAACGATTTGTATAATTTGAAATTGTAGTCATGACTGAGATAATTTTGGGCCCGTGTCAGCATGATAATAGCTCCCTCTAATGGCAGTTTTAGGCACACTACTCTTAGATTGATAGCATACTGCATTCACTTTCAATTACAACTTGATCAACTAAATAAACCAGGCACAAAAAGACAGCTTAAATGATATTTAATTTCTTTTTGTAGGGAACTACAGCTCAAAATATGTTACACATTTTCTCAAATGAATTTTTAAATTTATTTGAAAGTTTTACACGAATAAAGAAACAAATATGAGCTACAGGTGACGCTTAATGTATCTTTTTACGAATGGAATTGATTTGCAATGAAAAAAAAATCATCCCTGAGATGTTAGCAGTGATGAAAATGACTCCTGTTTTCTCTGCAGGGTGAACAAACAAGTGGCCCTGTTGTTTGTTTTTGTCCTGGAACACGTTTAATAAAAAGATCTGCATCCTCATTGAGTGCATCTCCATCCTTCAGGAAGGACGGTCACATTTTATCCATCAGCTCGGCCTCCTGTCATCTAAGCCTGGCAAAATTAAATCAATGCCTGAAACCAGAGCTGATGCCTCAACTGCACCAACAGAAATAGAAAATCTAGTTTTGCTGTCTGGTAATGACATTAGTGCGTTCCCTAAATGGTCGCCTGCCGTCGTCAAAGAGGAGCATAACAAGGATATAATTACAGGAGAAACGCATCTCCATTTTCCTGTAAAACACACAGTGTGCTACAATGCTTTATAGATTACCCCAGTGCACACAGACACACACACACACACACACTCTCTGTGGCAGGTAATGATTCATTTCTCAGCCCTATCATGTTATCCCTTGTAATTAAACTTCTCAAGGTGAACGCAAGGAGAATCGGAAACCACGTTATTGACCACATGAGAAATTCATTATAAAAGCTGCATTAAGTGCATTAACCTCCTTTCAATTTCCGCTAACACGGGAGATAAAAGTTGTACCAGGGCCAAGAAAAAAAATTGGACCTGTCATATTTCATGTATGTATTCATTTTCAGTCAGTAGCCAGACAGCATTGTCAGTAGGTATTGTTTCCACGGTTAATCACCCAGAGCGAGATCTCTAAAAACAGCTGTTTACTATCTTTGTAATAATACAAGATCTCAGCAGTCACATCAGGTCTTCACTTTCAGTTAAAACAATGTTATCTTTAGGGGGGATGTAAAAGATTCCTTTGTGTTTTACTTGATTAGCTGTTTTTTTAAATCTGGTTGTTTATTGTCTTCTCTTTGTAGGAGTGACAGGATTGGACTTCCCTCAGAAAGAGTACACTGAGACAGTATATATTGGCCAGCAAGCAGGAACGCCAATCCTCCAGGTCCACGCAATGCTGGACAGCCCCTCTGAGCGGCCGCATTTCTACCTGTGTGGGAGACGTCAGCTCTACAGTTCCTGGTTCCACATGGACATAAATACTGGAGTACTACTCTTGAACAAAACACTTGAGGAAACAGAGTTTGCCTCGTTGTGTGAGTTGGATTAAAGCCTTTTGATGCTAATGCACAGTCTCATTTCAGTGCCAGGTTCTTCTGCATATGAGCGTAAATCCTTGATGTTTATGCTCTTTGTATACTAATAATGCTTTGGCTCTATTCAGGTCTCTGCCAGCAGGTTAATGTAATTGCATACACTCAAGGAAGCTAAGTCATCAAAAAGAGCACTGTCTGAGATTAAAATGCCTCTTGTTTTTGTTTTGGCTTTGGGTTTCGTCAGATCAAAATTCATGGCCCGTGAAGAAGTTGTCCCTTCAAGCCATGGTTTTGAATAACTTCACCAAGAGGACCCAGTGCATCATGGACAAACCTGTTCACATCACCCTGGACTTTGTCAATGCCACAATGCCACAGTGTTCTCAGACAGAAATGAAGGAACTTTGCTTCCCACACAGAGATACCTCCAATCCTCACATCACGGAAAACAGGTTCCCAGGTATCCTCCGGCAACTGCGGCGTCTCACAAGGCTCAATGTCTGCCCCAACTACACCATCTCTTACAGTGTGGAATCAGGTGAGACATATTCATCACCTGATAGAAGAAGTACCCCATTCCTTCTCACACAACTATGATCCCCAAAATGTGGATGCTGTGTAAAATGTAGATTAAAAAAACAGAATGGGATGTTTTAAATATCTAAGAAACCAATATTTTATATTGTGTGCGTTTTCTCCGGGTTCTCCGGCTTACTCCCACCGTCCAAAGACATGCATGTTAAGTTAATTGGTGACTCTAATTAATTGGTTGTTTGTCCCTATATATGTTGGCCCTGCGATGGACTGGTGACCTGTCCAGGGTGTACCCTGCCTCTCACCTGAAACACTGCTGGAATGGGCTCCAGCTTACCCCGCGACCTGTTATAGGAATAAGCGGTACAGATAATGACTGACTGACCAATATTTTATTTACAGCCAATCACAGAAATCATATTAAAAATTGAAATTGAGACATCTGAGAGTTTCTTGTAAAATATTAGCTCTTTTTTATTTGATGGAGGTAGCAACAAAAGTAGGTTCCATCAAAAGTTGGAAGCTGGAGGAACCTGCTGCAGCTAATTAGGTTCATTGGCAAGAGGTCAGTGATATGGCTGGGTGAAAAAAGAGCACCTAGGAGAAGCAGAGTTGGAGTGAGGTTCTGCAATCTATAAATACACTGTCTACATGTAGCGGAGAAATTTGAATATTCTATCATTTACAATACATACGGAAAAAAAGATAAAAATGAAAAGATGTTTCTTTGCACAAGAAACATAGAATAGAATAGAATAGAATAGAATAGAATAGAATAGAATAGAATAGAATAGAACGCTATTGTCATTGCAACAAGTGCAGCAAAATTACAAAGCTACACAGCTATAAATATTGAATATCTGTTATGTTTTGGCAGCACTGCATTCAGACAGGATTTTATCAGAAATCATTACACTGGCTCAGAAATTATTTGTGACAACATTGCTGTGTCATCTATAAATTCAGGTTAACGCGGAATCATGCAAACGTGACCATGATCTAGAAATACCAAGCACCCTCTGCCGTAGCCTTGACTCTGCAACACCCACAGCCTCGGAAGCTCTCCACTTACGTTCCGTCCTAACCTC
>JBAMHW010000018.1:8273036-8286451 GCA_037177495.1 Rhadinocentrus ornatus
AGGGAGCTTCAGCTTGTTGGTCTGCCCGTACAGGGCGACACTGCTCAGGCTTCGTGGCAACCCCAGCCACCTGCGGAAACAAATAGAAACAAATTCTTCCATCCAGATTATTTCTCTTTTCAAGAAAGCCCCTGTCTATTTCAGCATGACAATGTTAAACAGCATATAGCATCAATTACAACAGCATGGCTTCATAGAAGAAAAGTGCAGATTATTATGGTCTGCCTGCAGTCCATACTTTCAACCTGCTGAAAACATTTGATGCATCATGAAACAAAAAATGACAAAGAAGACCAGGACTGTTGAGCAGCTAGAAACCTCTCTCAGACAAGACTCCACTCCAAAAGTCCCACAAATGGTCTCCGCTGGTCCCAGATGTTAACATACTGTTGTTGAACGTAGATTGTTGCTACACAGTTGTTAACATAACTGTGTCACAACTTTTATGCAATGTGTTGCTTCCATCAAATTTAAGTTGAACTTATATGTTTTTATGGAAAAGTAAAATGCTCTAAATTATTCAGAAACAAATTAAACATATACCCCTGTTTTGTTTTTGTTCTTCCGGTTACCTGCAGAAACTCCAGCACCTTTTGCTGTAAATGAGAACACCACAGAGCTGGTTGTGACTGCACCACTGGACCGAGAAGAAAGCGAATGTTACAGACTCATAACAGTTTGCACAGTTCGGACTGAAACCGTCATCACGAAGGTGGAAACCTCACTGGATGTTTTTGTTGACGATGAAGATGATAATGCACCATATGTGAACGGAACTGACACTGCAGACGTTGTCATCAGCTTCAATCGGACAAAAGTAAGAAGGCTTTCGATTTAATTTGCTCTTAAAATTGATCTTTACTCTAAAATTGAAATGTCTTATTTTGACCTTTTGTTTTCAGGGTGGAATGTTTGGCACCTTGTTTGTCTTTGACAGAGATTTAACCACCGTCTTTCCAAAGGATCAAAGCCACAACAGGTATGTGGGGACTTTGCTGAACAATGACCCCTGGATTAAGGCAACATTTGACATTAAAGGCACCTTCAATGAAAGGAGAGCTGCTCGTGGAGGCATTCGAGAGTCTGTCCATGACTACCGTAAGTCATCCAGAGGCCACAAAAACAGACCTTGCTCTGAGCCCAACAGAGAGACTTTTTATTCATGATCTTTCTGTTATTTCAGAGCTTGTCCTAAAGAGGAACCTGTATGTGACAGAAAATCGGAGTGTGTATCTGGACTACCTTGTCAATGACACCACCTATCCTGGTCTGGAGGGAACAGTGTTGCTGCATTTCAATGTCACCATCTTACCGGTCCACATCCGCTTTGCCAACATCACACACATATTCACACTGTCGCGCAGAGCTTCTGTTTACGCACAGGTACCCCCAATATTCTTCTTACCATACAAACCTTTACCTTTCTGCTTGGTTGTTTTAAATGATAGCTGCTGTAATAATTTAAAGAGGATATGTAAGTCAAGTTAAATTGATTATTTAAGTGACTGAAACTTTTTTCCCACTACAAACACTGAATTTATTTATTAAAAAAGAGTATAAAAGATGCCAAATACACTAAAAAATATATATATTTTTTTTCTTTTCCCTGAATCAAGGTCAATACATAGTAAATAGTTTGATTTGTAAATCAATATTTTCCCTTCAAGGCAGGCCATTCAGTTGTCAATGAAAGGGATAAAGGGCAAAATGTTTGTGCAAAACCCTAAAGATAAAAAAAATGCTAAGATTTTCTGGGGTATACTGGTGTATTGCCAGCATAATATTAGGGTTAAGGAACTTTTGGTCATTCCTGATTGCATTGAGGTGGTCAGAAATTGTTTTACCTTAATGCTTTTAAAAGGAAGTATAAAGATACATCCAAAGTTTCATTATCATCATTTTTTTATTTCCATTAATTATATTTATTGTTTATTTCTTATATTATTGTTAGTATCTGTTATTATTTATTATCTTACCCAGTAATTTGACATGTTAGGCTCCCCAGGCAATATAATATGGCAGTCCACTGCTCCTAGTATTACTAGGATGGGTTAAAAGGTATTAAAATAATTTCCAAATTGGAATTAATATGCATTATTATAATTATTATTATAATGATTTTTTTCAATGTAATGTAGTATATAGTTGTAACACATGCTGTAGTCTTCTGCTTTAAGCTTTAGTCTGCTCCGACTGGCCATCTGATGGCCCAGTGCCAGGTATCTGCTCATTCTTTATTTAAAGTGTGCATTAAGCAAAGGAAGAAATATTTAGGCCCAGGTACATAAATGATGTGTGCCCACAAAAAACACAAACCTTTTTCCCCGTACTCATAAGGCAAGAGAGAATGTGTGCATCTCATGCTGTCTCATCATTAGTTGTAATGACTGTGGAAGACCTTTTTAATGGGGCTTTGAAAAGATAATGAGTACAAGTGGCTCATGCTCATGGTGTAGGTTTCCAGAGGCTATTTAAGATTACATCCAACATACCGTCATCTGTGAATCTACTGTATGCCTCCTTCTCCATAATCTCTTCCCAACCATGTATACTATAAAAACTGTGTTTATTCAGTACTGCTTTCTTTATGATGTTTTAATAATTGTGGAGCAAATGTTGTTTTTATAAGCAAATGACTAATTATGGGAACGTCTGCACCCATTTATGGCTAAAAAAAAGTTGAAATCATGTTTGTGTCTGCTCGAATAGTTTCACAATGATTGGGATTTATTAAATATAAACATATTTATGTATGCCTTTAGAAGTCTTGTGTATGCGTAGTTTAAGTCAGAAATTTACACACAGTTTTATTCATCTGGCCCCTGTATTATGAGATGTGTCAGAAGTTCAGAAGCAGTTTTTGTACTGATATTTTTTGTGGTATCACCAAGAAAGAATCAGATACAGTAAAAATAAATACATAAACAATAACCAGAATTTATCAGTCTATAAACAAGTTTACATTTAATAAATCCTTACTTATATCATCTTTTAACATTCACATCTCTGTCTACACCTCATCAGGTTGGCAAAATCTGTGTGGAAAACTGCCTGCAGTTTGATGGCTTCAGTGTCACGTATCAGCTCGAGTTGCCCGACAGAAACATTTCTGCTGACTCACTGTCCTGCTACACCGCCATAAGCATCACCCAGGCCCCAGATGGGGCGTGGGGACTGCTATATGTGAACGATTCTGAAGCATTGGACAAGCCTGAGTGCCAGGACCTGCAGTACCTTGTCATAGCTCAGGAGGGACACACACAACTGGAGGCCAGCACTCAAATCCACATTGTACTTGATGGTGAAGGTAAAAACTGTTACAGCCTGGCCTGTTTTGAAATGAAGAATGTTTAGTTCCTTCTATGATAATCCAATCTGTGTTAGTTAATAACATGCTGCTGTTAAGCAAATCATATTTTCTTTCCTCACTAATTCCTATCAAGCACATGTGCAGATTCTTTTCATTAGTTTACCCTCTCCTAAATATCCTTGAAAGATTTAGTTACATGTTCCTGTGGGTCTGTTTTGTGTAGCAAACAAGGGCGAGGAGAGCCAGCAGTTGCTGTCCTGTGCAGAGAACAGACAACGAGGAGACTGTGAGTCTTCCCAAGGCCTGGGGGTGACAACAGGGAGATGTCAGTGGAGGCAAGGCACTGGGAAAGGTACATTTACTTTTACAAACACTTCCAAACATGTCAAACCTGTGTTTGTTACAGAATCATATGACTTTTTGAAATTACCAAGTAATTATGAGACCTTGGACTAATCCACAAGAACTAAATGAAAACAGGTTTCCCTCAACAGTGTAATGGCAGAAATGAAAGGCAACAATCGTCATAGAAAATGTGGTATTAATTTGAAAAGAAACTAATTTCAACAACATCCTGTCTTTTCTAAGAAGTAAAAGAAAGGCACAAAAAGCCGACAATGATGTTCTTTTTTTCTTCAGCTAATAAATAATAAATAACTTTGGTTTTCTGTTATGTGCCATCTACAGAGACATCAGGATGTTTTTCTGCTCATGTTTTCCTTCTCCCTTGTGTTCATCTTCCAGGAATATCTGAAAATTATTCCACATGCTCCCCAGACTTGCGAACATGTCCAGATAGCTTTTGCGATGCAGTGGAAAGTAAAGATAGGTCAATATGCCCCCAAGACTGCACAAGTAGGAAGCACGCTCTTTGCTTTTTAAAACACTGATACATGTAGTGTTGTACCACTTTGCATGAAGGAGATGTTTATGTTTCATCTGTCTCTTCAGTGGAAGCTGTAATTGGAGGGTATGAGCGAGGCTTGAGTGGGAGTGGCATTAAGGCCTGCCATGGAACCTGCTACTGTTTTGCTGATAGATGCTTCTGTGAAAAGGAAGATGATGAGGGTGAGTTAACATAAATAACAACAAAACAAAAACCTGTTCCACACAGTTTCTTGTTATTCCATCTGAATGATGGAACAGAAATTCTTTCCTGAAAAATAGCAGTCACAGTCCAACATGCTTCTTCCCCAGAGGTGATTTGTGATGACATGTGTAAGACCATCATCGCCACAGCTCTTCTCCTCTCCTTCATTGTGTCCATCCTCCTATCATCATACTTCATCCACCGGTACCACAAGAACTCCTCCAAAGCCCCGATAGCATCTGCTGAGATGACTTTCCGCCGGCCAGCTCAGGCCTATCCCATCAGCTTCCCTGCTAATAATGTACGCAGGGGCTCTCAGGAATCCATTGAGACTGACACTTTTAAAATACCTGTAAGCTTCTTTCAGTCTGTAACATTTATCCCTTCAGTATGTTGGATCCTTTGAAAAGTCAAATGTCATTATGTTGTTTCAACAGGAGGATCCAAAGTGGGAGTTTCCTCGTAAAAACCTTGTGCTTGGCAAGACTTTAGGAGAAGGGGAGTTTGGGAAAGTTGTCAAGGCAACGGCATTCAGGCTGAAAGGAAAAGCTGGTTACACCACTGTGGCTGTAAAAATGCTTAAAGGTAAAACTAGCCTTGCAAAGGCCAGACAAGCCTGGAATAAATTGTGACATATGAGGAGATGCTTCATCATAACAATCCACTGCTTTACTCTGTAACAGAGAATGCTTCACACAGTGAGCTGCGGGACCTTCTGTCAGAATTCACTCTGCTGAAGCAGGTCAACCACCCACATGTCATAAAGATGTATGGAGCGTGCAGCCAAGATGGTAAGACCTCGTCCTTCCGCCACCTCCTGTTACGCCATGTGGGTTGCACACTGAGTCTCAGTGCTTCATTTCTCTCAATAGGTCCATTGTATCTTATCGTTGAGTATGCCAAGTATGGGTCACTCCGTAATTTCCTGCGCGAGAGCCGGAAAGTTGGCCCAAGCTACATGGGCAGGGATGCAAACCGAAACTCAAGCTACCTGGAAAACCCAGATGACAGGGCACTTACCATGGGAGACCTGATTTCCTTTGCATGGCAGATTTCTAGAGGCATGCAATACTTGGCAGAAATGAAGGTATTTAACAGATTATTTATTAGGAGGTTTTGGAAAGAAAGTCAATGTGTGCTTGGTGCTTATATCTTCCAGTTGAAACATTTAAAATACTAAACAGGGTCTAATATAAATAAGCTACATGTTTTGATGGAAATGGATTTGATTCAAGCTTATTTGGAACATTTATATTATGCATGCTGCAAGCACTTGAAACCGTTTGGTTGTGAAGGGTTTTAAATGAGCTTTCTGGTCCAACAGCTTGTTCACAGAGACCTTGCTGCACGAAATGTTCTGGTAGCTGAAGGACGGAAGATGAAGATCTCTGACTTTGGCCTTTCGAGAGATGTTTATGAGGAGGACTCATATGTTAAGAGGAGCAAGGTAGAGAAAAGTACTTATTTTGGCAGATTAATTACAGCCTTTGGGACAAAAATCTAACAAGGTTTCTCTTTATTCACCAGGGTCGTATACCTGTCAAGTGGATGGCAATTGAGTCCTTGTTCGATCACATTTACACAACACAAAGTGACGTGTGAGTATGAATTCATAGTTTAACGGAAACTGTTTTGTATTTTTTAGTGTACACTCTTGCAGTTTTTGCTGTGTTTACAATCAAAACATATAGAAACATAAGGAAACATTGAGAAACTATCTGACTCTGCCCAAATGTAACACAAAGAAACTACTTATCAGCACCTACAAGGCTTATTTGTTAATGGAATTTCAAATGAATAGAATATAATAAAATATCTTTGAAGTTATTATATAAATATACAAATGATCTAGGTCAGTAAATGAATAGCTGCATTTGGAAAGTAGGAACCTTTTTCAGGAACTAGGGACTTTTGGAGTGTTTTCTCTGATGTCTTCCATTTCTATAGCAGGAGCAAAGTGCTAAAAATTAAAGAAAGCAAAGAAACAAGGGAAGACATGTTGTCCCCAAAATGGCCTTGACATGGAAGCAATACTTGTGGCTGCATTTTCTCCAAAGGAAACCATGAATACTTGTCTTTACTGCATCTGTAGCTCCTTCTTTACCTACTCTGACACATCTGCAAGGAAAGACATAGTTTGTTCTCTCTTTAGCAGACTAATTTGGTTAATATTGCCCATATTTTAGACTTAAGTGAAAAAAAACTCCCTAGAATGATCGAAATGCAGCTGTTTTTTCCCCAGACAAAACTTGTACATATGTTTTATTTTATCAATCTGTATATGTTGTTCACCAATCCCCATTTTTATCACCATCTCTTATATTCAAATTAAAGGCTAAGTTTACCTTATTATAAGCAGACAAGGGCTATGTTTACATTGCAGTTATATTGTTAGATTCAAATTTACAGTGTGCAGCATGTACATTTTCATGTTAATGCAACTGCCCACTGAAATAGCTGGCGTGTGCTCTTTTGTACCTTGTCTGCATGCTACAACAACCAAAAATATCATATATGAGAGGCCATTTGAAAGACTAAATTGAGACAAACAAACATTACTGAAATGGAAGATATCATTAGTAAATAAGATTCAGCTTAAGAAAATGGCAAACGTTTGCCCAGCTTTTTGAAAAGACTGAGAAGGACAAGGAAAGCTAGATGACTAGCTTTTGCAGTTTTAGCAGCTATTGCTAGCAGTGTTGTAATAAAGCGCTGTAGTCTTCAGCCATGTTGCCTAGCGTCATAGTGATGTGACCACATACTGAAGTGAAACATATTGGATTTGAACTTGACTTGGATTTCTGTGTCCATACATTTATTTAAAAAAAAAAAAAAAATCCTGTTTAAAGGTTGGTAATGTGAAAGTATCTAGTGCAGCAGTACTATAAAGCTGGGTCAGACAGTCTATCATCAGAGCAGGGCACACCCCATAAACCTCTTCTGAAACCAAAGTTGTTGTTTGTTTTTTATTGTTCTCATGGGATGTTACAAATCTTTCACAGCTGGTCCTTCGGTGTGCTGTTGTGGGAGATAGTGACACTGGGAGGGAATCCATACCCGGGTATCGCTCCTGAACGCCTGTTTAATCTCCTCAAGACGGGTTATAGGATGGAGAGACCCGAGAACTGCTCTGAGGAAATGTGAGTTCTACTAATCTATGTCTCCTCTGGCTTCATCTCTTTTTTGTTAAGTGTTTTAAGTTCCCTCCGCCACCTGAAGACAGTCAGTCAAACGACTCGTTTGGGAGGATTAAATAAAACTTGCTGTGAAACTTTTTCCTCCCTAGGTACAACCTCATGCTTCGATGCTGGAAACAAGAATCTGACAAGAGGCCAACATTTGCAGACATCAGCAAAGAACTGGAAAAGATGATGGTGAAAAGTCGGGTATGGCTTTCAGATACTTTGTGGTTCATTATTTGTACTTTTTGACTTTTGTACTGGAACAGTGATGACAAAATATCATTATTGCATCACTGAGACCTGTCAGTCATAACATTTTTTAGCTTTCTCTTAGATTTGCAGCTGTCTCAAAAATCATTTCAGCTGAGCTCTGCTGAGTGAGCGTTCACTCATCCCAAACACTTCAAATACTATAATTAGTCTTTGAAGAGCGATTTAAAATATGGGTAGTGTAATCACAGAGCACAGCAGTCAGGCTCCTGTTGTTGAAGTGAGGCTAAAAATAGAGCATTTGAGGAGAAAGGAATGCCATTATCCCAGAATCGGTAGTCCATTCTTTAATGTTATCAAACACAGTGGGAAAGTCACAAGATGTATTAAAACAGTTTTTGAGGGTTAGCGTCTGCAGGATCCAGCAGTCAGTGCATGTTTCTGCTCTTTAACCTGAGCAAGCTCAGCCTTAGCGTGCAGTGACTCCTCTGCTCCTTAATCAGCCTAATTGCCCCCTCATCTGCTCTTGCCAGGATTACCTGGACTTGGCAGCTTCCACCCCAGCTGATGCCCTACTGTATGACGACGCCCTCTCTGAAGAGGACACACCACTAGTGGACTGTAATAACGCCCCTCTCCCTCGAACCCTCCCCTCCACATGGATTGAAAACAAGCTTTATGGTAGAATCTCCCATGCATTTACTCGATTTTAGAAACAGGACACACAATACAAGCTCTCTTTTTTGGCAAGCTGTGATTGGCTTTTCCGTAGTCAAGTGTGTGTGACTGTGATCTAGGCATGCCTTTTGCTGTTTAATGCTGGCATATCTCCCATTCCATTGTAAATGAGAGGTTCAGTGAAAAAAAGATCCTGTGTCTTGATGTTTTCTTTGTTTTATTTGGACCTGCTTCTAATGTACATGAATGCTGATCAAAAAATACATTTGTAAATATTGAATATATCCCCTTCATTCTTATTTATATGCCATTACTCATACCCATGCTTCATCTGCATTTTGATTTATATATAGCTCAATTTCCTACATCATCACATTTCAGTTGTCATCTTTTTATTATTTGTTTGCTCTGGAGGAAACAGTTTGTAACATTTGAAACAGGTCCTCACTGATTCAATCATTCATTGTGATTGGAAGTCCAGATAAATGTGCTGACTTTCTTATATGTATTAGTAATTTATCTCTTTTGATTACACAATACTGATCAGAGGAACAGTAAGGCTTTTAAAAGCAACTCTTAGGTGACATTGATTAAAAGTAAAGATCATTTTGGAGTAGTTACTTGCATCTGCATTTTTCAACAGTTACCGGAAAGCAGCCTTTGGTAAAAATGTAAAACCATGAATTAGATTATAGCCATGATACATTATGAAAAAGCTAATAAATAATTAATTGTGATTTACAAAGCCAAAACTTTCTACCTCTGAGAGTCAAACCAGGGCTTGTTTCATATATAGACACCACAGAGTTTTATTTGAGAGCCTTACTGTCTGCACGCTGTTTACATTTCATTGAGTGCAGAAAAATGATATGTTCTCATTTTTAGGCATGTCATACCCGAACTGGCCTGAGACGAGCCCGGTACCGCTCAACAGACATGATGCCACTAATCCAGTCTTTACAAGATATGCCAATGATAGTGTTTATGCAAACTGGATGGCTTTGCCCTCACCCGCAAAAGCTGTGGACAAGCTTGATAGTTAAAGACAAAGCAACACTGTAGAAAATACGACTAATTGGTAGATGTATATTTTTCTGTAAGACTGTACATAAACAATCTGATGCTAAAGTTGGTTCCCTTTTATTTCTGTTGCACGGGTATTCAACATTTAAAACTGGGGTCTTTTTTGCTGCAAAACTGTCTGGATCAACATAGACTGTGCTTCATTCAGCTCTTCACTATGTTAATTATTACCTCACAGGTCATGTTGGCCAAGTTGTATCACTGCATGACTATTGTACCAGATTGTATGTCAGTGTCAATGTCTTTTAAGTGCCTGTGCTGCTTCTACAATAGCCTCCAAATGTCAGTGTGAGACATTGAAGATGTTATTCCAGCCCAGGAATTGAAGGGGACATCTTTACCATCACCGATTGTAGAAAGCTGGGATTGAGTGGACAAAAGTGAAATGTTGAACTGGTTCTGAAAATGTAAAGTTTCTACTTTAGAGGACTGCTCTCCTCAAAATGTCAATGACCCTTTTTGTGTTTCTCCCATGAGATGTTTCAAACCTGCCAAAGAAATGCAAACATGTTCCATGAGCTATTTCCTTATTTTCGCTCGTTTTTGTTTTTTTACATCTAAATAATATCATGTAGTGAGTCTTACTCCACTAAGAGGACATGAAGGTTAATGTAGATTTGTTAACATGTCCTGTGTCAGACTACAGTTAACATTTCCATTCACTGTAATTATTATGTAAACCATTGAGTGTTATGTTGTTAATTATGTTACCATTAATAATAAACATTAAAAATTTGTAGTTTGTCTGTTTAATTCACTTCTTTGTGGCAACCTAGGAAATATGTATCTGTGGATGACCACCATGTTTTTGTTTTTGTCATCTCAATGTACGCAAAACTAATTATGTTGGATGTTTCACATAAAATAATTAGATACAGTTATGGGAATCAAAAAGTACAGAGGAGCTCAGACTGTAGCTCAGGCCTGTCATGTTAAATAACCCTCATTTAAAATGTTAAAGCTTGAAGAAGTGCTTCTGAACTAAACTGGCAGATTTTTTCAGTGAGACGCCCCTAATGCCTAACGATGGCCAAATCAGCATCCATCTTGCTTCCTACCTGCACTCTGAGCTATCTCCAGCCAGTAAAGGTCAGTCAGATGTTGACTCTTTTCTTACCTTTTGCTTTGTCCATTCATCTCTTTCTTTTGCATTCTTCCTTTGATAATGCTAATTTGCATTTCTTTGATGTAACAACCATGGTGCATGTTCATATTTGCCATTGTGCTGCTTGCATGTTGTGCGGTGCATGTAGCAAAACTCAGCTGTAATGTGAATTTTCAGGCTGAAAAAAAGTTGTGAATTGTGGGTTTTCAGTTTCAGGACACTCCTCGATTTCTGTTCCTTGAGGGCTAATTCCTGCAGGTTTTAGAAGTTTTCCTGCCGCTACACACCTGACTCCAACTCAGACTTGTGCAGACCTAATTATCTATTGATGTCAGTCAGGTGTGTTGCAGCAGCAAAACTTTAGAAACCTTCAGAACACCAACGCTGGAGGACCAGGATGAAGGATCCCTGCTTTAAAGAACGTGGCAGCATGGTTTAGGTTTGCAAAGTTGCATCTGAAAAAATTACAAAACTTTTGGAGCAATGCCCTTTGGACTGTGCCATGTTTGTCAAACCCAAACACAGCATATCCACATTAACACTTCATACTAGCCGTCAACCACAGTGGTGGGATAGTCATGATTTGGGCTTATCCTACAATCATAGAACCGGGACACTTTGCAGTCTCTGAGTCAACCATGAACTCCTCTGCATACAGAAGTACTGTAGAGCTAGAGGTGACACACAACTGGTTAGCTCAATTGGTAGAGCATCAGTCTCCGATGTGGGAGACCAGGGTTTGAATGCCCCAGGGGACAAACATTAATACCTTCCAGTTGGGTCCTTGGGCAAGACCCTTAAGGCTACTGCCAAACCATTGTAAGTCCCCAAAACACCTGCAAATCTACAACTGAATAGCTGAGCTGGAAAGAGTCAAAGTCTTGGATGGGTACAGTGAAAGTCCAGACCTCACACTGATCTAAATGCTGCAGCAGGACCACAGAGCTTTGAATAAATGAATACTCACAAACTTTAAACTAAAGTAAAACTGGCCAAAAAATCCTCTGGAATGATGCCACACACTGACAATGTCACATAGAAAATGATGACTTTGCATTATTTCTGCTAAAGGAAGTCCCACAATTTTTTAAACATGGGGCACATTTAGTTTTAGTTTTCACCATTCTGCTTATGCATTTTGGCTTAGTTACTGATGGTAGATAACAGCACAGCATACTATATCATGTGCTGTTGCACATTTGAGGCTATAGCTACCTCATTTTAAGACCTAGTAAGGACAAGAAGATATTTCTTTTACTTTAAAGTGGATGTATTTTCTTCCTCATATGACTGTAAGCTGAAGAGCTTGAGGCAGCAGTACAAGGTAGGGAGTGAAGAGGAGAGGGGACCTCTGGCAGAGCTACGCACCATAATCCGCAAGAGGCTGATGATCCTGAGGAGGGCTAAGTGGCACAGGAGGAGGACGAAGGAGAGATTCGGGAAGCAGGCTGCCTTCCTAGCAAACCCATTTGGGTTCACAAAACAGCTGCTAGGGCAGAAGTGCAGTGGTCAACTAAACTGCTCCAAAGCTGAGGTCGATCAGCACCTCAGAGAGACCTACAGCAATAAATGTAGAGAGCAAGAACTGGGCCCTTCCAGGTCCCTGATTGATCCACCTGCACCAATGCTGGATTTTTAATGGGAAGGAGACCGGTTGGAGAGAGATCCAGGAGGTAGTCAAAAGGGCAAGAGCAAGCTCTGCTCCTGGGCCTAGTGGAGTACCTTTCAAGGTATATAAGAATTGCCCCAGGCTACTCCATAGGCTCTGGAAGATCCTGAAGGTGATCTGGAGGAGGGGCAAGGTAGCAGACCAATGGAGACAGGCAGAGGCTGTGTGGATCCCAAAGGAGGAAAGGTCTCAGAACATCAGTCAGTTCCGAACCATCTCACTGCTGAGTGGTGAAGGGAAGATCTTCTTTAGCATTGTCACCAGGCGACTGACAGACTACCACCTGAAAAACTCCTACATTGATACCTCGGTCCAGAAAAGAAGGATTCCAGAGGTCTCTGGCTGTTTGGAGCACACAGGCGTGGTCACTCAGATTATCGGGGAAGCCAGGGAGAACAAAGGTGATCTGGCTGTGCTGTGGCTGGACCTTGCCAACGCCTATTGATCCATGCCTCACAAGCTGGTCAAAGAGGCACTGAATCGACATTATATCCCAACGAAGTTCAGAAACCTTATTCTGGACTACTATGCCAACTTTAGCCTAAAAGTCTCTTCCGGATCAACTACTTCTGATTGGCACAAACTTGAAAAAGGGATTATCACTGGCTGTACGATCTCAGTCATACGCTTTGCACTCGCCATGAACATGCTGGTGAAGTCTGCGGAAGTCCAGTGCAGGGGGCCCTTCACAAAGTCTGGAGTTCGACAGCCACCTATTCAAGCCTTCATAGACGACCTGACAGTGACAACCACATCTGTTCCGGGCTGCAGGTGGATCCTAAGTGGGCTCAAAGAGTTGATCTCCGGTGCTCGTATGAGGTTCAAACCAGGTAAATTGAGGTCTCTTGCGCTGAAGAAAGGAAAGGTAACAGGTAATTTCTGCTTCTCACTCGGCACCACCAAAATACCATCACTCACAGAGGAACTGGTGAAAAGCTCGGGAAAGGTGTTTAACTGCAGCCTGAGAGACGCAGCCTCCACACAAGCAACCAACCAAGAGTTAGAGACATGGTTAGCTGTGGTGGACAAGTCTGGCCTCCCTGGCAAGTTCAAAGCCTGGATTTACCAGCATGGTATCCTTCCTCGGA